>JAESUZ010000916.1:0-239047 GCA_017311185.1 Proteles cristata cristata
TTATTTATTTCTAGGATAGAGAGAGAGAGACAGCGTGAGCAGGGGAGGGTCAGAGAGAGAGGGAGTCACAGACTGAAACAGGCTCCAGGCTCTGAGCTGGCAGTCAGCACAGAGCCCGACGCGGGGCCCGAACCCACGAACCGCGAGATCATGACCTAAGCGAAAGTCGGACGCTTAACCGACTAAGCCACCCAGGCACCCCCATATTAACAAATATTTACTGAGCTTCTAGCAGAACCATTCATACAAAGAAGGTGACTCATTAATATTGCACGGCTTATTAATTGGTGCCGTCATCTCCGCCTTAGAAGGCTCTAGGAATTATCTGCTACACTTGGTCCTGTCCCCAGCTGCCACCCAGCACCGCAGCCACCGCTCTATCAAGATGGGGCTCTTGGGTGCCGGGGTGGCTCAGCCAGTTAAGCGTCTGACTCTCGATCCTGGCTCAGGTCATGGTCTCACGGTTTGTGAGTTCAAATCCCAAGTCAGGCTTTGGGCTGACAGTGTAGAGCCTGCTTGGGATTCTCGCTCGCTCTCTCTCTCTCTCTCCTTCTCCCTGTCTCTCTCCCTCTCAAAATAAATGTAGAAGGAAAACAAAAAAGAGGGACCAGGCTCTCTAGGCAGGCACGGTCCCCAGATCAGCTCCCTTACCCAACAAACCAACAAGGCAACCCCACAATGCCCGAGTGCGGAATTTCCCCACCGACACAGCCTGACCGTCCTTCTAGAAATTTGGGGACGCTCTGTCTTTCTCTGAACTTTTTTTTTCCAGCTCAAGTTAGGCGGGGGGGGGAAGTCCAAGTAAAAGCAAAGGGCAAACCTCTGAAAGGCGTGTTTGCAACTTTTAATGGCATTAATCTGTCACAGGATGCCAGAGGGGAAAGCCGCATCAGTGTCCCGACTGTAATAACTACATACTGAGCAGCCGGAGACTTGATTTATTAACAATGAGATTTTACAAGCAAGCCGTTATTGACAAATGGCAGCAATTTTAGGCACTCCAGATCAATACCCTTTAATCGAGTCAAATCTCAACAAATTAAATTAAAGCAAGATTCTCAAATAGCCCCAAACTAAAATGGATGTGTGTAAAATACCTCCGCATGGTTGGATGACACACGCTGTTGTCCTGAGTCAACAGCGGTATTTTTATTTACTTATTTGAAAATCGAGACACCTGTCAGGGCACGACTGTTAAACGGGCCCCTCGGTGGCCCTTCTGAGCCCCGCAGCTGGACACCGGCAGCTGTGTCGAGGACCACGTGGAGACAAGCCCTCCCCTCCCTGTCTGCCACCCCCCACCCTCCTTCAGGACTGCTGGCTCCTGGAGAACAAAGGCCACTTCCCAACTCTGCCCCAGGGGACCTAGGCAAGTTCAGGTGAAACACGGGTAACTCTTTTCATCCACAAGATGGAAATGACCATAATCATCACCACGTCTGGAGTTGCTGTGACACCAAACAAAACCACGATTTGGAAGGCCGGGTCTGGGTCCAGCCCAGCAGGTGCACGGAGGTGTTGGCGCAGGGAGATGTCCCACTAGATGGTGGCTGACGCACACCACGCCAGCACCCACGGCCAGCCGGTCCCCGGGGAGACGGGGTCCCTGCGAAGCAGGAGGTTGGCCGGCTGTGTCACAGCAGAGAGGGCGTCCCCACAGGGCCCCTCATTCTTCTCCCCCTGGAATTCTGCAACGTCAGACGGGAGCCCTTGCTTCCAAGAGTCAAGTACGCAGCGGGCTCCACCTGTAGAAGCCTGACGTTCTCGGTCAGCACTGGAAGGAGATGACTGGACTTTGCCGCCCTGTGGAGGAGGCGTGTCTGGGTATCAGAGGCGGCCCGGGACGCACCTGACACCCAGCCTGGACGGAGTCTGGCTTGGGGGATACTGAAGGCAGACGTAGTTCCACATGGGAACAGAGAGTAACATTCACAGGGTCACTGGGGACATGAATGTGCCTCCCCACTTTGTTTAGGACCCCCCACCCAGCTGCTGATGATTCCAAGAGCAGCCAGCTCCAAACGCTGCTGGGGTTTGCGGGTTTTCTTTGCCAACTACTTGCTCTCTAAACATCTGCTGATCGCTGTGACTCTGGGCAGACGCGCCGTGAGTGGCCAGGGAGCGCTGCAGGGGCAGACACGGGAGAGACCAAGCTCCAGCCTCAGCCTTTGTTTTCACTGAGCTGTGTTTCTGCAGAGGTGTTCTCAAGCCTGGCTCCTGACCCCAGCTGTGCCTGCAAGGCCCCTGGCACCATCCGGATCCCGCTTCTTATAACTGTGTTTGTTTCCCGTGGATGCCAGAGCAAATTATCCCAAGCTTGGTGGCTTGAACCCACAGAAATAGATTATCTCCCAGTTCTGGAGCCTTGAGGTCTGAGATCAAGCTGCCAGCTGGGCCACGCCCCCTCCGGAGGCCCTAGGGAAGGGTCTGTCCCTTTTCCCTTCCAGCTTCTGGGGGCTCCGGGCGGCCTTCTTCCCATCTCCCCTCCATCTTCACGGGGGCCTCTCCCCCATTCTGCATTCTTTTCTCTTGTAAGGACACCTGTCGCTGGATTTAGGCCCACCCAGATAATGCCGGGTAATCTTATCTCAGGATCCTTAATTGCATCTTCAAAAATCCTCTTTCTGAAGAAAGTGGTATTTACAGTGTCCAGGGATGTACACATACATTGGGGAGGGCACCATTCAGTCTACTATGAATAGTTTGCTCCCCATCAATGATTGGATGAATTAATGAATGAGTGAATGAATGAGCAAATGAATAAGCAAGCAACGGCTACCACTGACAGCAGTTAGCAAACAAAAGAAGGCAGGCAGCTGGATGCCTT
Organism: Proteles cristata cristata; assembly: GCA_017311185.1. Classification (NCBI taxonomy): domain Eukaryota; kingdom Metazoa; phylum Chordata; class Mammalia; order Carnivora; family Hyaenidae; genus Proteles; species Proteles cristata. The sequence goes on from JAESUZ010000916.1 coordinate 2,828, forward strand.
GATGCCCCAGTGAGGACGCAGCGTGGGGACCGAGGGTGAGGCCTTGAAGACCCCACAGTGAAGATTCCGTCTCCCCATTTCCTGAGTGAGGCTGCAGGGCCCTGCTCCCCTCCTCAAACCGGGCAACAGCCTTGCCTCGGGGCCCCTTCCTGTGGACCCCAGGCCCCTGGCCCTGAATGAGCCAGCTACAGTGCCGAGCCAGGCCACCAGGACCCCGGTCTGTCCTCCAAGCCCCGCTCCCTCCATTGCAGGGAAGGAGCTGCTAGATAAACAAGGGCAGTACGTGCGTGAGCGAGTGCACGTGTGCGGGTGTGGATGTGTCCGTGCACGTGCAGACATGTGCATGAGTGTGTGCCTGTGCAGGTGTGTGCGGGTGTGTGCGGATGTGTGCAGGTGTGTGCAGGTGTGGGTGTGTCTGTGCACAGGCAGACATGTGCATGAGTGTGTGCCTGTGCAGGTGTGTGCAGGTGTGTGCAGGTGTGGGTGTGTCTGTGCACGTGTAGACATGTGCATGAGTGTGTGCCTTGCGGGTGTACAGGTGTGTGCAGGTGTGTGTGAGTGTGTCCGTGCACGTGCAGACATGTGCATGAGTGTGTGCCTGTGCAGGTGTGTGCGGGTGTGTGCGGATGTGTGCAGGTGTGTGCAGGTGTGGGTGTGTCTGTGCACAGGCAGACATGTGCATGAGTGTGTGCCTGTGCAGGTGTGTGCAGGTGTGTGCAGGTGTGGGTGTGTCCGTGCATGTGTAGACATGTGCATGAGTGTGTGCCTTGCGGGTGTCCAGGTGTGTGCAGGTGTGTGTGAGTGTGTCCGTGCACATGCAGACATATCCATGTGTTGTGCCCGTGCAGGTGTATGCGGGTGTGCAGGAATGTGCATGTCGTACACACGGGTTTGCATCCGCACAGCTAGTGGCGTGGGCGTAATTAGGACACATTCCCAGCAGCCCGTTTCCTCTTCAGGCCTGTGATTCCCTCCCCTGTCAGAATATTAGTACTAAAAATTATGAGACATAAATGGGGCTGGTTACCATAAAAGCTGTAAAATATTTGTTTCTAATGGAGCCTGTATACAGTGAATCTGTCTTCCAGCAGCTGAGGGCCCACCCCTCTAGGAAGAGGGCTGTCTTCTCAACTACCTGCAGCAAAAACACATGCCTGGTTTTCAGGGTGTCCCCACACCCCCTCCCCAGTCTGGGTGGGTGACGAGGGGGTGACGAGGGGACTCACAGCTTCTGGGCATCTGCCAGGGGCCAGACAGTGTGCTGCACTGAAACCCCATGCCGACGGCGAGGCACCCCTCTTTCCTCTGAGCAAACAGAACATGTGACTGAGCCAGGCCACGACGCTCATCCAAAGCCACAGAGATGGCCCCCAGAGCCACGTGCTTCCCATGCAGAGGGTGGCACCTTGTGGGGATGAGAACACCTGGACGTGGGGGGTGGAGGTGGGGGGTGGTGTTTTGTGGGACCACCCACTCTCAGCCCCTTCCAAACCCCAGGGAGGGGAGTCTGGGGGGAGACTGGGTTCTGATGCATAATGAGCCCCCACTGATTTGTGCGGATGGTCCTCGAACACGCTCTGAGGGGCTTGGCTGTGAGGACAGCTGGGCGGCAGGTTTGTTCCCAGCCGACCTGCCAGGAGGCTGCAGCCAGAAGCCTGTGCAGTCCAGCACCTGCCCACCTCTTATCTCTGAGGTGACCCTCAAAGGCCTCAGACCCAGGGAAACTGAGGCTTTCTGGCTGGTGAAGGGCACAAGGGGACTCAGGAGGTAGATGGGGCCCCAATCACTGCAGATAGGCCACATGGGGAGCTGTGGGGACAGGGAATCTTGTGGAGAGCAGTGGCTCTCAGGGGGTGGTCGGCCGACCTTGTCCAGGGGACGCAGGCTCCCCCTGCCAGGGCCTAAGGCAGGAGCAGAGCATCCTTCTCGGCACGGGCCCCTTCTGTCATGGAAATCCCAGATCCTCTCATCAGTATTTAGTGGGACGATGAACATGTTCTCAGTATGGTGGGCAGCCCTAAGCATGTTGGGAAGGATTAGCAGACAAGCAGTCTGGGTTGGCAAGGGCAGTGACAGCCACTGTGAGGACTTGTGACCTGACATGTATTTTAATTCATTCATTCACTCGTGCATTCATTTGAAAAGCAATTAGGGAGCACCTACTGTGCTCCAAGCACTGCATTTGGAGTTGGAATGCAGCCATGAGCAAAAAGACATTCTCGCCTCCTTGCACCAAGAACAGCCTATGCGATTAATCAAGCATGAGGTGAGGCATGACGAGCCATGGGAACTGCAGCGGGGCCGGGCACAGTGAGCAAAGGCATGCAGAAATAGTCCACACAACCACCTACTGAGGTCCTTATGAAGGCATGCAGGCAGCATGCAGAGAGGAGGTGAACTGTAATGGCCGTTAACTTCTACCCAGAGGAAAAGGATCCTGGAAAACTGGGTCCCCTCCTGGACTAGACAGAGGGATGTTCACACCAGTCCCTGGTGGCAAAATATTCTGTTTTAGATGGAAAAGACTCTCTGTTTCTATGCTTGTCTGTCTGTCTATCTATCTATGTATCCTTCTATCTATCCTTCCGTCCATCTACCCATCCTTCCAACGATCCACCCTTCCATCCAACGATCCACCCTTCCATCCATCCATCCATCCATCCATCCATCCATCCATCCATCCATCCACCCATTTGTTCATTCATCCATTGATCCATCCAACTATCCATCCATCCATCCATCCATCCATCCATCCATCCATCCATCCACACGTCTGTCCATCCATCCATCCACCCATTTGTTCATCCATCCATCCATCCATCCATCCATCCAGCTAGCTGTAAGCTACCTATGTACCTATGCATCTATGCATTTATCTATGTATCTACTTATCAATCTATGTGTATGTATGTGTCTATCTATAATCTACCTATTTATGCATCCATCCATCCTATATCCATGCATTTATGCTTCTGTCTACCTATAAATCATGATATTACATCTGTATCTATATATATATAGACATATATATATATAGTAGATTAAGGTAAAGAAGACTATAAAAGATGAAAACAGAAGCTGGGGTTTAAGCTTTTGATCCCATTTGGATCCATGCAGACATTTCTCTGGAGCAGAGAATGTCTTGCTCAATTTCGTTCTGCTGAAATTGTAATAAATAGATAAATAATTACAGAGGGCTCCTCCAGAGCAAGCCTGTTTCCCTGAATCATTGAGCCAGGGTCGTCCTGACTGACTGAATATTCTGAACAAGAAATTATATTCTACACAAGTTCAAATTTGTCCAAACACTGGCCCTGGAGCGTAGTAGTTAAAACACTCCTGCATCAGGGCGCTGTTGGCCTGGGGGCTTTCTCTGAGGTCCAGTAGCACCAGTCAGCCCCTCGCAGCCCCTTTTGTGCAGAAAGAGCACAAATCAAGCCTCATTACTAAGCCTGATCTTGGTTGGGAGAAGTTAACTGGAATTTACTAAACATGGCTGCCTTGGAGACCAAGAAAATAGATGCTTCACATCCGAATTTCCATGTTCTTCAGCAACATATTCCATGAAGAATCTACCCATAACTTCATGGCCTCAATCTATCTTTAATGGCGTTTCTGCCAGCTCGTCTTCCCCTTGCCTCTGTTGACGTCTGAGGTTTTCATCATTCAGTGTCCTCTGTCCTCCCCCACCACGCCCCACACCCCACCCCTCACATCACTCAGGGGCCACCTGACTGTCTTTTCTCGGAGGCTTATCTCTTCATTCTCAGGTTCTATCAGTAAGCCCAGGCCCTATTTATCTACCCAGATGAAGCCAACTCCTCTCTGGAAGCCACCCTCACCTTCTTGAGAAGATCGGTTTATGGAGGTGATTATTCTGACATAGATGGACACACAGCAGTCCCCTCACCATGACTATATTTCAGAATTGAGATCCAGCCTGTATTCTGTAGGGTTGACCCTAGAGATCACCAGGAGGCATCATCCTTGGCTCCAAAGGGCTCCATTTTGGTTTAAACCACTAAGTTTGTGGCATGGAATTAGAATCAAGTCCCAGCCCCTTTCAAGTGAATGACCTTGGACTTCTGACACTCTCTCCACCTCACATACTCACCACTAAGTAGAAGCATCGCACTCATGGCAAGGTGCTCCAGTAGGGACGAGCAGACATCTTCCAGCCACACCCATCTGAGACATAACAAATGTACAGCATGGGAGGTCAAGAAAGGTCAAGGGCATGACAGAGGAGAAGAAAACAGAACATACCTGTCATACGCACCAAAAAGCCCAAGTGCGACTGCAGAGTGCAACCAGCCACCCGAAACCCGGATCCGTCTCCCTCGATTCAGCCATTTCTGAAATATGAACATTACCACTGCCAGCAAACCCGCATTCACGGCGCTCCTGCCTCGGAGTATTTATGGAGACATCCCACCAGTCAAGGGAGACTTATGAGCTACATAAATACAAAGGATAACCCAGCAAATTCCAAGTTGTACTAAAGGGCTGCAAATCAGTTCTTGGGCTGGGTCCCAGATACAAAGAGAAAGTGTGATTAAGTGTGACTTTTTTAAAGTTTTGTTTGGATTTATTCCTAAAAGCTCCTTCACCCAGAGACGCAGGTTTCTCGTTGGCGCAGATGGCTGTCGTGTCATGAATCAGTGGCAGAGAATTTGAGCACTGTCCAGAAGGAGCCTAGAGGGAAAAAACCAAAAACAAACAAACAAACAAAAAAAACCAGAGAGGAAGAGGGAAAAGACGTCCAAGAAACAGAATGGCTCAGAACTTTGGGGCAAAGTTAAGAGTTGTCAAGATGTATCCCCAGGCCAGGGAGTGAAGCCGTGAAACACAAGTGCCAGCCGGGACCTTGGCTTCGGCAGCTGCCCCACACAGTGGCCCTAACTGGGAAGAGACTCTTGTGGGCTTTCCCCGTGGCGATGCAGGTGACCACAGGCAGCACACCCAGCCACGGAGGGGACAGCTCAGAGGCACGGCACGCCTTGGCTGGGACGTGATTGGAATGACACATGGTCAGGCGCCCTTGGGAGATACACAGGTCAGTGGGCTCAGGCACTCGGTGAAGACGGCACCGGCGGTCAGGTCCCAGGGTCCATCCCTCTCCCCAGGGGTCTGTGCCACCCACCCACCTGCTCCCCGACGGGTGGGGGCAGTGAAGTCCCCGGAGACAGCGGCGTCCTCAGGAGACACGGAGCTGGGTGGGCCCTCCCTGCTCCCGAGCTTTCTCACCTCTGTAATGGGAATGGTCGCCTTCCTCGCTGAATCACCAGGCGGTTACAGGACAGGCCCCAAAGGCCCTTCAGGAGTGGCAACAAACTCGGATTTCAAGGCAATTTCTCCCACCCATTCCTTCTGATCATAGCAGGTAAAGAAGGTTCAGTCACATGTTTTCATTTCCTGATGCTTTGAGATCTGCTGACCTTTTGCCCCTGGAGAAACAGCGCCCCCTAGGGCCGGCCAGGTCCTTGAGATAGTAGGCGACCAGCCTTGCAAAGCACACTTTTCTTACGCAAGCCAGCTGGTGCAGAGCCTGCACCCCACCCCCTCCTCTATGGGGCTCTCACACCCTGGACCACTGTCCCCCTTGCCCTAATCAGCCCCGGCCAGGTACCAGACCCCAGAGGGCGCCCCAAACCCCCCAGAGCCTGATAACACCATTCGACCTGGCCGTCATCCATTATCCATTCCTTCCTGCAGACACCCTCATAAAGCCCCTGGCCCACACTCCCCCCTCGCTCCTTCTGCCTCCAGGCCCACGCATGTGCCTCCCCGTGTGGCCTAGCAGTGGCGGGCTGTGCCCCCACCTCCTGGGGTCTGTTGCCCCCCCATACCTCAATATTAATAAAATATATGTTTTCAAGCAAGAATAACCAGGCATGAGTAGGACACCTGGATTGTCTTCACCTTGGGGACAGACTGGCTGTGGGGTGACCGCTCTCTGCCCAAGGTGGTTTATGCACTGGGGCTGTGGCAGGTTGGGCAGCCCTGGGGAGGGACGAGGCCTCTCTGCACCTGCAGGTGGCACTCTGCCCACCCCCCAGGACACCTCGGGACACTTCCCAGCATCTTCAGAACCCAGGCCACAAGGAGAGGGGAGGGGGTCCCCAAGGCAGCCTGGGGCTCCTCAGCACCCCTGCTCTGGCTTCCAGGGACACGGGGACTGTCTTCACCCACCCCATGAGGTAAGAAACCATTTCATAGGGGCGCCTGGGTGGCTCAGTCAGCTAAGCGTCCGACTTTGGCTCAGGTCATGATCTCACGGTTCGTGGGTTCGAGCCCCACATCGGGCTCTGTGCTGACAGCTCGGAGTCTGGAGCCTGCTTTGGATTCTGTGTCTCCCTCTCTCTCTGACCCTCCCCTGCTCACGCTGTCTCTCTCTGTCTCTCAGAAATAAAACAATAAAATTTTTTAAAAGTCATTTCATGAATTTCTTTTTTTTTTTGAATGTTTATTTTTGAGAGAGAGAGAGAGAGAGAGGAGGAGGAGGAAGGGCAGAGAGAGAAAGAGAATCCCAAGCAGGCTCCGCACTGTCAGCACAGAGCCCAACGTGGGGCTTGAATTCACAAATTGTGAGATCATGACCTGAGCCAAGATCAAGAGTCAGCCACCCAGGCGCCCCAAGCTTTATGAATTTCTTTGGTCAATGAAATGAGGGTCACTTACAGGAAGAGGCATCACGCTGCTGGGGCAAGACCATCCAGAACTTTCTTACCTGGCCACAGTGACTTAAGAGGGGCACACTGACAGGGAGGTGCAGTTCTGGGCCACATGAAGAGACAGACATTCCTTCTGGAGAGTTCTGAGCCCTGCGGTGACCCCCGTGTGAGGGACTCTGCCGGAGGGAGTCCTGAGTGGGGACTGTTTGTTACCATGCCACAACCCAGCCTATCCTGATCAACACAGGGGCCGACCGGGGGCCGGGTCAGCATGCAGGGACTCCCGGCCGGTGGCCACAAGAGGACCAGGTGCTAGGGACCTGCGCCCCACCCGGGAAGCCCCAGCAGAAGAAGAACAACAACAGGGACCATTCCACGTGACTGCACCGGGAAGAGAGAATCATGTTCCATCCGTCATCCAAACTGCCTCAGGAGTGAACCTTTATTAAAAGTTTTCCATAAGCAATTAATCCAGCAATTTAATCATAGAGCGTTACTTTTCTTTCTTTCCCGTAAGATCTTAAGCACATTTACTGCTTTTGCATAAAGGACTTTTGCTTCTAATCATATCGATTTACTGTAATTAATTTTTAATGTATTTTCCAGGGTCTTGTGTATATACACACTAAGATTTTTTTTATCACATATTAACATAGTCATCCCCGCTCTTAAAGTGGGTCATTAAATGAGGGTTCATTTATTTTTCCTTAAGATAGCACAATGTTAACCCAAATATCGATGCCTCTTGTCGTGTACCCTTTGAAATGCGATAGGACACAGAAGATAGACGCATAGGATTGAATCCGCCAAATTGAATCTTGGGGACTTCTGATGAATTTTAATAATGGCTTGAGGATCTGGCATGAAAGACGTCCTCGTGAGGCTTGCTCTTACCTGGCGTCAGGTACTAGGGATGCCAGAGTCGGGACCAGTCTTAACCCGGACCTCTTACCAAGCTGAGCCCCTCCGCCCAGGACTCCGTCCCCTCTGACACCAGGTTTCCTGATTTAGCCAAAGGGGTTTGCTGTGGCACAGCGCTTGCTGGGTCATTCGCGGTTGGGGGCTCAAGCGTCAACAGGCTCACCGCGGAGCTCGGTGAATGGTAAGATCTCCCCAGGTGTTTGCCATCCTCAACGTCATTACCGTTCGCGCCATTGGGGGCCTTCCTAACACAAGCCTGTCGCATTAATTAGCTTTGAAGACGCTGTTCGCTCCACCTCTGATTCAATGTTCACAGCAAATCTCCTAGCTAGCATTGCCAAGCCTGTGTTTTTTACATTCACATTTGAGAGAGGTGTCCCCCAAATGGGGAAGGGGAGTCATCTGTCCCATCGCCATTCATTGGCTCTCAGGGTCTGGGGCCACGCAAAACATGGAGCAAACCCAGCAGCGACCCCTCCTCCCAGGGCTGTGGGCTGCACCCCCAGACGCAGGTCACAGCTCTGGTGGGCGCCCCCCCAGGTCTGCTCTCTGGGAGCCAGGCCCCGACCGCCCTTGCCTCAGTGGGACACTCATCACTGCCATCCAAGTGCCACTAAGCTGTGCTCTGACAGGAACTGATCACGGGATCAGCTGGGGTCAGAGGTGAGCACCAGCCTCCCTTCCAAGGCCTCGGACCCACAATGAGCAGCCACACCCTGAACCTCCGGATTCTAGTTCTAGTCTCCTGTCCTCTGTGCCAAGGAACCGGTAATAACTCAACATGAGTGAGGCAAGGACACTGGTCTGTTCAGACACCCAGAGTTCCTGGGGACTTTCCCTGGCGGCTGTGGGGGGGTGGGGGTCTGGGTGTGAGCACGTTGTTTCATGGCCACCGGGTCACAACAGCTAACACAGAAGTCCAAGGTGCAGGGCGTGGTCACCACTACCAATCACGCAGCAGTTCGGACCGTTGCCCTCTGCCCATTCAGCAAGATTCACGGACCCCGAGGCTCTGTGCCCGCTCCCGCCTCGGGAACAAGAGGGGCGGCCTCACCCACAGACTGCGCCCGGCGGCCAGAGAAGCCGGGCAATGACCAGCCAAGCCTTCATTTGCTGGGGACCTCGAGGGACACTGCTCGCCTCTGCTGGGGAGGCAGAGAGTGTGTTTGGAGGTGCTAAGGCTCCGCAAGGTGGCAAGATGGGATCGGGGCGGGGGTGGGGGTGCAGAGGCCCTTCAGGAGCAAGACTGCTTCCCTCCCAGAAAGCGCGGGCACGTGAGGGACTCCCGGGATGTAAGGAATCGCTTCCATCCCACGAGTGTGACCCGAGGGCAGAGAACGGCCTTGCTCCGCCTCCTGGTGGCCCGCCTGTCCGCCTGTCCCGTGACATTACCAAAGGAGGCTGGAGCCCAACGGCCAGGGCACAGCGGGAGACAGTGAGACCCCGCTGGCGCAGGTGCCCGCAGAATCCTCGCGTTGTCAGGGACCAGCTCCCGGCCCCAGAAGACAATGGAGCTTTGTCCCTAACAAGCAAGGCATCCCTGCCTTCCTGACCTGAGGCGAGGGGAGAGGAGAGCTGGTACCCCTCTCTCTGCACCCTTCCCAAGAACCCTCATGGCTGGGAGAGCCTGGTAGGTCCTCCCTTTTGTTAGGATAACAGACCTAGACCGCTGCATCCGCTGCTTGCAAAAGCCTCCAGCTTCCTTCTGTGCGGCCGGGGCTGGGGCAGAGAGCGGCCAGGCAGTGTGGGGCTCCCCAGGGGCCCCCCGGAGTGCACACTTCTCATGGGTGAATTTGCCGGGACTGATGGATGGATGGATTGTGAGGTGTGCTTATTTATAATATTTACACTTATGGGGAAAGGAATATTCTGGCACGGGGCCGTTTATCTCTGTTTTTGGAAGCACTCCCTCTTTTTAACTAATGGGGAAGTGGCTGACTAAATAATTTATAGTCCGGGCTTGCCGACGCACCACATTTCCACGGGGAACGTTTGCATATGTCACCAAAGCGAGTGGCTTAATGGCTCGGAGCGAGTGCCAGGTGTGTGCGGTCAGCTGTGGGGAGCACACGGCAGGTGCGGCCCCGTGGTCAGGCAGAACAGGCACCCGGACCCTGCAGAATCGATATGGATGCGGTGACCCCATCCCCACCTCACTCCCGTGGGAAAGGGCATAAGGATGATAAGAATGCTTGACATCGGGGTAGCGTGTTCACCCTCTCCATCACAGAGGTCATGGGGTCGAGTGTCATCATGGCATCAAAGGAGAAACTGAGGCACCCGGTGAGGAACATGGCCAAGATGGCAGAGAGGGTCAGGGATACCCTGGGACCACAGAGTGGATCACTGTCCTGGCCTCAGTATGGGCTGGCTCTTGCCCGATTCCTTCCCTCCTCTGTCACCAGTAGCTCTGCCAGCCATTGACCACCTTCCTCTGGGGCTCAGTACTTCCTGTGTCCGAACCTGCCTGCCCACCCCCTTCTCCAGGTGCCTCGGATTTCCTGCCTGGCTCCTCACCCACCAGGGCATGTGGTCTGGATCTCTTCCTTGTGTGTGCTCCTGGGCTGGATTTGGGGGAAGGAGAGTCAGAGGGCACAGCAGGACACTCATCAGGCTCCTCGAAGTTGCCCCTCCCTTGCTGCCTCCTGAGCGAGCTCCCCGCCCCCCTCCAGGTCCCATTTGGCCATGGACAGAGATGCACCGAAAGAGCACCCTCCTACCGTTGCTGACACCAGCCCAAGACCCTGTCCCAGAAGGACTGACTCCCCTTATGACCCAGGGGTAAATCTCCCCTCTTGGGGGTCTGAGTCTCCCCAAAATGAAAGGGTTCATCCATGGTTCTCAGCCTTGGTTGCACATAGAACGTTCTGAGGATCCTTCACAGTTTCCAGGGCCTGACCCCACGCTGCCTAATAACATGGCGTGTCGGGGAGGGACCCAGGCGGCCGCACTTTGAGAATTCCCCAGCTGATTCCAACCCACAAAGGTGAGAGCCACGGGCTGTATGTGTGGTCCTGGGGGGGGAGGGGTCCTGGAGGCATCAGCAGTGCGGGAACTTGCTAGAAATGCAAACTCCCAAGCCCCTTCCCCAAACCACACGCAGAGCTCCCCCTCCAGGGGATTCTGGGCTGAGGAGAGGTCCCGCCATCATCTGACGTCCCTCAGCCCTCCCTCCGGGGAGCGCGGGACCAGCGTCCAGCCTTCCCTCCCCAGCTGGGTGGCTCCGCATCTGTGAGGCGCCTGAAGCCCTCCCTCCCAGGCCTGGAAGGAAACAAACCAGTTGAATGTGTGAGGCCCGAAGCCATTGCAGATGTGAAAGAAGTGAGCTCTGCCGGTAGATTCGTGTGGCTACTCAGCAGGCCTCAGTCGGCTGCCAAGATTCGAAGCATGTTTTGCTTCCGGAGAAGGACAGAAGGGCAGGGCAGGCCTTTTCAGCCAATCAGAGGCCCTGCGTGCGGAGCCCAGGGTCCTGGAGACCCCCACCGAGGCTGCCTCCTCAGGGGCAGCAGGGGCTGCCCTGGGAGGGGACCCGGAGCAGCGGACTGGGCGGTGGAGCATGGACAGGGCCAGGCTGGGTCCCTTGCCTGGTGCCCAGGAGGCGGCAGATGGAGGAGGGAGGGTCCCCTCCCCCAACGCATCGGGCTCGCCGGTGGTGCAGGCACACACGGAAAGCGGTGATGAGCGTCCCTGAAAGCCACCCGGGTGGGGGTGCAAGTGTGGGGGAGGGGTGAGGATGGGGGTGCAAGTGTGGGGGAGGGGTGAGGATCCGGGTGGTTTCCCAACCAGCTCCGGCAAGGGGAGCCTGCAGTGTGCAGTGCCGGCCGCCAGGTGGCAGCAGCACCGCCATGAGGCCGGGTTGGGGGATGGCTTGGGGGCTCCCCCCGCTGTAGCCGCCTGAGGGGGCAGGGGGCAGGGGGTAAGAAAGGCGGACCCTCCCAGAACTCGCTGGAGCAGGTTGCGCCCCTGAACCAAGGCAGGCACGACCAGCGAAGCCCAGCTGCCAGAACCAGGCATGTGTCCTGGACCCCCCACCCCGCCCCCCGACAGCTCCCCATCAACGCCTCTCCCACCCCCTCCCCACCCACCTTCAGGCAGCTCTTCACAAGGTCCCCTGGGCAAATCCTGGGTCCGCAAGTCCCTTGAGAACTAAGCTTTGCTGTTTTCTAGTTCAACGAGTCTGAAATATCTCCTCTCAGGTGGAAAGACAAAACTTCCGGAGATCGTTGACCAGGAAACACCGTTTTCCCTAAATGCCACCTTTCCTTAACCGTCACTCCTTAAACTGAGCTCTAAAGGCTTCTTCAGAGATCTTCTCCAGGAGAAACGGTTTCCTCCCAAGGGACTCAGGCACGTAAGCCACATGTGGTAAACAAAGGGTCATAATATGAATGAGAGTAGCTGACTTTTACTCAGTCCCGAGTACCCCACAGGTTTGTCCTGGGTGGGATTCTCAAACGAGCCCGGAAGGTGGGTGCAGGGGTCACTCCGCTCCACAGACCAGCAGACCGAAGGAGAAGGTAACTAACACCGCTGAGCCTGGTAGGGCAGCCTGACCCCCTTCTTAACCTTGGGGTCATGCCACTTCCCCCTAGTTTCCTGGAACCCCCGTTGCCCCCTTTACCCCCATCCGGCTGGAACTGGGGGTGGGGGGGCCTCTGACCCTGCAGAAGTCTCCTGGAGAGGACGGCAGAGCCTCCTGGGTGTGGCTTCCGCGCCCTCCCCGCTGGGGGCTGACCGTGGCCGTGCAGGGCCGGCTAGAGGCAGGTGGAGTGGCCTCAGCTAATGAGGACCTTTGACTCCAGCAAGGATGCAGCATCCCAGCTCCCAAAGAAGCATCCACAGAACAGCCCCTCAGACCACTGTGGTGCCCAGGCCCCCGGAGCGCCTGTGAACATCCCAGACGCAGAGGGAGAGGGCAGAGTCGGGGACGGGAGGAGGCCCGGGGCGGGGAGGGGGTCCAGGAGGCAGGCCGGCTGCACAGGCCTCCGGCAGCCTGCGCGGCCCCATCGGTCTGCCCTGCGCGGAGTCCAGGACGTAACTGAGTCTCTCTGGCAAACAGGCAGAGCTGAAAGGCAGGAAGTGCCGAGCTGATGGGCCACAGAAGGGACATTAGCAGAATGAGTCTACCCAGCGTCAAGCAAAAACACATTCCAGAGAGCAAGGCTGCAGACCAGTGTCTCGGCACAAAGCTGGGCGTTCCCATCGGGCACCAACCTGACATCACCCTCCTCCAAATGGCAAGCGAGCCGGGTGGCGGCTCTGTGAGAGGGAGAGAGAGAGGAGAGATCAACCGTGTGGGCCAGGGTCTCAGGGAAAGAGCTCTGAATCCTCCGCAAGGGGCTTGGTGCTGTCCGTGTCTCTGGCTCCCGGAGCAAGGAAGGAGACCAGAACTGAAGCCGGTGGTGGGGAGGGGGGTGGTCATCAGCTGTACGATTCCTCCACGTCTGCAAGTGAGCTCACCGAGATGAACTGGCCGTCCAGACTGGCACCGCGCAGCGAAAGAGCACTGGGCTCGGAGTCCTGGGCATTGTTAGCTGACTGACTGAACTTGAGAAGAGCCTGCTTTCCTGACCTCAGTTTCCCTTGCTTATCAAACTGAGTCCTGAGGGGTGTGGCTTTGCTGCGGAGCCTCAAGGGCGCTGATGGGGGGGGTCTGCCTCCAATCCCCTCACTCCCTGCCAGTCAGGTGGCGAGGGTGAGGGTGGGAGGGACAGCTCTCAGCCTCTCTGTAACCCCAGCTTCAGCCAAAGCTAGTCTTTCTTTTTAAAATCGGTTTTTCTTTTGAAAACATTGGGACTATGGCAAAGCGCCGTCTGGCTCTGATCTCAGGCAGCAGTGACTGAGGTCACATGGGGTCCGTGGAGACTCCTGTGGGCGGGTTCAGAACACTCCACGCTTTTTTTTTTTTTATATTTTATTTTATTTTTTGAGAGACAGAGAGAAACAGCACAAGCAGGGGAGGGGCAGAGAGAGAGGGAGACACAGACTCAGAAGCAGACTCCTGGCTCCGAGCTGTCAGCACAGAGCCCGACACGGGGCTCGAACCCAAGAGCCGCGAGATCATGACCTGAGCCAAAATCGGACATTTAACCGCCTGAGCCAGCCGGGCGCCCAGAACACTCCACTCTTCAGCAGAGCCCCGTAGTGGTTGTGTCCTCACCTCCACGCTCCCTGCCTGCTCCTGGAGGCGCCAGCTCTACCTTGGGACCCCTCCATCCTCTCCCCACTGTCCCTGGGCTGGGCTGGGCAAGACATGACCACAGGACAGTCCTTCAGCGTGGCGTGAACCCAACACGTAGCAGGTGCTCAGTAAGTGAGGAATGAGGGAGCACCGCCTCCAGGGTTATGCTCTAAGCCAGTGGGAGACAGAATAACATCCCCGCAATGAAGTGCGTGCATCTGAGCAGAACACGGCAAAGGGACTTGGCAGGTGTGATTGAGGTTGTGGACTGTCCAAGAGGGAGATTTTCCCGGATTATCTGGGTGGGCTCAACTGAATCACAAAGACCCCTTGCAAAAGCAGAGAACCTTCTCTGAACGAGGCGGGAGAAGTGGGGCATAGGCGGGTCTTAGAAGGAGGTAAGAGTGAGAGGGACTCACCTGCTGGGGGCGGGGGGGACCCAGGAACGCAGGCAGCCCCTGGGAGCCAGGACCCCAGTCCTGCAACCACAGGGAAGCGAGTTGTGCCCACGGCCCGGAGGAGCAGGGAGCGGACCCTCCCCCGAGGCTGCGGAGAGGAGCCCCCCCAGCAGGCAGCTTGGTTTCACTGCTGAGACCTGGAGCAGACGCGCCCGCCCCGCCTGCCTGGACTTCCCGGCTCAGAACCGTGACGGCATCAACGCCCGTGTGTGTTGTGTTGAGCCTCTAAATTCACAGTAATTTGTCGCAGTAGCTACAGGAAGCTAATAGGGATTTTTGTTACTGTTGCTGCTGCTGTCTGGTTCGGCTTAGAGGCAACACAGCGCTCCCTCTGATCCATCCCCCTCTCAGCCCCGGGCGCTCTCGACAGCCCCAAATTCACCTCCCAGCCCGTCAATACCTCGCCCTGCAAATACTGGCCTCCCCACATCCCCACGTGTTCCCAGTCCTCAACCATACACAGACGCCTCAAAACATCACCGCACCCTCTCATCCCTGCTTCAGGCCTGCGCATGACCAGCACGCAGGGCCAAGCCCTTCCTGCTATCATTCTCCCCCTTCTCTGTGTCCATCGCTGCCATTCACTCCGCTCCAGCCACGCTGGGTTTCACTCTTCTGCAAAGGCACCAAGTTCCTTCCTGCCTCAGGGCCTTTGCACAGGCTGTGGCCCCTCATTCCAGGCCTCCTGGAACATCCTTCTCATACTTTAGTTCTCAATAGAAGTGGCGCTCTTCAGAGAAGACACCCTATTCGGCCCCTTCCAGCCTCACGTTCTGCCCATCTTAGGCAGTGTGTCTGTTTCTTTCTTGAAAGTCTCACACTTACAACTGTTTCATACTGTCTGCTTTGCTGGCTGTCAGCAGCTCCCACGCTGGGCAGCGAGCTCCGCCAGGTGCTAGCGCCGCTGGGCCCTGCCACCATCACGGCGTTGGTGCACTGGGGATACAATGTTCCCGGCTCCTCCCTGGGCACATTACCTCTGTGATTCCTTCTTCCTTCCCCCCCGGCAGGAGGGACCCCATAAGCAGCAAGCCCCGCCTCCTGGGAGGTGGGGTGTCAGTACTGTGGCTATGGAGGCCTCTCCAGGGCCCATCCAGGGGGCTGCTGTGGGGAGCGTGGTGATTGACACCCACCAGGGGGTTCCCAGATTGCTCCCAGCCAAGGACTGAGAGGAGGAGGAGGTTCCAGAATCTGGTCTTTGCAGCCCAAAGGGGTAACCCCTCCTCAAGGACTCCCCATCAGCCTGGCCTAGACCACCTCAGTTCTTTTTCTAGGAGAGAGAGAGAGAGAGAGAGAGAGAGAGAGAGAGAGAGAGAGCGTGAGCAGAGGAGGGTCAGAGACAGAGGGAGTCACAGACTGAAACAGGCTCCAGGCTCTGAGCTGGCAGTCAGCATAGAGCCCGACGCGGGGCTCGAACCCACGAACCGCGAGATCATGACCTGAGCGAAAGTCGGATGCTTAACCGACTAAGCCACCCAGGCGCCCCCAGACCACCTCAGTTCTGACACGGCCGAACATCTCCCTACCCGGTGCTTCCCTCCCCCGCCCGCACAGGGGTCCGCCCTGCACCTGCTCTCTGAAGGTGTGCCCTCCGCGTCCATCCCTCACCAGGGTCTCTCCCAGTCGGCGTCCTCCAATCCGTCCCCAAGTTGGCATCATGTTTTCGAAAGGACCTGCCCGGCGTGCCCAGCTCCCCCAGCCGCCGTTGAAGAAGAGACTCCCCAGCTGGCCGATATCCAGGTTTGCTCTGGGTCGCCCACAGGTAGACAGGCAGTGCCGAGGCCACCAGGGACATGCCACCGCCGGCCTGCTGTTCTGATGGTGGCCGGCCAGCACAGCCCATCTGCCCCGACGGGACCTGCCTCTGGAGGGAGTCCCTCCTGCTACATGGCACTCTTTTCTCCACATGTCCCTCCACATCACAGCAATAAAACCACGAGGGTCGGGGTTTCCTCTCAGCAGAGCTGGGCTTGATTCAGCCATTCACCAGCTGTGTGAGTCCAACAACTTCCCCAGGCCTTGGTATCCCCGTCTGTGAAATGGGGACAATGCGAGCTCATAGGGTTGTTTCAAGAATTAAACACGACAGGGGCGCCTGGGTGGCTCAGTCTGTTAAGCGGCCGACTCTCACTTTCAGCTCAGGTCATGTTCTCATGAGTCCGTGGGATCGAGCCCCATGTCGGGCTCTGCGCTGACAGTATGGAGCCTGCTTGGGATTCTCTCTCTCCCTCTCTCTCTCTGCCCCTCCCTCATACGTGCTATCTCTGTCTCTCTCGAAAAAGTAAATAAACTTTGAAAAGATTTTTTAATGGCCCCAGGGAGGGGGCAGAAATAGATGGCAATGTGGAAGGCACAGGACTGGCAGTGTTCAGGTAGATCACTTTCGTAACCGGGGATGGCCCATTCGGGCTGATGCTTGAAATTTTCTACAACAAAATGCTAAATTTAGCTATAAAAATACAGGAGCAAAGAGAAGCAGATACCACACACACCAGTATCTGCCACCCAGGCTAACCAATGTTACCAGGTCATATATTCCTTTGGTTTTGATAAAAGAAATTTCGGGGCACCTGGGTGGCTTAGTCGGTTAAGCGTCCGACTTTCGCTTAGGTCATGATCTCGTGGTTCGTGGGTTCGGGCCCCGCGTCGGGCTCTGTGCTGACTGCCAGCTCAGAGCCTGGAGCCTGTTTCAGTCTGTGACTCCCTCTCTCTCTGACCCTCCCCTGCTCACGCTGTCTCTCGCTCTCTCTCCTAGAAATAAATAAAACATTAAAAATTTTAAAAAAAAAATTGATAAAAGAAATTTCACGTTAATTCCTCAAATAATGTTTTCAGAGGAAATGGGGCTGAGTTTGCTCTCGCCTCGCAAGCTCCCTATGACGTGCATGACCCATGGCTGCACCCCAGCCGTCCACACCCCTCAAGAAGCCTTGACTAAAGTGCACATCACATAAATAGATGCACCGGGGTGTCACTTCCAAACTGGACACCCTGCGCACAAAGCTACTTCAGACAAGGGAGGTGGGGGTGTCCGGGCCCCCGTGGCGCCCCAGCCAGGGTCTCCCCATGTCGTTGCGATGACTCCTTCATGCAGCACTGAGCCCAGGCTACGGAACAGAGCACCAGAGGCTGGTGCCTGATTAGGCATGGGTCTATTCCCTCCCGGCTCTGGAGGTCAAGGTCGTGGTGGGGTTGGCGTCCCCTGAGGGCTCTCCCCTGGGCTCGCAGACGGCCGCCTTCCCCACCGTGTCCTCTTGTGGTCTTTCCTCTGTGTGTGCATACAAATTCCCTCTTCTTAGAATGACGCCCCCTACTGACCTCATTTACATCAGCTACCTCTTTAAAGATCTTATGTCCAAATACGGTCACCTTCTGAGATCCTGGGGGTCAGCAGGTGGTTTTGGCCACGGCTCTGCTACGCTCGGATGTTGTGTGCCCTGCTTTTATCTGGAACAGTCTCCACACACGTTAGTTACCAGGTGAGTCATGTTTCCCTTTCTGTTAAGAGCTCACCCTTTTGCAAAGGCTTCATTTTAGAAGGTTTAAGGAACAGAAATAGAAAAGCAGAGCAACCTAAACCTCCAAGTTTGAATACAGTAAAATCTCATTAATTCGTGTTTACTGTCGGAGAACAAAGGCTTTCAACTGAAGATCGCTCCAGAAGTTTCCTTGTAACCAACGACTCTATCCTTGTCAGAGCTGAGAAAAGCTGTTTCAATCAACAGATAAGAATCAGGTGCAACTAACGTTACCATTGGAGCACAGAGATCAGGCAACGTGACTAACAATTCCCCTGATGGGGTTCACAGCTTGGTCTTTCTTTTTCATAGGCGACCTCCTTATGTTGGATTGGGTGCACCTTGTGGAAGCCAGTCTGCAGTCAGGAGGAAGCTGAGCTGCGAGGACACACACCCCCAGCCCCCACGGAGACTCTCTTCTGCACGTGGCCTGACAGCCTCTGGGGGGACTCGGGACACCGGGTGCCGGCTCCAGATACCGTGTCGCATGGAAGTCTGGATGAAAAACAGATTGTGTCATAATTAATTCATCACATCCCTTTGAGGTAAAATAAAGGGAAGTACAATTAGGCAGTAGTAACTCAGAAAATATTTTCTTCTTTTAAGTCAACGGGGCCCATGGTTTTAAATGGAGTCATAGCCAAACCTCTCAGGTGCTGTCATCTCCCAGCGCAGCGATTAAATGTGTCAGCAAAGCTCCTACTTAGTGCTCCTGAAGCACTTAATTTTCATTAAAAAGATGACATTGCAAGCAATTATCAAGGACAATCCACATTCATGGGTATTTATATTCATAAGGACAGATTGCAACACAGAGACGCATAAATTACCCAGATCTGTTTCTTCACTTCTCCCCGAGCGAGGCTGAAGACTGGTTGGTTCTAATTACCTGCTTCAGTTCTTTGCATCAGGAGGGCCCTGTGCGAGGCTCTGCTGTCCTCGTGGTCACCCACACACCCACGCATGCACGCACACACTTCCAGGATGATGCGACCAATTCCTGGAGTGCCATACCCATGGGTTTTCATTGTGAGGTCATTCCCTCCATTTATAACCTTTTAACGTATATCCCTTACACATTGTCACTCCCAGAACTCTGAGGGTCAAAGCATCTGGTCTGTCTGAATCAACGGCATCTGGTCTGTCTGGATCTCCTACAGCAAACCAGGCGCCCAGCCGAGAGCATCGCCACATCTAACCTCAGCAACCTGGAGCTATCAGCCCATGGCTGATGGTGAAGCCGAGGGTCCAAGGGGGCATACTGATTGGTTCCAAAGTGGCTGAGTCAGGATCTGAATCCAGATCTGCATCTGCCCAAAGCTGCTCATCGCTCTGCTGTGCTAGGCGGGGCTTCCCAGATGGTCCCGCGATGATGAATGGTGGCTGCTTCCATGCCAAGTGCAAGGTCCTGAGGATGAGTGTGAAGGAGCCTCAGTACCTGTCTCCCGGTTCTCAAACCAGTGCAAGAGGCAGACCCCAAAGGAGATGAGGGGAGTGTGGCCAGATAGTGCTGTGGAGCGAGGGCAGTCAGCTGTTGATACAAGCAGAGTGCTCAGCTAGTATTTAATACGTCTGCTCTGAACACAGGGCAATGGTGGACAATATAAAAGCAGAGAAAGTCAGTGAGGTGTAGCCAGGCTAAAACAAATAAACTCTTAATGATAACTGTTTCCAAGGATAGAACAGGACTGAAATGCTGGACACTTGGCCTAGGGCTTTGGCAGAGGTGTAAGAATCCCAGCCCTGAGAAACAACGGGATCGAAACTACCCTACAGGAACCAGGCTTACTGCTTTTCCCCTGTGGCGTTTACAAGCTGTGAATCAAAGGATGCAGGTGGCCACAATACAGCCTTGCCACGGGCACCACGGAGCTGCAGCGTTTTCCCAAACGCTGGAGTGATAGAAGTCCTGGGCACTGTCCGGAGACAGTAACACAAATAATGCTTCCAATTAAACTAAAACCTTATGTTTTCTTATGACTTGGAATGCTCATTTCCTACATTTCCTACCTAGTGGAAAAGCTTTTGATGAATTATATAGACTTAGTAGAACACTCATGCATCTATAGAAAAGAAAATATAAGCAAAAAAAAAAAATTAAGATTGTCTTCAATCTCCTTACCTTCAGAGTCTAACACTTCTGGATCATTTCAACAGAAATCAGACAACATCCATCTCTTCCCCAAACAGTTTAGCCCTCTGGGTTCTTGAGATGGTTGATAATAACTACGGTTTTCAAAAGAGTGCTCCACTATTGTCTCTAGAATTTTTCCCAAAACACTGACATTCACTCTGCAAGTGTTGAGTATCTTAATTTTATCAGAGGATGTCAAAGGGAGGTTTTTAAGAAACAAGCCAGACTCACACTCCTTCCTCAAATGGTCTTTAAATGTTTTGCTAACTGTAGTTGTGAGAGATTGAAGCTGTAGCATCTGCCACCAGAAATAACAGCCACGCTGAGCATGCGTAGGCAATGGAAACCACTTCATAGCTGCCACTGAGCTGGTAGCTATTGTGAGAAACCACCAACTGCCAGATGCATCCAATTTTCTTAGACATTAAAATGTGGTGTTGAGGAAAGGGGAAGATTGAATCCTGGGATTGAAGTACAGTAATAGAAGTTTCAGAATAAGAGATTATAAAGTGGGAGAGAGGTGGTATTTGAGGAGATAATGACCAAGTTTCTACAACTGGTGAAAGATATGAGACTTCGCTGAAAATACACTCGTTTCTGAACAGGATAAGTAAAATTAATTCCATAGGCATCTGAGTGTCTCAGTCAGTTAAGCATCTGACTTCAGCTCAGGTCATGATCTCATAGTTTGTGAGTTCAAGCCCCGAGTTAGGCTCTGTGCTGATAGCTCAGAGCCTGGAGCCTGCTTCCAATTCTGTGTCTCCCTCTCCTTCTCCCCTCCCCCACGTGTGCTCTCTAAAAAATAAATAAATGTAAAAAATTTTTTAATAAAAAATAAAAATTAATTAATTAATTCCACATTGAGACATAGGAAGTAAAATTATAGAACATCCAAGAGAAAGAGAAGATCCTGCAAGGACTAAAGCAGACCTTTTATCATAAAAAGATGGCATTTAGAAGCACTTTTAAGTGTTAAGAGAAAACAATTGTCAATCTGGAATTCTGTACCCAGCTAAACTATCATTAATAAGAAAGGCTAAAATAAAGATACCTCCAGCATTAGAAAGAACAAAGAACTTACTTCCTCCCAATCCTTCCAGAAAGAACTACCAAAGGATCACTTCAGGAATAAGGAAACTAAATCCAGAAAAGAGCAGGATGCCAAAGGCAATAGGAAGAATTGAGTTCAATCATGGTTTGGATTGAGCTGCACCGCCATAAACTGGCAATCCCGTTCCCACAACTTCTGCTGACGTCCTGCACTTGGCCTATTGAACCTTGACAGGTGTTTCACTTTCCAACGCAAATGGGGACTTGCCCATAGTAGAAGCACAGTAAAAATGCGTTTAAAGAAAGAGACTGAGAGAAAGAGAGAGGGGGAAAAATGGCAAGTGGCCACAGAGGTCATAGAGGGTCTGGGTCTGGGGCGGGGAGCGGGGGTGGCCTCACAGCTCACATTATAAGCAAAACAGTGAGACTGTCTTAGTTGAATTTTTAAAATAGCATCACATGTCCTGGGTAGAAAATGTATGGAGGATGGTCATGGGTTTGCAGGGGTCCAAATGAGAGGGAGTCAAGCTGGAAGTACAGGGATGGAGAGAAGTCGATGTGACGCATAGACAAGAGTGGTGCGAAAGACAAGACAAGGCCTAGAAGGCTGCACTTTCTTCTCAAAACTGTCAGGCGACTACGAGCCGCACCAGCCTCTTCCTGCAGGCATGTGCCCGGCCAGAGCCCTGCCCACCCCCAGAGCTCTCACTGCCCCAGAGATTGAGCAGTCCATCTCCGGAGCACCCTGACCACCTTCATCGAGGAGGCAAAAAAGGCCTTTGCTGATGCACATTCACAGGCAGAGTCAGTCCTTGGTCTTGCTCTGCCGACGGGCAGCTGATGGCTTTGGTTCAGATGGGCAGACTCCCTGAGCCTTCGCTCTGTTATCTGCAGGGTGTTATCATAAGAGGCAAACACATCCTCGCAGGAGGTAGAACTCAGCCATTTGCCCCCACTGAGCCCCACAGTATACCCCCTGCTCTGTCTGCAACAAGAAGTGGCCGCCAGGCATCTGGGTTTGGCTGGGAGCCCTTCTCTGGCTCCCACGGAGAGCCCGCCTTCCCTGACTCGGCACTGGTCTGTCCACTCTGGGTTGTGGACCGCAGGGTCCAGGCAACACTT
The DNA here is from genome assembly GCA_017311185.1 of Proteles cristata cristata. Taxonomy (NCBI): domain Eukaryota; kingdom Metazoa; phylum Chordata; class Mammalia; order Carnivora; family Hyaenidae; genus Proteles; species Proteles cristata. Next base: position 24,886 of record JAESUZ010000916.1, read on the forward strand.
GGGGTTTTGCAGCAGACGCAGGTTTCAGGATCTTCATGTGGTTTGTCTCGTGCAGAACACTGGCTGCTCAGAGAATGCAGAGACTCCCTTCTCCAGAGACAGAAGTCTGTTTTTCTGCAGTCTAAGGGATCTCCACTAAAGGAGAAAATGAAAACCCCACAGCGTACACGCATCCCTTTCTGACACGTGCCTTATTCCTCAGACAAAAAGCTCCAGGGGCATCTCAGACCTACCGGGATGCACCGGGTTTCCAGCCGAGCACCATGGATCTGACTCCGTGCTGACTGCGCCTACTTCTGGGTGATGTGTTTGGTCTGGTTGGACCAGGAGCGTCCTGTGCTCCCTTCAGACGCAGCCAGTCCAGCTGGTGGATGTGAAGGGTAGGCTCAGGGCCCTCCAGGGAAAGAACCCAAACCACACCCTTTGCTCGGGATCCGACATCTGGGATTTCTGGAAACCAGGGGCCACCACTGGCCAGGGTGGGGCCACACGGCAGACAAGAGGAGGGACTGAGGCCCCCAGACACAGAGACCAACCCCAGGCGACAGCCAGCAAGGAAACCCAGCCCCACAAGAGGAGAGCAACCCCAGGGAGCTTGGGTACGAATTCTTCCATGGAGCCTGCACAGGGGACATCACCCTTCAGACCACCCCCGATTTGGGCCTCATAGGACTATATGCAGAGAACCCAGATGGCCTGGGCCTCTGTCCTGCAGAACCTTAAGAAGGTAAATGGGTATCGCTGTGGCAGGAAACCAGCAGAAGCCCTGATTCTGGGTGTTTCTCCCAGGGGATGAAGCCTCTGGGTAAGTATTTGGTTATCAAAACCATAGCGGGATAAAGATTAACCTGAATAGTACCCATTGAGCCCAGAGCTTAAGGGACAGGACTGAAATCAGAAGTTTCTGGGGAGAGGCAGAAGGAAAGGAGAAGGCCTATCTGAGAACTGTGTCTCCCCCAGGCCCCTGGAACGGCTAGAAGGAGGTGGTGACCCCGATGAGGGGGGCAAGGGGTGCCCAGGGGCTGGTTCTTGAGGATGATTGGAGCCATTGGAGCGCCCCCTCCAGGGGAGTTCAGGGAAACAGTCCTCTAGTGACCACTAATCTGGGAACAGGGGGTCTCCAGCTCTGGGTGACCCCCGCTTCACTGGGGGCTGAATTCCTCAGTCCCACCTTGACATCTCCGCCACAGGCCTGGCGGTGCCAGGCTGTCAGGAGCCATGGGAAGCTCTGAGTAAGCCCTTGGCCCCTGCAGGAGCCGGGCAAGGACAGAAGGGCACCTGCTTTCCCGCCAGTGCCCCGTGGAGGGGAGGCCGGCTGCTCACCTGCTTCATGCGGGGACTTTCATGGGGAGCCTCCGTGGGGCTGGCCAGCAGCAGAGGCCTGGAGCTGACCTCCGCCCTGTCCCTTAGGAGGAGAAGCGTAGGTCTGTGGGAAGAGCAGATGCCCGGTGGTGAAAGCAGAAGGTGAGCAAGCTTTGCATCAGGGTCCCCAACAGGACCCACCTCCAAAAGAAGTGGGCAGGTCCCCGCGCACAGAAACCCTGTGGTCACGAGTGTCCCCGGGCCCAGCCCCCTTCCCAGACGGCGATGCACAAGGATCCCCGACTCTGCCTGAGCTCACAGGCTGGGAGTCCTGCTCCCACGATCCAGAAGGATGAAATCCACTCGCGGAAACGAGGGAGCCCTTCCGTCCAGGGTCCCGCCCTCCCTCCACCTCCTGCTCAGAGAACAGCTGACACTTCCCAGTCTCACGGTGACAGAAGTCACTCTGGAAAAGGTGGGAAATGGCCCCACAAAGAAGCAAATGAGACATCAGCAGTGGGCACGACCAGCCCAGCCCGGGGACAGGCGTCCCGTGGCCCGGCCAAGTTCCTCAGCTGCTGCTGGCTGGAAGGGGTGAAGTGTGGGGGCCACTCACATCCCTGGGGAGGGGGCTGAGGACAGGCAGGGAGCTCACGGATTGGATGTGTGGCCAGGTGACAAGGAAGATGGAGATGCCAGCCTTCATGGGCACACGTGATGGCAGGGGGAGAGTTACAAGGTGACGGGGCAGGGCTGAGTGGTGCAGATTCCAGGGGGCCCTCCAGCAGCAGCGTCCAGGGCTGGGGTGAGCCTGATGGGTCGGAGGAGCAGCTGGGGACCCCGTGGCTGGAGGGACGGTGGGGACGGTAGGGTGTGAGGTCGGGTAATGGTGACCCCATCCCTCAGAGCCTCGTAAGCCCGTTGCACCTCTTCCCAGCAGAGAATGAGTGTTCACAGCGTCACGACACTCAGACCCTAGAGGCAGGGAGACGGTGAGTCTCTGGCCACAGCAGCCGCGGCCACGGAGGCGGCGAGGAGGGCAGGTGGAACAGGCAGGCTGGACGCTGATGGCCCAAGCGCCTGTGCCGAGAGGGGCCAAGAGAAGAATCCAGGGGGCGGCCTGGGGGACGGAGATGACCCAGTTGCTATTAACTGAAATGAGAGCTATCCCGTCTACACACGTCGAGCCGAGAGCCCAAAGGAGCATGTGCCGCTGACCTAATAACTCCACTTAAAGGAATTTGTTGTAAGGGAATAATCATAAGCTTGGGGAAATATTACAAATATGGCCCAATTAAAGTGCTACTTACAGTGAAAGGATGGAAGCAAGCTACTCATCCAGCAACAGAAGTCGGGACACAGACAGTAGTGTCTGCGGTTAATAGGCCAGCCGGATGCCATTCCCACATCTGCCCGCCCAGCTCCCACTGAGAGGGTGAGAAAGCCAGGTACGCACCCCCTCAGCCCCCCCTTTAGCTAGGGGTAGCCAGGGGACCGCCTTATGATGGAGGAACCAGTAGTGAATGCCTGATCACAAGTTCCGGGGTGGCTTTACCTCTGTCTTTGTGAGGTTTGGACATAAGCGAGGTGTTCGCCGATACAATTCCTTTGCCATTTTTCCTGCCACCGACACAGTGTCCCATGAGGAAAGGAAGAAGGTTTGCTGTTAGGGTGACCTCCAAGGATACCCATAAGGGAGCACGTTATGGAAATATGTTATTTATGGGACCTCATGAAAGAGAATACCATCTAGCCATAAACAGTCCTACTTTCAAAGAATATTTTAAAATACAAGAAGACATTTATTCTATAATGTTAGGTTACAATAAAAAACCAAGGGGCGCCTGGGTGGTTCAGTCGGTTAAGCATCCGACTTCAGCTCAGGTCATGATCTCACGGTTCCTGAGTTCGAGCCCCGTGTCGGGTTCTGTGCTCACAGCCCAGAGCCTGGAGCCTGTCTTCTAATTCTGTGTCTCCCTCTCTCTCTCTCTCTGTCCCTCCCCACTCAAGCTCTGTCTCTCTCTGTCTCTGTCTCTCTCTCTGTGTCTCAAAAATGAATAAATGTTCAATTTTTTTTATAAAATAAAAAAAAAAAACTGAGACCCAATCCCAAGTAACCAACATCATTTCAATCTTGTGACATTTTGAGTTAATATACGTCAAAGGTAATGCAAACAATTAAAAAACAAAACAAAAACCCAGTGGCCATCAACCCTGGAGGTGGGATTAAGACCGATTTTGATCTTTCTATTCCCCTGCATTTTCCAAGTGTCCATAACACACAGACGGCCTCAAGCCAGAAGGATGTTACTACGGCAGGTGCTGGGGGCCGGGTGGGCTGGCCTCCCTCCCTGTCCCCTCTCCTCCTCCCTGGGAACATGACAGCCACCGACACGCCGAGTAGCCTCCCGCCCCTCTCGATGCTTGGCCGTTCCCAGCATCACGGCCGCCTGGAAGCCCGCCCTGGAGCCCGGCCGCTCCGACCTCCCAGGCTGTGGGACGCCCGGGGTCCACCCGACCGACCCGACGGTGTCCCGGGAGGAGGAAACAGCCGGCACGGGCCCCGACGTTCCGGCGTGTGCTCCCGCGATCCGGAATCCGGCAGCTCTGCCTGGGGACCTGCCGCTTCAGAGAACAATTTTAATTGAAATGGTAATGATGGCATTCCTTCTCCCCCAGGACGGCGTGCGCGTGGTGAGCGCCGTGAAGCTGGCCCTCGGGAGACCACGGGACACGATCCCTGCCCGCGAGGGCGGCCCTGGCTTCGTGCCTGCAGGCAGAGCCCGAGCCCGGCTGGGCCAGGACACTCTCCGCAGCGCCTCGTTCGCAGGCTCTAGCAGGGCTGGAGGCAGCGCTACCCCAGGAGCGACTCCCCGAACCCTAACACGGGCGAGGGGTCCTCTCTCCACGCAGCCTGCAACCGGCAGCCCCCTCCGGAAGCCCCCAGGGGGACCGCACTGCATTAAGCCCCGTCTGTCTGGCCCACGGGCATGAACCACACCAGTAAAAATCGCCAGCCCGAGGCCATTCGTTCGGCTGAGGTATGTGCAGGGGTCAGACAGTCACGCGTTCATTCAACAAATATGTGGTGCAGGCTCTGTGCCAGGCTCTGGGGTGACATGGCTGGGTTCCGTCTGGGTCAGAAGGACCCAGAACAGCCCTTCTAACTCCTCATGTCCTGCAAGGCTCCTTTGTTCTTGCTTTCCGGGGTCCCTGCTCGGAACCCCAGGAGCACTGCTATAGTGAGAAGATTCCATCCCTCCTGACCCAAAGGGCTCCCCGGGGGACTGTCCCCCAGTGACAGGTCATGGATGGGCTGTTTCAGTGCCCTTGAAAAGGCTCCAGCACAACTGCGCACGGACTGAGGGGGGTTTGTCTTCACTGATGACTAGACTTGTGGCCCCGGTCAGGTTGCTTCTCTGAGCCTCAGTTTACTACCTATAAAATGCTAGGACCGTGCCGGACAAATGGGCACATCTCAGCCGTGACCCCTGAGACAGCGGGTGGGGTTGGGGGTGAGCTTCCTCCCAGGGGCTTCAGGAGAAATGTTCCAAGGAAGCGAGGCCCTGAAAACTTCTAGATTTATCTCCTAGGCAGAATGCCTTTTAATTCCTCCACAGAGATGAGTGGCTCTCTGCATTCCGGGCTTCGCCAGCCTGTCCCATCCATCAGCGGGCCGCGCAGCTCCGGGAGACCCAGCACTAATTCACGCAAGGGGAATCAGGGCGGTCGCGTCTCATGGGACCCATCACGCCCGTCAGAGCTCCCTGCTGGCTCCATGCGTGACATCATGTGCGGGTGACCCCATGATGAGCCGTGTGCAGACCCTACCCCACCCTGGCACAGAGCCGCACCACCGGGGGCCCCTCGGAGCTGGATGCCACGCCTAGACCCTGCTTCTCCTAGGTGGCCTGTCCCTCCTGGGGCTCCCCAGCTGCCCCCGACACCGGGTCGGAGATCCTCAGGGCCGGGGCTGTGGACTTGGGGCTCGGCACGGAGCCAGCTCACTGCATGCGGCTGGGCACACATCTGTGCGTCCCTGGAGCAGAGGGCAGAAGAGGGGTGACCATGGCGAGCCTGCGAGGGCATTAGGATGGGGTTGCTCCTGAGGACATGGGAAGCCAGGGGTCACTTCTGAGGAATGAGGTGACCTGATTCCCACTTTTATTTACTTATTTTTTAAATAGTTTATTGTCAAGTTGGTTTCCATATAACACCCAGTGCTCACTTTTAAAGGATCATCAAGCGCTGCCCCAACAGACGGGCGGCAGGCGGCCAGCAGGCGGGGTCCCAGAACCCCTCACGCCAGGGGCACGTGGTGGCCGACCCCGGAGGCAGAGCTACCCCCTGGAGGTGGTGCTGGCCAAGTTGCTGGAAGGTCGGCCATGGGGAGCTCGAGAAAGGGGAGCAGGGCGGACCCCAGGTGCGGTGTAAGGAGGAGGATGTCATTGCCGCAGGGGAGAAACTGAGCCGAGCAGGTCCCCTCGCCCCGGGAGCCCGCAAACCTGGGCAGGGAGTGGGGGGCGCGCACCCGCAGGGGCCGGGCCGGCAGCGCTGCCACCAGCGCGAACAGGAACAGGATGTCCAGAGTGACCTGACAATCTGGTCTCGGAGACGGGTGTGGGGGAGGGGAGGGGAGGGGAGGGGACGTGAAGGGAAGGGAGGCATCCGATCTGGACGATCTGGACGAGGAGACAAGAGAGGGAGCTCCCCTCAGGGCCGCAGGGCCAGGGTGTGCTTTCTCCAGGCGGGAAAGGCTGGCGGCAGCAGTGGGTGAGAGGGAGACGGATGAGCAGAGGAGGGGGTGGGCGTGCTGGAGCGCGAAGGAGACCGAGATTTCGAGATTTCGGGGCAGGCAGGCGCGGCCTGGAGGAGGTGAGCGCAGGCGGGTGGCGGCTCGCGGGAGGTGGGGGTGTCCGTGAGCCGTGAGGGCGTTTGGAGGCTTGCAGGGTCACCAGGAGAGAGCAGTCTCCGGAGGGCCCTGAGCAGGACAGACCGCGAGCACAGAAGCGGGCATCGGGGCTGGCCGAGGGGGGCTAGCCGGGGCCCAGGGGGAAGGTCTGCAGAGAGGGGGTCCAGGGAGTGAGCAGAACCGAGGCAGGTGGTGCAGGAAAGCACAGTGGCCAGTGACGGGCAGGGCACGGGAGGAAGGAGGGGTGCTCCTGCAGAGGCCGGGTTACCGTCACAGACGCCAGGCAGCGGGGAGGGGAAGGCTGGGAGGTTAGCGCGTCGCTGGAAGCATCTGGGCCCAGGCGGTCCAGCAGGGCTGAAGGTGGCCGTGCAGGGTAGAGAGGGGCCAGCGGCCAGGGAGGAGCAGGAGACGGTGCTCAGAGGCTGGACGGTGACAATGCTTGACCCTTATCTGCTGGCTCGGTGGCAGTGGGACCAATGGCCCACAGGGGCTGGCCAGCCACCTTCCGGAGCAAGGACCCCCCAGAACTTGGTCCCTCAGAGCAGCAGTCATATTTCCTTCCCTGGTGCTTGCCACGTCAACCACATACGTGTGTCCCTGAGCCACGGCGCCCCTGGAGCCGGACACCGGGATGGCTCGCTCCCGTGGCTGGTAGCTAGGGGCTCACTTGGGCTGCGATGGACATGCCCACACTGGGCTTCTCCACACACGGGGGCTTCTTACAGCAAGATGGCCAGGTTCCGGGGGGAAGTGCAGAACCCAAAACGTCTGTGTCCCCCCAAAATCCACATGTTGAAACCCTAACTCCCAAGAAGATGATGCTAGAGATGGGGCCCTTGGAGGTGACTGGGTCCAGAGGGGGTTGTGAGGGTGGAGCCCCCAGAGGAGACCTTTGTCATCTTCCGCCCGTCACCTCCCTGTCCCGCACCCCTGATGAGCCCACGTCTTGAGGGCCAGGTCCCTCCCTCCGGGTCCTGGAGGAGCGGGACAGTCCCCTGCATCTGTGACTTTGCACACAAATTAGACTCCATGATGACCTGGAACGGTTCCAAGAGCCACAGTCAGCGAGAGGAAACCAACACAGACATAATTCACTTCAACACCTGCCTGCTGTGTGTGCTGTGCAGGAGGGAGGGGGGAGGGGCTGCAGGCAGCAGGGTGGGGGCATCATCCAGGACCACCCATGTCTCACTCTCCCTTCCTGCGCCGGGAGCTGTGTCAGCCGAGTTCCCAGAGGAGGTGGGACAAGGGCCACGGGGAGAACTCCAGGGACAGGCAGACGGTGCCCCCACTTTACATAAGAGGAAACTGAGGCTCAGAGGAGTTAGTGTCCCATCTAGGAGCACCGATGCCACCACAGCAGAGCCGCCTGCACGGGGTCTTCCCAGTGCCCTCTGGTGGGCTCCAGTCTTTCTGTCTGGCCTCTAACTGGGTTTGGGGGGCATCACAGGGAGGGGTTGTGAGGGAGGGGGTGTGAAGACCCTGTCCTCTGCTCACGACCCTTTCCAAAGCAGCACATTCCAGAACCTTCTCCTGTTGGCCCAGCCACCTGCTGGGGCACTTCTCAGGGCCCTGTCGGAAAACTAGCAGGTTTCCCAGGCCCAAGAGCAGGAAGGCAGGGTTGGGGCTGGTCCTGGGTGTGAAGGCCCCAGCCCGCCTTGAGCCGCGCGACCCTGATGTAGCAGGACCTCAAGGGAGCCAGGCAGCCCTCCAGGCTTTCTGCCAGCCGTCCCTAAGCTCTGAGTCTTCCTGGAGGTTCTGCCAAGGCCCCTGGGACCCCCCCCCCCCGGGGGCACTCCCACAGGCAGGCCCCTAGACAGGGTCTCCACAGGAGGCGGGGCTGGGCAACCGCGCTTCAGGAGGCTCCCCAGCTGGAGCAGACGGAGCCGGAGAGGCATTCTCCTGCAAACGTTCACCATCGATGCGCACCACCCGAGGCTGCCTCCTTCCAGATGCTTCCGGCTCCCTGTGCACGTGGCCAGGTGTTCCCACAGCCCAGGGAGGTGGTTAAAAGCAAAGCACACAGGGGCCAGGGGTGCGTGCACAGAGCCGCCAGGACGATCCCAGGGCCCCAGGAAGCCCCCAGTGCCCGCTGCAGGCCAGCTAAGAGGGCTCGGCCTTCCTGCCCTGCTCCGCTGACCTGGTCCTCTGGGCACACCTGCATTCCCGGGGGCTTTGGTTAGGGTCCCAGCAAAGGGAGGGAACCACTGCTCCGTTCCTGCCTCTGGTCTCTCAGGTCAGGACACGTCGCTGCAGAACTGGAAGGGACCGGCCATCCTTACCCTACGAGATGGAGACCAAGGACAGGCACCAGATGCCTCAAACCCAGTCCAGACCACTGCCTTCTCCGCCTCCGTCTTCAGCACCCGAGCTGGGGCTAGGCAGGAACCCAGGACAGGAGTGAGCCCCCAAACACCGTTTGTTCTCATCATAGTTCATTCCGTGAGTGTTACCCGATGTTTACTCCACACACAGTGTAAAGGGGCCGAGGTGGACACAGCGCGACTACTGGTTAGAGAAAAAGTGGATTTTTTAAAAAAATATTTTTATTTATTTCTAGAAGAGAGAGAGAGAGACAGCGTGAGCAGGGGAGGGTCAGAGAGAGAGGGAGTCACAGACTGAAACAGGCTCCAGGCTCTGAGCTGGCAGTCAGCACAGAGCCCAACGCAGGGCTCGAACCCACGAACCGTGAGATCGTGACCGAAGCAAAAGTTGGACGCTTAACCGACTAAGCCACCCAGGCGCCCCAAAAATGGATTTTTAAAAAACATTCCTAATACTTGCTTTTGGAGCAAGAAGCCGAACTTTTGGCGTTCTATAACTGGACTGACCCAGAACAGAATCAGAGCATCAGCCTATTATCTGACCTGAATGGACTTTTAGCCACCGGCCCTTCCGGACCCTCTGGTCATGGCTGTGGATGCAGGCGGAGTGCCCTAGACTCCCAGTTCTAGGAAAGGGTCAGACTTCCAGGGGTGGATGCTGGCGGCAGGCCCACACTATTCGGGGCTTTGTACAAAGCAGTCACATGATAACCTAACAGCCTAGTCCACAGAGGGATTCAAAATAGATCACTACTACGGGGCGCCTGGGTGGCTTAGTCGGTTAAGCATCCGACTTTCGCTTAGGTCATGATCTCGCGGTTCGTGGGTTCAAGCCCCGCGTCGGGCTCTGTGCTGACTGGCAGCTCAGAGCCTGGAGCCTGTTTCAGTCTGTGACTCCCTCTCTCTCTGACCCTCCCCTGCTCACGCTGTGTCTCTCTCTCTCCTAGAAATAAATAAAACATTAAAAAAACAAAAACCAAAATAGATCACTACGTGTGTGTGATGAAAGGTAATGAGATGCCACGCACTGCCCCTAGCATCTCGTCTGCCCGTGAACCCTGGACAAGGTGCCAGAGCGGTCAGGTGGCAGATAAGAAGCCACAGCACCTCTGGAGAGGAGGGCCAAGTGGAAGTTTCCCCTAAAGCCCAGACTTTGCTTGGGGGCCTGAGGCGGGGGGAGGTGGACGGGGTATAAGATCTGCATCCAGCTCAAGAGGCGGGTGCAGGCAGGGCCCAAGGTGTCCAAACGGCTGTACTTGGGCACTGATTTACTGTGTTTCATAAAAGCTGGAAGACATAAAAGACACTTTCTGTATCGATTTCAGTTCCATAAAGAGATATGAAGCTTCATCCTGCATTGACTGGCACCCCAGAAGGAGTTAATAACAGCTGACATTCATCAAGCACCTACTGTGTGCAAACTCTTGCCTTAAGTCAGGTTTCCCTCCCAGCCACAGAGTAACAGGACCTGCAACGAAATCAAGACTCAAAATTAAACACACACAAATAAGATCTGAATTCAATTTTTAAAATTTTTTTTGTTTATTTTTGAGAAAGACAGAGTATGAGCAGGGGAGGGACAGAGCGAGAGGGAGACACAGAATCCGAAGCAGCTTCAGGCTCTGAGCTGCCAGCACAGAGCCCGACGCGGGGCTCGAACCCACGAACTGTGAGATCATGACCTGAGCCGAAGTCGGACGCTTAACTGACTGAGCCCCCCAGGCGCCTCTGAATTCAAATTTTTAATCTATCCTCCTGAGAACCAGGTCTCCCATCAGCCTGCTGAGGACCCCGACTCAGCTTAGGGGTGCCCAGTGCAGCCCTTATTTACTTATTCCCAGAGCACTTTGCAGGGGAATTATATGTGCCTTCTACTCAGCCATTCAGTACATGTTCGTTGGGCACCTACTGTATGCCGTGCATTGTCCAGGGGCTGGAGGACAGAATGGCAGACGGGACAGACAGACGGTTTCCCTCATGGAGCTCCCGGACAAAGTTGCACCCCCTGACGTTTACCTCCCAGTGGCTCCTTTTGCTCTAACCTCGTGCGTCTTCATCAGCTCAGATCAGCGTGCCGCCGAGCACTTAGGAAGCGTGGACCATGCAGCAGACACCAGGGTGGACCCGGGTGATGTGATGAGGAGGCTGGGAGATCCCCCCGCGGACGGCACAGGCAGGCGCGCTCACAGGACCTGGGAGGCTCGAGTGAGTCTCCAGCAATGATGGCTGTTATCAGAATGGTGACCTTTGTGTCCATGTTCTGGGTGAAGGAAACAGCAAAGCGCATCGCCCGGGGCCGTACAGCAAGCTGGTGTTGAAGTCATGTATGAAAATAACTACTGGCTACCATCTGTCAGGACATGTTGGGGGCGGGGGGGGGAGACACTGTTAATACTTGACCCTTCTGACCCCTACGGCGACACCTAAGTTAGTACGATCTGGTCGTCTAACACCGTGTTTAAATAATAATAAGTAATAATAAGTGATTATTATTTTTACTGTGAGCCACAGCTGCAGAGTCCCTGCCCACAGCCCACACCCTGGCCCCACACGTTCCCACAGGCAGGCTCAGGCTGGAGACCACCTGGCTCTCTCTGGGTTGCTCAAGAAGCCCAGTGAGGGTACCTTCCTTCCCGGGGCCCCTGGTGCTGGTCAGTAGCATTAATTAATTGACCAGCGATAATCTCCTGAAGTCATGACGGGAACGTAAGCACACGAGGTGTGTTAAAGCCTCATTGTTTCTGTGATCCCACCTCGTGAGCTGAGACCCAGCAGCAAGGCAAGATCGTGCGACCCCAGCGCAGCGTCCATGCGCCATTCTCCCTCTGAGCCAGAGACACTTACTCCCGCCGCACCTGCATTGTTCTCCTTTTTAATTTTTTTAATTTTTTTTTTTTAATATCTGGGAGAGAGAGAGAGAGAAAGAGAAAATCACCCTCCAGGGGAGGGTCAGAGAGAGAGGGAGACACAGACTCTGAAACAGGCTCCAGGCTCTGAGCTGGCTGTCAGCACAGAGCCCGACGCGGGGCTCGAACCCACCAACCAGGAGATCATGACCTAAGCGAAAGTCGGACGCTCAGCCGACTAAACCACCCAGGTGCCCCTGCATTGTTCTCCTTCTTGACTCTTCAGCCTGGACCACAGTCTCAGCTCACAGTCTGACCACGTTCAAGTTCTAATACCTGTTTGCCCGAAATAGACCGGAGGCTCCATGGACAAGAACTGACAGCCCGTGCAGAGGAGGGAGCCGCCCGTGCGCCCCGTTTGCTGATTGGTGTCTAATTACCCCACATTTCCCTCATGTGCGTCTGGAATTTATGTGCGAGGCATGGTGACGGGAGACAAAATCAGCAGTGGGACAGAGAGGCTTCTCAATCCCTCAATTTACTGGGCTGTCCCGGGGATGCTGCGCTGGACCCTCCCCGCTCCCAGGGTCGGGGTCTCCCCACCCACACCTCCTGAAAAGGACAAAATCAAGAAGCAGAGAGGGACAGGGGGAATCTGTTGTCTCCTGGGTCTGTCCTCCCTGCACCTCCCAACCGCAGGAGCCCAGGTCAGGGAAAAATGTCAGTTCACCAGAGACGGCACCTGCCACCTGCCCATTCTCACCTGTGCGGATACTCTGCTCAAGGCTCTTTATGCTTCACCCCACTTAGCTCTTCCTGGAGGCTAGAGATGAGGCATCCTGGGTGTCCCTCTTCTACACACAGGTAAACTGAGGCTCGGGGAAGGGTCTGGACCTCTGCAGGGCCACACAGATAGTGACTCAGAGCAAAGCCATTTAAACCTGGTCTCAGAGTCCCTGCAGCTCAGACTCTTACACAACCTCCCATCGTGGCCCCTTCTGTAATTAAAATCCATATTTAGAGCGTTAACACTGTGTTTAGAGCTACACAGGCACTTGCCCACCCCATCTCACCCCTTCCTGCAAGGTGACTGCCATTGCATTTCACAAGGAGGAGGCCAGGAGCACTGCAAGCTGAAGCCACACCGCCCGGAGGGGACTGGACCAGGCCAGCCATACGAATGCGTACACCTCAGCGTCTGCAGAGTGGAAGCCCTATTCACTGGCCAGTCTGGCACAGCGTTAAATTCATGCGGATGCCTAGTGCCCAAGGAGTATCTCACTAACTGGCAGAGAACACAGACCTGGACAGGGGCTGAGTGAAAGCCTCAGATGCTCCCCACGGATGTGGGGAAATGTTTCGTGTCTCTGGGGCCTCAGGGCCCTTCTGGGTAACACGGGGACAGTAACACCCACTGGGTATGAAGATAAGCCTTAGAAAACAAATACAAAGTGGAGACTATATGCACATTGACTGGCAGGCTACAAACCCTCAGCAAATAGAGCTTTTACCTTCTAATCCAAAAATCAGAAAAGCCAAGTTTATTCAGAGGCAAAAAAAAAAAAAAGAATCTAGATTTCCCGGTCAACGTGCTACAAAATTCAGCTTTCTTTTCATAAGAGAAGGGAGCCGTTGCTTGGAGGCTGTGAGTTAGAAAATGCCCTACAAGCAGTGCCTCAAGGGCACATGTCTTTGCAAATCTGGGTCCAGGACTTTGGACAGCAGAGCCACAGCCCTCAGGGACCGGCTCCCAGGCAGGACCGGGGGGCTGGCTCTATAACTCGGAGCCCAGGCAAAACCCAGACCCAAGTGGAGCCTTTAGGGGGGCCAAGCCTGCAGCCTCTCAGACGGAGCAAGACAGGCAGGACAGATGCCAGCCTCAGGGACTTTCTGAGCCCGGACCACACCCCCCACCTGGCAGGAAGTGGCCACTGTCCCCCACTGCTACAAAGTAGCACTTTAACATCTGAGCAGGCCCCAGCCCCACCAATCTCCAGCCTTGAACCCCAACCAAATCAAGCAGATGCCAGGCCCCAGGCCATTTAAGAAAGCCATCATGCCAATCCTACAGGCTGGTGGCATGAGCCCAAGATGGGAGGGGCAGAATACTCGGTGTGACATCAGGGGCACCTGGATGCCACCCCAAACCACCGATGATGGCAGCTTCCAGAACTGGATGCTGGGCAAGGGAGACAAGGCGCCACCCAAATTTGTTACTGAGGAACCGTAAGTAGGCACGACCCCGTGTCCAGCTTTAGGGGAGGATTCAGTGATGACGCAGCCATAAAATAAGATGCTCTCCTGCCTTAACTATAAAACTAGAGGACAGCAGCGTCCATAAGTCTGCTTGTGTTTTTAGTATTTTTATAAGATGCATCAAACATGCAAGACAAAAATACGTTCCCGGTTTAAGAGGAGCATCACTTAGGAAGGTCACTGTTCCCGACACGGGGCGGGGGGGCGGGGTGCCTCCCCCAGTTATAATCCGCTCCCAGCTTCCGAGAGGCAGCGTCAGCCTGAATCCTGGGTCCCTCTCTCCTTTTTCCTGATTTTTCCACAAACGTACGTGTTCCAGCACAGTATGTTGCTTCCGTTTTCTAGGCTCTGAACATAATGAACAGGCTGCCTGTGTGTGTTCCTCTGACTTGCTTTTATGGTCCACGTTGTTCTTCAGAGCCGTCTGTGCCTAAGGATGTCACACGCGCCCCGTCACTTCTACACTTGGGGCCGCGCACTGCGATGTGTTTAACCGTGTTACTGTACTGGGGCATTCAGCTTTCCTTTTTCTCGATTACCAATAAGACTGTTGTTAGCATGCGTGCATCCGGGAGCTTCTCTGGGCGTGGGATTGTGGGTGTGCAGGGGGTACGTCTTCGAATGCGGATTTGAAGGCAAATTGTTTGGTACGGTGTCCTAGCAGTCTGCACTCCCACCAGCAATGAATGAAGACCCCCGCTGTTCCATGGCCTCCTCGACTTCTGGTGGTGGTCTCTGTATCAGTCAGGGTCCCAGCAAACAGCAGACTGTCCCACGAAGAGGCATTGACCAACGGACTTCTTTCCAAAGAGCAGAAGGGGGTAAGAGAAGGGACAGAGGTGGTGAAGCACCGAGGGACTTGGAGCCGGGGGCTGGCACCACCCTTAGGGGAGGGGCCCCTGAGGAGGAGCCCTGAGCAGCCACAAGCCAGCCCTTTGTAGCCGCAAGGGCAGCCCAGGAGGACACAGAGTAAGGCACAAAGATGGGCAGTCCATCAGACTTTTATATTTGTACCTATCTGTTGGGATTGAGATCCTTTCTCAATTGGATTTTAATTTATATTTGCATGGTTAGTATTAAGAGTGGGCATCTTTTCATAAATTTTATTGAAAATCCAGGCAACTTTTTTTATGAAAGGCCTATTTGTAACATTATTATTGCATTACAAGATTTGTGTCTTTAATGCACTAATCCTTGTTGAGTGAATGGATAGTAAGTATCTTCTCCACTTGACACTGTCTTTTGCCCTCTTGATGGTATCTCTGGATAAATAAAAGTGTTTAGATTTTAATGCTGTCAGTTTTATCAGTCTTTCACTTGATGACTTATTTTATGACATGTGTTTGTCTTACTGGATCATACGTTCATACATTCATTCTCCTGCAAAAGTCTAGAAGTCCCTTAAACATTCTGCTTCTCACTTTTAAGTGCTTGATCCAACATGTACTATTGATATAAATGTCATGAAAGGGTGAACATATTATTTCATCTTTACACAAAAATAAACAATTGTTGCAGCATTATTGATTGATTATTGATTGATTAGCCCTTCCTTTCTCCAGTAATCAACAATGTCACCTCTGCCATATACCATTTTGTCCTCTGCGATGCATCCTTTTGTTTATTGCTGTGATAAAACCATATTGTCTTGATTTCTATAGTTTCATAGTAGATCTTCATACCAGAATAGGCAAGTTCCCACACTGTGTATCTCTTCTTCAGGGCTACTGTATATAAATTTTGAAATCATGGGTCAATTTCCATATAGCACTCTACTAGAGGTGTGTTTGAAATTACATTGAATCTATCGACCGATTTGGAAAGAACTGACCTATTTATAATACTGCCTTGTCCTAGCCATAAATATGCAATGTTTCTTAAGTTATTTAAGTATTTTAAAGATATCTTAACAGAGTTTATAATTTTCAGTACAAGACCTTGAATACCTTTCATCAAATTTATTCTTCGTTTCTTTTTATTGTCATTGCTATTTGTAACTTTTATTTAGTTTAAATAAATTAAACTACTTATTGATGGTGTACAGAAATGCAATTTATTTGTATATAGATCTGATATCCAGTACTCTTACTAAACACTCTAACTTGTGTAATTTGTCTTTACATTGCTTCAGATTTTTCTAAAGCAAGCACATCATTCCACACATAATGACAGTTTTATTATTCCTTCTAATCCGTATATCTTTGTTTTTCTTGTCTTATTGCACTGTTTAGTTCCTCAAAAAAATGTTGAGTAGGAGTGGGGCTAATGGACATTCTTGGCTTGAAGAAATGTTTTGCCTATTTTTGTCATTGAGTGTGATGTTTGCTAACAGTGTTTAGAAACTACATCACTGTTTTAGAGTCTAAGATAAGCATCTACCATAATACAGCATCAAATTTAAGTAAGTGTTCTCCCCATATTTATTGAGTTGAACATATATTTTTTTTCCTTAAGCTCCTAATGTGGAAAAAGTTAATTAATACATTTTCTATTTTTGCTTTCTGGAATAAAACTGACTTTGTCACAATAGATTATCTGTTGTCTACCTTGCTCCTGTATTTGGTTAGCATATTTTTAGGAGTTTTGCATTCATGTTCATGTTTGAGATTAGCCTGTAATTTTCCTTTCTCAAACTGTCTTTGTTTTGATAACAAGATTATATACTTCCATATGTTGATTTTATAAAAACTGTTCTCTGAAAATTTTTGTATAAAAAGAAAAATATCTGTTCCTTGAATAGTAAAATCTGAATGTAAAACTTTCTGGGTCTGGTGTGTTCTTTTTAAGAAGATAACTAAATTCAATGTCCTTAGTGGTTACAGAAATATTCAGATTTTCCATTTCTGTTCAGCTTTGGGAGTTTATACTTTTCAAGGAGTTTAGCCACTTTGCTTAAGTTTTCAAGTTTACTGGCTTAAATTTGCTCATAATGTTTGAACTTATGATCTTTTTTTGTCTATATAGCATCTATCCTCTCCATGATATATTAGAAAATAAAATGAGTCAAAAAGCAGCTTGTAAAATATATCCAATTACATGCCAAAAATGTAGGAGTACTTACTGCAGAGTAATTACTTCTGAATTATTAATGACTTTTGTGTTCTTCTTCATACTCTTTTACATTTTCCAATTTCCCATAATGAACATGTATTGCTTTCAAAATCAGAGAAAAAATAAATATTATTTGTTTCCCAAAAAAAAGACAAAAATATTTCAGAAAAGTGAAGCTGGACTGTGGTTAAACAGCATGTGTTCAGCCTTCCTCTCTGTGTGTTTTGAACTCTCCCCCACAGACCGTACCCCATCTTCCAGGCTGTCCTCTTCCTTCTCCCATCCCCCTGGCTCCCTGAGTGACTGACGGAAACTTGACCCTGAGCAAAGGAACTACCTCCTTTGCCTCTCCCCAACCTCCCTGTTGGCCAGGCCTGTCTGCCTGGCTAGTTCTTCCCCTGATCCTGCATCAAATCCCAAGAGAGCTCCAAAACTGGAGTACTTATTGTCAGATAATAAAAAGTCTTCCAGTCACTTTCAGTCACAAAAACCTGTCGCTTCGGCAATTAAAATGTCCATTATGATTTAATAGGTAGAACTCCAAGCATCCTTTAAGGTTAAAGGTCTCCATCCCCAGCCAGAACCAGTTTGATGCCTTCAGAGTTCACACCCTTCTGGTTGAACAGGGCGGCAGGTAGGAAAGCAGGAAGCCTCCCCGGGTCTAGCACCAATGTCAACAAGTGTTGGCCTCTTCTGGCCATGGACACCCTCAGGCGATCAAAGTCGTACCCACTACTAGGACCCACTGTGAGTCCTTCTGACACGCCCAAGGGAGCATGTGACAATGTGATTCATGTAATTTACACGATTCAGAAGATATATTTCCCTGCATCTGGCCACCTCTGTTGACTCCGCCATCCCTGAGAACCTGGCTGACCACCCCATTTGGGTTCTCCTTACATCTCCAGGAGGATGTGCCAGCCAGGATTTTAAGTTTCTCCAAGCTAGTTCTCTCTCGTGTCTATGTCTGGTCTCGGAGAAACACAAAGCCCCTTTCCCCATTGTCGACTGTAGTTCACCTGCCTCTGAGGTCGGGGGGGCACATGTCAAACTCTCTAAGTGGCCAACTTGAAGCCCCCTCACTACATGCAAAGTGAAGATGACGACCCCGGCCAGCCACCATCACGGGATTGGTCTCACCACTGACAACTCCTGGGTGACTTTTGATACTTAAAATCCAACCTGTCCAAAACCGAACTTCAATTTTTCCTGCCAGCCTGGCTCCATCCATGTCCCTCCTTATCTCAATTGATGGCAACGCCTTCTCAGGCCAAGCTTGGGGGTCATCTTTGGCTCTCCTCTGTCCCGTACAGTCTCATCCAGCAGGAAATCCAACCTTCAAACTGTGTCCAGAATTCCACCACCTCTCCCGACCTGGGGCTGCCACTTGGCCTCCCTGCCTCTACTTTTTCCAGCCCCTGTTCACCTCCAGTGCTCAGTGAGCCCCTCCACAGCACTCTTCATCCCAAACCCGATAAGGCTCCTCAGTACAAACAGGAAAAAGCCAAATCCCAAAGTGGCCTCCAAGCCCACCTTGGATGACTCCCATTGGCTGTCTGACCTCACCTTCTCTGGAACGTCAGACTCCATCCCCAACACTCACACTTGTCCCTGCTATTCTCTGACCCTGCCAAGCCTACTCTCAGCTGGGGGGTTTGTACATGATGTTCCCTCTGCCTGGAACAGACTCATCCAGTCCACTGCTGGGCTAACTCTCTCACCTGCTACAAGTCTTCTTTCAATTATCATCTCAATAAATTCTGCTCTGACCACATATTTGACACTTCCTCCTTGTCTCTCCCGCCAGACACACAGCCACACACCATGGACATGCACACACCGTGGACATGCACAGGCACACACACACACACACACACACACACACACACACACACACACACACACAGAGGCATGCACACACCAGCCCTTCCCACCTCCCTTACCCACAGCACTCACTAGATCTTAACCCACATAATCTCAGTCTCTGTGATGTTCATTAGTAATTATGAGCCTCTGCTCTTGTGGGATGTGGGCTCCAGAAGGAAGGACTTTGGCCTACTTTGTTCACAAATGAATCCCCCGCATTCCACCCTGCCCCCAACCCGTGTGCCCACAATCCCTAGCCCAAGGCAGGCATTCAATTCCTGTTGGAAACAAAGAACTCCCCCGAAAGAAAGCCTTGGACTTCCCAGTCAGCTTGGGGCTAAAAGCTGGTCTTTGGTGCCCCGCATGTCCTTACTGAGGATTTGGCTGTAACCGAGACTCCGTCGGGAAGAGACTCTGGAGTGGCAGGATGCCGGGTGTAGACACTGCTTCTATGGGATGCAAAGCCCATGGCCAGACCTAGGCTGGAGCTGGAAAGTGTCAGACCCCGGGGAACAGAAGTGATAGAAGAACACGCTTTGTAGGTTGGCTCTGGAGCCCTCCCCTGCATGTTTCTTGCCTCTTCTCCCAATTCTTCCCCACTCAGGGACGTCGCACCCCACACCATGCTGCCTCACATCCTGCACTCCCCTCCAGCTTCAATACCACCCAGGTCAGGAGGTCTGGGCCCCAGAGGTGGGAGGTGGTGGTCTTCACACTCCCTCTGCCCCAAGCATGGAGCCTCCCCACACTTACCCTCAATCCCCCGGCCTTTCATCAGGCCCAGATGGGAAGAAGACGCACTATATCCTTTCCGGACCCAACAGGCTCATGAAACTTGTTGACAAAAAGCCAATTCCCCTGCTGGCTTCTTGGACGCCAATCTTGATAAGTGACTCTAATGTTCTCTACTTCTTAGTGATAAATATCAGTGATGGAGTCACAACAGGGTTGGATGCGCCTTCTTGAAAGACATTAGTTCAGACGTAATTCATCCAAATGTCCTCAGTGCCCAGCCCCATCCTGCCCCACACCCCGTCCCCGCCCCTGCAAAGTCATCAACTCTGTCATCCAGTGGCGTGGCCGCCACCAAGGCTCTACCGTGGCAAGCCAGCCTCCTGGAGTCCCCAGGACCCACAGGGCCACTGATGCTTCAGGGACTGGCCAGTCTCCTCAGTGTGGTTACAAACCTCAGCCTGCCTCCTCTGGAACTATCAGAAGAGACATTCCTGGGGCTCCTGGGGGGCTCAGTTGGTTAAGCATCTGACTTCAGCTCAGGTCATGATCTCATGGTTCATGAGTTCAAGCCCCACATCAGGCTCTGTGATGTCAAGACAGAGTCTGCTTTGGATCCTCTGTCTCCTTTTTTCTCTGTCCCTCTCCTGCTCATTCTCTCTCAAATAAATAAACATTTAAAAAGAGAGAAAAAGACACTCCAACCTCAGACTGTCCCAGAACTTCCTGGGGCATTAGGTGGGGCTCCCTCCCTGAAGAGACCTTCCAGGCTGGGGGTACAAAAGGAGCTCACTTTTACCTGGGTCACAGCTACTCGGGACAGAGGTCAAAGTCACATGCCTGCGTCCCCCACCCGCTGGGTAACCCCCTCCTAGTCTTCAGTTTTCTCACTACCAAATGGGACAATGCGATACCTGGCTTATAAGACTATTGTGAGAAAAAACTAAGATAATTCATCTGTCTGTACCAGTTAACGTCCTTTGAATGCAGAATCTGACTCTGGTCAATTTAAATATCTAATGGGAGGATGTGGGGACACTAGTTTTTATAAGAAAGGGAAAAGAGGGAAAAGCAAGGCCCCAAATACCATAAAGGACAGGAGTCAAACCACTTCCAACCTCCTAGGTGGGTTGGGGGCGGGGGAGGACAGTCTCCTGAGGTCACTGAAACCATTTCCAGTTTCTGGGAAAATCAGAACTCCGGGAGAATCTGATCGGCTGAGCCCGGGCCAGGTGTGCACCTGGCCAGATGAGGGTGAGGCTTGTTGATTGACAGGTCCACCAAGGGTGCATGCAGGTGAGGTGAGCTTATCCCACAAAGCGAAGCTAGGAGAAGGGTTCCAGGGGAAGCGGCCGCAGGGATCTCCTGCCCGCCGCAGGTGCGGGGTCTTCCCTTGGTGACTAGAGCCCTGCAAGCTGTCAAAGCAGCTACCCAATTTTTTCACACACTTCAAGTTTTCGCATCGAGCTTTGGAAACACAGGAGAGACGGAAGGCCACGTAGTGGGGGCGGGCTGGAGGGGTGACGAGCCATCCTTGTGTTTAGCAGCCAATCCACCACCGTGCTCTGGAAAACCTGCCCACATCCCCCCTGGAAAGGCAGGACCAGCATCCAGATTCTACCCTCAGGCTGGTAGGTACTTTGACTTTGCACATCTTTCCATCCCACTTGCTTAGACTGACTCCCGTTTCCACCCACCCTCCAGGCGGCCCACAGTCGGGCCAGGACAGGAATTCTATCCCCATGTATGATGAAGCCCATATAAGGACCTGTGCCTGGAAGATAGAAAATTCAATAAATGGTGCCTTTGCTTTTGCTGCTGTGTGAACTGAGGCCCTGAAGGTTAAGGGCTGGAACCTTATGTTTCTTCTACACTGTGTTGAATGTCTACCCCCAGTCCTGTGAGTGTGACTTTATTCAGAAATAGGATGTTACAGAGGTACCCAAGTTAGGATGAGCTCATACTGGCTTTGAGAGGAGCCCAATGCAACTACCATTGTCCTTATAAGAAGGGGGAAGTTCAGGGAAAATGCCAGAGAGAATAGGAACACTGTGGGAGAAAGCTGTATGATGGGGGAGGCACGGTGGAGTGCCAAAGACTGCCAGCAACCCCTGAAAGTGAGGAAGGAGTAAGGGGGGACCCTTCCTAGACGGTTCGGAGAGCAAGGCCCTGCTAACACCTTCACTTTGAACTTCTGAGTCTCCTTAACTGTGATAAAATATATCTGTTGCTCTAAGGTACCCACTTTGGACACTTTGTTCTAGCTGTCCTAATAGAACACCTAAAACTCACAACACCTGCATCCGGACTTACAAGTTAAACCCAACAGATGTGTGTTAACAGCCCCAGCCTCCCCCAGAGAGCGTGTGTTGAGTTTCACTGGGGCCCTGCCCTGCAAGAGAAGGCTTCTATATCCACCACAGCTCAGGGACAGTGAGGAAGGGGAATCTGCCTAATCCGGGCTCGCTTCCAGGAAGCCCATATGACTGCAGCTACCAGCCGCGTCCCTGCAGCCAGCTGTGTCCAAGACAAAGACAACTCAGGGTCTCCACCTGCCCCATTCTGCATCTCATTTCCCAGTTGATTCAGAACCCGGGCAGCAACTCAGTCACTACTGAATGCGCTAGCTCGGACCCCAGCACAAGCCCTGGTGAGCAGCACACTCAGATGAGCCCAGCCCAAACAGTCACTGGGAACCTCCTTCCTTGTGCATCTGTGGCTGAGAATCCTGACCCAGTGCGTATTTTTACGTCAATGCATCTATTCACGTTCCGGGCAGCGCAGGGCCTAGCAGCCCCTCTCCGTGTCTGCACATTCACTTGCTTATTTTGACCCATCATGAGATAATCCTACATCCACATCTCTGTGGGACCCCCTCTGCATGCCTGGAAGCATCAACACCCATATGCTCAGCTGGAATTGGGGGTAATTATTATGGGAACCAAGCAGACGTTTCGTCATGAGCTGCCATCAGCCACCCCCAGCACATGTGCTTGTAAGTGGATTGGGGCTGTACTCAAGAGCGGGCCTCAAACCTTGTGGAAGAAGGGCACACAGTCGTCCAAGGGAAGGAATGATTACAAATAATTATTATGCTTTGTAGCCTGGTTGGTACTATACATAGGAAATAACAAAAACTTGGTTTCTTTAAAAAAAAAAAAAAGAATATATTCCACAGTAAAATTTTCTCTTTTTTCAATATTTATTTCTTTATTTTCAGAAAGAGAGAGTATGAGCAGAGGAGGGGCAGAGAGAGAATCCCAAGCAGGCTCCAGGCTGTCAGCACAGAGCCCAACACGGGGCTCGACCCCATGATCCGTGAGATCATGGCCTGAGCCGAAATCAAGAGTCATAAGTTCAACCAACTGAGACACCCAGGCGGCCCCACAGTAAAGTTTTCTCAATGTCCCTTGCCCTGTTCCACCATCCAGAAGCTCAAGTTACTGGTGTTGACTATGTCCCAATATACATATATGTGTGTATATAGGTATATATAAAGGTGTGTTTGGGTATACGGCCAAATCATTCTTTGCTTCATCAAAGGATCCATTTTGGGGAAGCCTGGTGTAACCTGGGCTCATCTACACTGATTCTGGGCCCGTCTACACTCTGATGCTTGCTGATCAGAACTTGCATGCATGAAGCTATCACCCGTGAGAACTTTCCCAGAGCTAAAGCATCTGATGATGAAACCCTGGATCCCCTTCACACCCAGACATTCTCTTACCTCCTCCCTGGTTGGCCTTTTCTCCTTAGTTACTTAACGCCACTTCTCCAGAAGTTTTACCTTTCATTTCTTCTGCATTTCCAATAACACCAAAAGTTGTCTGATAGGTGATTAGTACTAAGCCTTGATTTCTATTGGTATTGTCTCTGGAAGAATCTAGAAAAGAAGTAGTTTAGAGCCTGGACTCTGGAGGCAGGACCTGGGGTCAGAAGCCCTGGTCTCACACTCATCAGCTGGATGTCCTTGGGAAGGCTGCTCAAATTCTCTGTGCTGCAACTTCCTGCTTATAAAAGAACAAGCATAACGGTACCTTCTAGTAAAGCACATATTACTGTAACTATAGGAGGCTAGAAAGGCAGGTGTCTCTGCCCATCTATACACATGTGTGTGTGTCAGACACAGCAATGGCTCCCTGAGATGTCCAAGTCCTACACCGCGCAGCCCGTGATACGTGACCTCACGTGGCAGGAAGGAACTTGGCAGATGTGTAAGATCATGGATCTGATGATGGGGAAGTTGTCTTCAACCATCCAGGTGGGCTCACCGCCATCACCAGGATGCAGGCGAGAGGGGAAGTCAGGGCGAAGATGTGATAATAGAAGCAGGTCAGAGGCTGAGAGCCAGTGAACGAGGTGGAGGGAGGGGCCCCAAGCCAAGGAGATCGGCAGCCCCCAAAGGGAAATAGATTGGGGGTTCTGGAGCCGCCCGAGCACGAAAGCTGGCGTGTGGCCTCCTGGGCCATGAGTTCTGGCCGTGAGCGCCACAGCCACCTGAACCGCCGGGCAGGGCAGCTGATGGAGAGTTAAGGGGTCAAACCTCCAAGTGGTCTGAATGAAGACACACGAAGACTGCACGGACGGTGGGTCCAGTGTCTCCAAACCCCCTCCCCACAGGTCACTAGGATGGCCCCAACCTGTGCGGCCAAGGCAATAATTCAAGTTCAAGTAGTTCAAGTTCAAGTAGTTCAAGAGGTGTGAGGTCGCTCAAGGGTCAGCCTGTAAGTGGGAGTTCTCTCTGCTGTGTGTCTGTCTCTCTCTGCCCCCCATCGTCTCCCTCACCTCCCACCTCATCCCGCCTCAAAGAACCTTGTGCGCCCCGTGTATGCCTCTGCTGTGGTGTCGATGTCCATCGGCTCACAAACAAGGACACCACACGCGTGGATGTTTACTCTTAAATTTTAGTTCGTTTCACTAAAATGGCATCGTATTGTGTGCACTTCTCTGTGAGGGACAGAGGCCCAGGACAGGTGAGGGGGTTACACGGAAGGGTGGGGGCAGCCACTGTGGTCCTGGGGAGGAAGGAGAGGGGCCTGGCGGCTGATCCTGTGAGGGTGACCAGGCTCCAAAATGCCAGCGTTGGTGAACGTTACTAGCACCTCGCGAGGGGACACCATGCAGGGCGCTCCGGGGGGGCTCAGTCGGTCAAGCGTCCGACCTCGCCTCAGGTCATGATCTCGCAGTTCACGGGTTCGAGCCCCACATCAGGCTCCATGCTGCGGAGGCTGCACAGGATTCTCTCTCCCTTTCTCTCCGCCCCTCCCCCACTGTGTGCAGTCGCACTCTGTCTCTCAAAATAAATAAACTTTTTTAAAAAGGTGGGGGCACAGCATGCTAGGAACATTCAGGAAATCCTGGTTTGGGGGAGGAAGAAAGAAGGAAAAGAGAGGGGGGAGGGAGTGAGAATCAAGAACAAAGCCATAATCCCATCACCGTTATGAACGGGTACCGTTTGCAGTGACAGTGACAGAGCATCCACGGTTCACCCCCAGGGTTATGAAGTTGGATGGGGAGGAACAAACACATAATTCACTCCTTACAGGACGGAGCCAGCCCACAAAGCCCAGCCAGGAGACCCTCTGAGATTGCCACCAGGGAGACGTGCCTGGTCCCACCGACTCCCCCCGGGGCTTCGGGGCTGTTCTGCCAGATGCACATGCCTTTTTTAAATGTTTATTTATTTTTGAAAGACAGAAAGAGAGAGAGAGAGAGCATGAGTCAGGGGAGGGGGAGGGTGGAGAGAGAGGGGCACAGAGGATCCAAGCAGGCTCTGAGCTGACAGCACAGAGCCCGATGCAGAGCTTGAACTCTCAACACTGTGAGATCTTGACCTGAGCTGAAGGTGGACGTTCAGCCGACTGAGCCCCCAGGGATCCCTGGATGCACGTGTTCTGTCTCACGTCCCTGGGGGTCCAACTGTACTTCTACACAGTACTAGGCAGTCACACGGCCTGTGAACCCTGCTTTCATCAAGAGCCAGTGTTCCCAAACCCCCAGGCTCCTGTGTGCATGAGCCTGTGAGCCAAGCCTCACGTCCCCAGGGAGCCGAAAGCACCAGAGCAGAGCCTGGTGGCCAGTAGGGGTGACTTCGACTGACATCCCTTCCCCCGAAAGAGCGTCCTCACCTCTGTTCCTCTCTTCAGTCTCAAGAACATCAAAAGAACACCCACAATAGAAGAAAATACAAAGACTGAAAACAGATTTGGCAGTTCTTCAAAAAAGCTAACTTAGGAATTCCATGTGATCCTGCCATTTCCCTCCCCAAAGAACTGAAAACAGAGCCTCAAAACCAGTCTGTGTGCACAAATGCTCACAGCAGCGGATGGCGGAATATACTCGGCCGTACAAGCAGAGAGCGCTGGGACGCGCTGTGTCGTGGAGGGACCTTGAGAGCATCATGCCCAGTGACAGCCGCCAGACACAAAAGTTCACGCGTCGTCAGATTCCATTTCTACGAAGCGTCCAGAGTCGGTAAATCCGTAGAGGCAGAAAACGGTGTTTAAGCAGGGGTGGGGAGGGGCCTGACCACTCACGGGGAGAATGGAGATGTTTGGGGACTAGACGCAGGTGTGGCTGCACATCACTGTGAATGTGCTAAATGCCCCTGAAGTGTCGACCCTCAAATGGGTAATTTCATGATGCGCGTTTCACCTCAACTGAAAACGGTGAAGAGCAGGAAGAGGTTGAGGTTGGACGTGGCAGACGAGAAGGTTCCGCAGAAGGACGAGTGTGGGGCGTGCAGGCAGGAGCCGCGTGGGCAGAAGGGAGACCCGAAGGTCGGGGAGGCCCTGAGGGGACCGCAGGACCCTGGCTGTGCGTGGGGACACCCCTGGAGGCAGGGCTGGGACGGCCGGTCAGGACGAAATAGAACCTGTGACCTCACCTGGCAGAAGGACCTCGCAGATGGGATTAAGTTAGGATCTTAAGGAGACGGGGAGGTGATCCTGAATTACAGGGAGCACTAAGTGCCATCACAGGTGTCCTTCCAAGAGGGAGGCTGGGGGACCCTGGACACAGAACAGGAGACGGTGAAGTGGCCATGGAGACAGATGGGAGTGATATGGCTGCGGGCCGGGGGTGCAGGCGGCCACCGGAAGCCGGGAGAAGCAAGGACAGTTTGCAGAAGGAACTAACCCCACCAGCACCTTGATTTGGGCCCCGGAAGACTCGAACCAGAGACTTCTCTCCTTCAGAAGGGTCTGGGGTCACTTAGCACAGCAGACACGGGGGCTGGCGGCGTGAAAGCCGGGGCTGAGATCCCCATCTCCAGCACCAGCAAGACGAGGAGCACAGGAAGGTCTATTCCCAGACGCATCCTGCTCGCACAGGCCCAGGTGCGTCTGGGGTGCTTCTAGCAAACTCTACAGCGCACGGAGAGCACGCCAGGACCTGGATCCAGCTCCAATGTGCATCCTCCACTCCCAGACGCAGAAGAGGATGCGCAGGGGGGTGTGGCCCTGACACCCGAGCCCCTCGCTGTTGCATCATCGAATCCCTTCTGGGTTTTTCCCTTTTCCAGAGAATTCGACCAGCGGAATTTTGGACACATGTTTATTTTATCCCTTAAAAAACTCACAGAGACACAGTTCCTTGCCCTGGCCACATGTCCTTCCCTGTTAGTTAAGAAAATAAGAATCGTTGCCCTGGGCCAAGCCCACAGCCCCTCCGGTCCCGAGCTGGCCTCCAAAATCGGTGCCTGGGGATGATTTAAGAGTGATCTCCTTTCAGTTAATTACGGATCTCTGACTTGAGGCCAGTTGGTTGGAATATTAGCATTTGCAGAGGAGGAAATGGTCTAAGGTGGCTCTCCCAGCCCAGGGCTCTCCAACGGGGCTCTAGTAGTGGAGAAAAATGAGCAGTTACCCCACATGCCCCGAACCCAGGGATCCAGCCGGGCCAGCCGCTGAAGGCTTGGGCGGGGCTGCCGTGTGACAGCCCCCAGGAGCAAGTGGGATGGAGCGGGTGCCCCCCCACCCGTGTGGGAAGAAGGGCTCTGGGCACAGACAGAGCGAGGTCTGCTGCAGCCCCAGAACGTCCGCGCTGGAAGACCCCCCTCGTCAAGCCCTGAGTGCCTGCTCAGTGTGCTGGGGCCGACAGGACCAAGCGCCGCAGGCCTGCAGTTTCTCACAGTTCTGGAGTCCAAGATCAAGGTGTGGGCGGGGGCCCTGGCCTGGGAGGCCTCTGTCCTTGGTTTGCAGATGGCAGTCTTCTCACTGGTGTGGCTTCCCTGTGTCGGAGAGCATCCTTTTTTCTTCTTATAAGGACACAGATTGAATGAGAGCCCAATGGCCTCGTTTTTACTTGATCACCTCTTTAGAGACTCTGTCACCAAATATAGTTGCGTTCTGAGGCAGCGGGGCTTGGGACTTCACCATACGAACGTTTGGGGGACTCGATTCAGCCCTGAGCAGCAGTCCAGTGAGGCACTCGGCCCAGGGAGCACCCCCAGCCTTCCCCCCGTCATCCAATCATAGCATCTGCTACTGTCTCTCCCCATCGCCATCATCCAGAAGGAAGGGAAAGAAAACAAAACAGACATGAAAATTCAGTGAAGCTTCAATCACAGGAGATGCCAGCAACATTCTGGAATTCCCAGGGAGTGATTTACCCCATCCTGCTCCGGGGCTGAGAGAGGCAGCTGATGAGAACAGCTAACACCTGCCGGAGGGCTTGCTGGAGATGAGAAAACCATGGGGTATGTCCTGGGGCCAGAAGAGGGACAGCCCAGTCCCCTACACCCCCGGCCCGCATCCCTTAAGAAACTGCTTCCAGAATGAGGGCCTGGCCACGGCCCCCAGCCCCAGACTCCATCTCAGCCCTACAGCCCAGCCGGCTGCCCAGGGCAAGGGAGGAAACCACACTCAGTGATTTTCCACCACAAAATCTGCAAAGAGGAGGCATTCCTTTCCCCCAACCTGCCCCAAAGTGACCAGAAAATTAATGAGGCAGAATCCCCAGGTCCCTGGGCCTTCCAGGGACGAGAGGCCACACTCTGGTGAGCCGAGGGATGATCAGAGGCCTGAGGATTAGCTGTATATATGGATCCGGCTCCCCGGAGAAACCTTGATTCAGCTCTTGGATTCTGCTCCTGACTCAGGCCCCCTCCTTTGTCCAGCTCGCCGAGTCTACCTCTGAGTGAAGCCAAGTTAGCTAATATTTGCTGGTAGAAAGGGCTCCCTCCAGAGTAAACATCAACTCCGTTCCGCCTGGCTCTCCAGCCAGCCCAGGACCCAATCACAAAATTTCCTCACCCTTTCCTTGGGATGTGGCCAGGAATAGAGAGAAGGAAGCATGGCTTCAGAACCCCGGGGCACTGGGGCGCCTGGGTGGCTCAGTCGGCTGAGCATCCAACTTCAGCTCAAGTCATGATCTTGCGGTTTGTGGATTCGAGCCCCGTGTTGGGCTGTGCTGACAGCTCGGAGCCTGGAGCCTGCTTCGGATTCTGCGTCTCTCTGTCTCTCTGAAAAATAAATAAACATTAAAAAAAGAAAAAAGAACCCCAGGCACAAAGCCTTCTGTGCACAGAAGGAAGAATGGGCGTCTGGACTGAAATCAGCCCTGAGCATAAAGCTTCCCATGGATGCAGGAGACATAAGCCCGCGAATTTCTCCGAAGTCCCACCCGGCAGAGATGAAGCTGCCATGGAAAGTACCGACTGGGAGCATATTCCTTCCAAGACCGAGCCCCTGTGGGCCATCCAGAGAGGAAGGGGAGCCCAGACTTTGGTCAGAAAGCTCCTAATAGTGGACTTCAACCTGCCTGATGCACAGAAGCCCTGAGCCGCAGCCACCAGCTGCCATGGAGCCCGGTAAAGCAGAGAACATTCTATATGCAGATGAGGTCATTCCTTCACTTCAGGTAACCGTGAGGCCCCCAAACAACCGACCTCAGGCTGCGGGCAAGGGACAAACAGAGGCTTGTGTGGAGTCGGGCCAGCAAGCTTCAGTGGAGCATGCCCTGGCCTCCTACCTCTCAGGTCATCTTACCAACGACCCAGCGGCCAGGCTCAAGGTCGGAATGCTCCCCTCCTTGAAGTTAAGGGGTGAATGTGCAGGCGACACAGCAGGGCTGGTCTGGACCCTGGCCCCTGCCCCCAGACCACCCCCTTCGTCCCCATCCCACATCTGTGCTGTGAGGAAGCAGCTCTGCCCTTGGAGGGAGCACCTCAGATCAGGCTCAGCCCCACCCGGAGGCTCCCCGCTCGTTTGTCCCGAAGGATGGACTCAGATGCACCCTGGCTGGAAATGCCAGGGCCCAGGGCACGAGCGAATCTGGGGGGTGGGGACACAGGCTGCCGCAGTGTGCGCCCTGGTCGCAGGGACCTCGCGCGGGACCGCAGGAGGTGAGCGGGCGCCCTGGTCGCACGGACCTCAGTGGGCTGGAGGAGGTGAGGGGGCCTCACTGGTCTGTGGCTGGACAGGTGCCGGGCCAAGCGCGCACGCACGGGCCGCCTGAGTCCCCTCCCCCTCCTCCTCGGCTCAGCGCCTCTCAGCCAAGAAGTGTCAGAGGGACGTGCGAGCAGCCGTCCCAACTCCCCACAGCAAACCCTTTGGGTGCAAAGTGAGATGTAAACAAATTAATAATGTGAACAATGAAAATAACACATTTCCCTGACTCCAAGACACGCTTTTTTCCCTCTTTTTTAGCTTGTCTGGAATCGGGACACATTTGTAATGATGATGAATGTTACGTACGATGGCCTTCACGGCCTCTCCCAGCAGCTGTTGTCAGGTCGATGGTGCCCTCTACAGCCAACGGCATCCCAGAGTCCGGGTTTCTCAGGGATCACGGTGGAGCCCCGGTCCTGGCCCGGGGCAGAGACCCTCCATGGAAATCTGGAGGCCAGAGGTGTCGAGCCAGGGACACTGTGGGGCTCTAAGTGGGGTTCAGAGTGGAATGAGGGGCAGGGTGGGGCTCCCCCCTCCTCACCTGGGTCCAGAAGACCCCTTACCTGAAGCAGCCACACCTGCTAGAGGTGGGGAGTCAGACACCTGGGCTTCGGCGCCAACCTTCCCTCCCTCTGGGGGTGCGACAGAGCCACCCGTGTCCCCAAGGACATGCGTAGCCCCATCTCACCTACATAAGTATCATGGATGTGGCCCCTTCAGCATCACTTCTTCAAAACTGACTCCAGCAGTCTGTGCTTCCCTCCTACCAGTAAATATTCCAGAAAGAGAAGAAGTTCATTTCCTCAGAAGCAGGCAGGAGCCGCGGCTCGCCCTTCCAATCAATAACTGATTATCTTGCTTGCAAATTCAATTCACTGCCTGAAACCTGCCTTCCCTGATGGGTCTTGACAAGTCCAATTGTGTCAGCGGTACCTGTCACAGGGAAGGCCTCCCGGGGCTGGCGATTCCATGCGGGCCCCAGTGCATGGAGACGGGAGACCCCTACTCACACCCTCTGTCTTCCCAG
Source organism: Proteles cristata cristata (assembly GCA_017311185.1). Classification (NCBI taxonomy): domain Eukaryota; kingdom Metazoa; phylum Chordata; class Mammalia; order Carnivora; family Hyaenidae; genus Proteles; species Proteles cristata. Next base: position 55,593 of record JAESUZ010000916.1, read on the forward strand.
ACCCTTCATCTGGGAGCCCTCTGCCCTGGGAGACTCCCATCTCAGAAAATCACTTCTTCAAAATTTAGCCTTCAGCTCAAAGGCCGGGGCTGCTGGTGGCACCCGGACCGTGAGGAATGGGAAACACGTTTCTGGTGGGACTAGCTCCGTTAAGCGCTAGGCAGTCGATGATACAGCCTGAGCGGAGACGACAGATTTCTCAGCTGGTCTTCTAAAGTCAAGGACCAGGTGACACGGTGACAGCATCAGCTCCCTACCCTAACCAGGATGCATGCTGAGAAGACACCAGGAGGCAAGGGCCCTTTCCATTCACTCATTCGCTGATTCACCACCACCTTGCTGGGTCTTATGCTGAGTCCCTGGACACCAAAAGAATAGCATTCCTCGTCCTTGAAGGGGTCCTACATTCATTCACTCAATCATTCATTCATTTATTTCTCCAATATTTATTAGGCTTATAACAAGGGCCCCAGAACTTCACTAAGTTCTGGAATAACTCAGAACCCAAAGCCATCACCCAAGGAGGAGGGAGAAGGACATCTCAGGAGGGGTATAAATGGGTTTCCAAACCACGCAGCCCGAGACCCCTCAGAATTCATTCAAGGATTCCAGAAATGATTACGTAAAATTTTATTGTAATTATATTCCAACTATTCTGAGATATAGTGAATAATCAACACATTTACCAAGGTGTTAAATGGAAGGTTTCACCTTGGAGACCAGAAGCCAGGTTGGCTCCTCTCCACGGAGGACTCGGAACAAAGTCTCCTGTCATTGACAAGAGGGGCTGCAGGTGGGTGGCAAAGCCAGTGCACACCCGTGTGCTGGGCAAGGGTCAGGCTCCTTCTTGTCAAAGAGAAATAACTGGTTGGCATGGGCGCCAGGGATGATACCACGCCGGAGGTGGTTTAAATGTTTCCTTAAATCCTGATGGCTTCCTGTCCAACTTTGGTCTCGATAATAAGGAGCCTAGATCTGTCTTTCAAGCCTTGGTGCCAGTTTAATTGAAGACAATCTTGAGATTTCCCGGTTGGCTTTCTTGCCAAGGGCCAACTCAGGAAGCTTCGGAAATAAGTCAGATGCTGAAGTGGCTTCCAAAACCCCCATTCCAGATGTCACGTGCATCGATATCGCTCCATTTTGACTTGGTAAGAAGTGAACATGGTGAATCTCAGCTCCTAAGACTAATTGATGGCAACAAAATATGAATTTACTCTCTTAGGTACTTTTTGTTTTTATTATGAAAACTCCCCAACCCACAGCAAAATGCAGATCACGGTGTAGCGACCACCCACACGCCCGCACACCTGGATTTCACCCCCAGAGCCTGTGATCTGCACACTGTGAGCGCTGTGCCCCCAGATATCAGTACCCCATCAGGACATGTTGAACAGTGAGGAATTTTAACCACCATCACCATGTTACAAGGGAAAATGGTACAATTGTTAGAACCATGGCTCCTAGAGGAGGCAGGCTGGGTGCAGATCTTCCATCTGCTGCACGTTGACTGTGTGACCTGGGGCAAGTCCCTAACCGTCCCGTGCCTTTCATCCAATGGGCGCCCACCCATTGTCCATCTTCGCCTGAATCGATTATTCCACCAGGAAAGGAAAAACGGTGATTTTCTGATCCTAGCGAGTCTTCCACCATTTATCAACTAAGATTCTTCTCATAACTTTCTCTCATTAACCAAAGCAATTACAATTTTTAGAGGAAAGGAGGGACAGATGCTTAACTATTTCCCTTTCGTTGCTTATTTTCAGACTAAGAGTTTCGTGCTTCCAATGGCTGCCAATGAACTGTCCTTCTCCCTGCTCATCTCTAACACTCTTGTTTAGCCTTACTCTGCTTCCTCTTCTGGGATCATTACAAACTTTTAGGGTTTTATGTATTGCATGCATTGCCATCATTATATTTCATGCTCAGGTTGTCCCATCTTTGACCAATGGAAATCCTATCATATTGGCTCCTGTATTCTTTGATAGAACCCCAATAGTATTTAATAACTTCCCAGGTTGGGGCACAACCCACGATTCTAGGGCAGGCTTTTCTTGTATATTTCCTGCCCCAAGAACTGGAATCAGACTCATTTTTAATGTGTATTTATTTATTTTGAGAGGGAGATAGAGTGTGAGTGGGGGAGGGGCAGAGAGAAAGGGAGAGAGAGAGAGAGGGAGAGGGAGAGGGAGAGGGAGAGAGGGAGAGACAGAGAGAGAGACAGAGAGAGAGAGAATCCTAAGCAGGCTCCGTGCTGTCAGCTCAGGGTCCGATGGGGGGCTCAAACCCACCAACTGTGAGATCATGAGCTGAGCTGAAATCAAGAGTCAGACACTTAACTGACTGAGCCATCCCAGATGCCCCTGGGATCAGGCTTTTTTTCTCAAAATGTGTTCCTGTTCATGAGGAATGGAATGTGGACACCACAGCCCTGATGCTAAGGGTTTTTTTTTCCTTCTGGGCACTTTTCGTGGGTAGCACCAACACTCACATTTTATAAAAATTTTATAAAAACCAAAGATATTGTAAGATCACACTGATATTTCCAATACAAACTTCCCAGTAGACAGACTTAATTTAATATCTTTGATTTCATAATGATATCTCTCTCTTTTATACACTAAAAATCTTGGACCTTAGAAATATGAATGTAATTTATGAACTTGCTTTATTTTCTTACATAATATTTTAAAGAGTAATACCAATATTACTAAAAATAATATGACTTCCAAAATGAAATTTAAGACTTCTTGGCAATACTACTTGTACTTTGAGTGAATCAGTGTATCAAGTAAAGATATATGATTACAGTACAGTATTCTAAAGTAACATGAAATAATTCTTTCCACTATGTAGTTTTTTCCCAGCTCTACCAAGATGTAATTGACATAGAACACTGTGTACACTTAAGGTGTACAATGTGTTGATTTGATGCTCCTATATTAAAACATGATAACTATCACAGCATTACCTAACACCTCTACCACATCACATAATTACCATTTTTTTTTGGTGAGAGATCTACTGCCATAGCAACTTCCAAGTACATAACACAGTATTATTAGCTTATGTGTGTTAATAAACACTGTATTATGCGGCTCTTTCCCTTTTTCCAATTTTCATTTCTTTGGGAATTTTTTAAATTTATTTATGAATTTAATTTTATACAAAAATGATAGAAAATTTTAAAAACTATAGAACAAGATAAATTCAGAAGAGTATCACTTCCATCTTGTCACTTAAGAGGTAATCTTTTTTTAAAGAAGTAACCTGTCTTATTAGTTTTATTCAAAAAAACCAAAAATGTTCATAGGTTCACACCTTGAGGTTTTCCATTTAACAATTTATTCTGAGGATTATTTCAAATCTGTGAGTAGCTATTCCTCTCATTTATTTTAATCAATGAAAAATTCAAATTTAGTATTTTGCCTAGATCTTGAGTCTAAAATTCAATAACTTTGAATTTGACAAGTATATATGCCAATGTTATCAACACCTCAGTCAAGATACACATTTCATACAATTGATCAACCAAGATGATGATTTAGATAGATCATCTTAGAAAGTTCTCTTGTGCCCCTTCAATCATTCTCTGCAGGTATCCATCCCCAACAGGCCTCCACAGGTATGTTTTCTATCGCCACAGATTATTTTTGCCAGTTTTCAAATTTCATATAAAATAGGACTAGCATGGACTCTTGGTCAGCACGACATTTTTGAGATTCAAATATGTTGTTGCAAATATCAGTCATATAGGGTTATATCAGTAGGGTTATCATATATCAGTAGGATTTTGGTTTTTGTTTTTGGGGAGTTTTTTGCTGAGAAGTATTTTGACGTATGGATATACCACACTTTTTCTATTCACCTGTTGATGGATACTTAAACTGTTCCCAATTTGGGGATAATACAAATAAGATTGATATCAACATACTTGTATGCACGTTTTATGAACATATGGTTCCATTCCTCTTGGGTAAATACCAAGAGTGAAATTACTGAGTTGGGTAATGAATTTATATTTAACTTTGTGATAAACTGCCAAAATGTTTCCCAAAGCATCAGTACTATCACACATTCCCACCACCAGTCATGTGTGACATTTCCACTCACTTCATATCCCCGTCAACACTTGATACTGTGAGGTTGTTTTTTTTTCCCCTTTTAACCATTCTTAAAAGGTATATAGAGGTATCTTGATGTGATTTTAAATTGCATTTCTGATCATAATTATTGATGTTGAGCCTTTTCATGTGCCTGTTTGCTTTCCACATGTATTCTGTGATGAAGTGTCTGTTCAAATCTTTTGCCCATTTTTAATTAAGATGTTTTCTTTTGATTGAGTTTAAGAATTACCTACATATTCCCAGTGCAAGCCATTTGTCAGCTATGTGATTTGCAAATACCTCCTCCCAGTCTGTCACTTGTCTTTTCATTCTTTTAAAAGTCTTCCTTAGGGGCGCCTGGGTGGCTTAGTCGGTTAAGCGTCCGACTTTCGCCTCGGTCATGATCTCGCGGTTCGTGGGTTCGAGCCCCACGTCGGGCTCTGTGCTGACTGACAGCTCAGAGCCTGGAGCCTGTTTCAGTCTGTGACTCCCTCTCTCTCTGACCCTCCCCGGCTCACGCTGTCTCTCTCTCTCTCTCCTAGATATAAATAAAACATTAAAAAAAAATAAAAAAAATAAAAGTCTTTCTTGGAAAAGAAATTTCTAATATTTTTAATGTTTTTGTTTATTTCTGAGAGAGAGAGACAGCGTGAGCAGGGGAAGGTCAGAGAGAGAGGGAAGACACAGAATCCGAAGCAGGCTCCAGGCTCTGAGCTGGCTGTCAGCACAGAGCCCAACATGGGGCTCGAAACCCACAAACCGTGAGATCATGACCTGAGATGAAGTTGGACGCTCAACTGACTGAGCCACCCAGGCGCCCCAAGAAATTTCTCATTGTGATAAAAAGGGAGAATCAATTTTTTTCTTATATGGATCATACTTTTGGTATCATATTTGAGAAACTTTTGCTTGGTCCAGTGACACAAAATGTCTCCAGAGTTTTCTTCTGAAACTCCATTGTCTAATATGGTAGCCACTAACTACATGGGATTGTATAATTTAAATTAAATTAAGTAAAATTTAAAATGTAGTGCTTAGGTCACACTAGCCACATTTCAATTACTCAATGGTCACATGTGTCTGGTGGCTCCCATACTGGAAAGCATGGATATTGAACAGCATTGTTCCAGAAATTTTAAGGTTTTAGGTTTTACACTTAGGGATTATAAGGAGAAAAGGATGGGTTCAGGCTTGGGTTTCGCACCCAAAGCAGTGTCCAGTGGTTTCAGCATCATTAACTGAAAAGATTCTCCTTTCTCTCTCCTTTATACACCAAGATTTGACTTGTCTTTGTACCTTTGTCAAAATCAATCTGCCATATTCATGTGGATCTCCTTCTGGACACTCTACTCTGCACTATATTTTCAACAGCATGGCGTTTTATTGACGATTTTAGCTTTGTAGTGAGTCTTGAAATCAAGTGGTATGACTCTAAGTTGAGAAGTGTTCCCTCTCCTTCTGTTTTCTGAATGAGTCTGTACACAGTATTAATTTTTGTTGAAATATATTGTAGAATCCACCTATCATGCTCACCAAGCCTGGGGTTTTATGGCAAGATTTTTAACTTCAGATTCAATTTCTTTAATAGACATACGACTATTCAGGCTATTTCTTCCTGAGCGAACTTAGGTAGTTTGTGTTCTTCAAGGAATCCATTTTTACCTAAATTGTCAAATTTGTGGGCATAAAATTGTTTGGAATACTCCCTTATCATCTTTCAGTGATTATAGTGCGTTTAGTGGCTCTGCTCTCACCTTCATGACACTGGCCACTGGTGTCTTTTCTCTGTCATTCTTGTTTCGTCTCACTTGAATTTTATCAGTTTTGCTGATCTATTAAATAAAAACCAACTTGTGGTTTCGTTGCTTTTTTCTATTACTTTTTAATTTCTGTTTCATTGTTTTATTCTCTTTATTGTTTTCCTCCATCTATTAATTTTCCATTTAATTCGCTCTTTTTTTTTCTGTTTCCTTAGAATGAAAACTTAGGTGGTTGATTTAAAGCCTTTCACTTAACTGATATATTTAACTAAATGCTGAAACAACTGATTTGTTTTTAATATTTAATTAATTAATTTTAATGCTTGAAATTTCCCCCAAAGCTCTGCTCTAGCTGCTTTCACAAATTTTAATGTTACATTCTTAGTTTCACTCAGTTTGAAATATTTTCTAGCTTCCTTTTGCCAAGAGTTATTTAGCAATATGTGCTTAATTTCCAAGATTTTCCAGATACCCTTCTTTTATTGATTTTTAGCTTAAATTTTTATGATCAGAGAAGATAATTTCTATTATTTCAACTCTTAAATCTTTGAAATCTATTCAGGTTTTTCATAGAATAGGGTTTATCTTAATGAATGTTCCAGAAGCACTTACTAAGAATGTGAACTCTACTGCTTTTGAGTTACAAATTCTGCAAATATCACTAGATCATAACAGTTGGAAGTGTTTCTAGGGTCTTCTGCATTCTTATGGATTTTCTATTTGTTTTATCGATTGCTGAGAAAAGAGTTTTGAAGTGTCTAAGTATAATTGTGGATTCTTTATTTTTCCTTTCAGCTCTGTGTTTTTGCTTCCTATATTTTGAAGCTGTATTGTAATTTGATCAGTCACTTAGAATTGTTAGGTTTTCTTCGTGAATTGACCCCTGTATAATTTCCCACAGTCTCTCTCTTTTCCTGAAAGTATTCCATGTGTTGAAGTTTACTTTGTCAGGTATTAGTATAGCCACTCCAACTTTCTCTGTATTGCTTATTATGTGAAATTTTATTTTTCTATCACTTTACTTTTGGCCTATTTATATCTGTATAATATATATTACAAGTGGATTTCTTGTAAATTTATATCTGTATAATATATATTACAAGTGGGTTTCTTGCAAATAATAAATAACTGGGTATTATATTCTTATCCAATCTAACAATCTCTGCCTTTTATTTGGTATATTTAACCATGTACATTTAATGTGATTATTGATATGGTTGAATTTAGCTCAACCATGTTATCCTTTACTTAGTCTCTATGTATTTTGTTGATTTCTTCTCATTTTTCTACCTTCTTTCAGATTATTTTAATTCTTCAATGTTTTTTTTATTTTAATTTTTTCTATTGGATTTTTGGCTATACTTCTTTGTATTATTTTTCAGTGCTTGATCAGTGGATTATACTGTTTGTACCTAACCTGTCATGGTCTGCTTAAAGTTAATATTTTTGTGTCAGAGTTACTCTTCATCCTTGCCAGCCCCTGCCATGGAGAGTCTTTTTCATCTTAGCCAGTCTGGGGGATGTGTAATAGTAGGATTTCACTGTGGTTTCGGTTTTAATTTTTGTGTCTAATGATGCTGAACATCTTCTCATGTGTGTATTTGCCATTGGTATATCATCTTTGGTAAAATGTCAGTTCAAATCTTTTATCCATTTTCATTTGGGTTCTTTTCTTTATTACAATTGAGTTGTAAGAATTCCTTATATATCTGGTACACAAGGTCTCTAGCAGATATATGTCCATAATAACTTCTTATTTTCTACATAACATTTGTAATATCTGAAGAATTCTTCCTTTTCCTTTTTTCACTCCTTATATTAGTAATGCCTATTCTCTCTTTTGTTCTTGATTAGTTTTATTAGAAGTTTATCAGTTTTGGGGCGCCTGGGTGGCTTAGTCGGTTAAGCGTCCGACTTTCGCTTAGGTCATGATCTCGCATTCGTGGGTTCGAGCCCCGCGTCGGGCTCTGTGCTGACTGCCAGCTCAGAGCCTGGAGCCTGTTTCAGTCTGTGACTCCCTCTCCTCTGACCCTCCCCTGCTCACTCTCTCTCTCTCTCTCTCTCCTAGAAATAAATAAAACATTAAAAAAAAAAAGAAGTTTATCAGTTTCATTGATTTTCTCAAATAATCTACTTTTGACTCTATTGGTTTTCTCTATTGTATACTTGGTTTCTATGACATTTATTTATGCTTTTGTCTTTATAATTCCTTCCCTTCTGTTTTCTTTGGAGTTGGCTTGATTTTCTTTTTCTTGCTTCTTAAAATGAGAGCTGAAGCTATTGATTTTTCAGCCTTTCTTCTTTTCTATATAAGACTATAAATTTCTCTCTAAGTACTACTTTAGTTACAATCTACAAGTATAATACAATGTGTCTTCATCACCATTTAGTTAAAAATATTTTTCTAATTTCTGAATTTCCATTGTGATTTCTTTTTTGAACCACAGGTTACTTAAAAGTGTGTGGCTTAATTACTAAGCAGTTGGAGATTTTCTAGTTATCTTTTTGCTATTGATTTCTAGCTTAATTGCACTGTGGTCAGAGAACATTCTCTGAATTATTTTAATCCTTTGAAAATGGTTAAGCTTTGCCTTATGAGCTACTGTACGGTCAATTTGGGCAAATGACTCATGTTCATTTATTTGAGTGAAAAGCAGGCACATTCTGTCTTTGTTGTGTGCAGGGTTTTATATATGTCAATTAGGTCAATTTAATTAATTGCGTTGTTCAGATCTTCCATATCCTGACAGATTATATTGTCTGCTTGTTCTACTGACTATTGAGAAATATGTCTTAACATCTTTTTCTATGATGGCTATGCCTCTGTGATTTTCCCATTTTTATATTTTCTCAGATTTGGGTCTGCACTTGAAGTGTATACTTAGAGTGTCACCCTGACCAGAAATCCCCTCTTATTTGCTTTATACATTAGAGTTCATGAAATATTTGGTGGGGGAAGCCCCACTCCTAATACAGAAAATATTTAAAAATTTTCAGAGAGGGTTTCAGGAGAGAAACTGACAGTGGGTCTCTCCAGCTTAGTAAGCAGTGGTAACGTAAAGCACTGTGTCTCCCTCCCTCCTTCCTGAAATACCATCTCTTGGAAAATATTCCATTATATTGCCGAAGACTTTGAGCTAGAAAACTTTTCCAAGCTTTTCGAACTGGGGATTAAGACATAAATGAGTCATCCACTAAGTTGATATTTTTTATTAGTCAATTGAAATCGAGATAGACATCTAAGTTGTCTGGAAAGATAGGGAGGTTCCAAGGACCCCTGAGCAGGGAAGGAAAAGCTATAGAAACAAAGGAATATGACCAAGTTATTTCCCTGACCATAGGCTTTCAAGGAGCAGACCCCATAGGATGGAGAATAAATTGTTCTCCTATATTTAGAATGATGTCCCCAGGGCCAGCCCAGGCCACGGAATGGGAGCTTCAGGTCTTCATGCAGCTAGGAGCTCCCTCTAAAAGAGAGGGACCTCTTTGAGTAGAAGCGACCCTGGCTCACTGCAACCATGAGCAGCTTCTATCATGTCTCAGTGAGTCATGAGCAAATAAGTTACGTGCTCTTGTATGGAACTGCTCCCCTGGGGCCAGGGATGGTGTGATTAGTGAGTCAAATTATCATATTATTAAAGGTGTACATACCCCACTCTCACCTAAGCACCACAGGGGTTTCAGGTGAAGGATCCATAGTCCTTGCCCTCGAGCAATGTGCTATCTGTTTGGGAAGGCAAGGGACTCATAAATAAGCAGAGAATAAGGCAGAAAACCCACTGAGACTCAAGACCCAAGTTATATACTGTAGAGACTCAGGGAAGAAAGGACTCGGGGAAACTACTCATCAGGAAAGGCTTTGGAAGAGGACTGGGACTTGACTAGACCCTGGAGGGTGGTCAGGACAGAGAAGGACAAGGAGGGGCCATCCCAAGCAGTGGGAACAGTGTGGGCAGGGCACCAAGGGAGGCTGAAACAGTCTGTAAAGGCACTAGTCAAAGCAGCAATGAAAGGAGCTCCTGGGGGCCTCAATCCGTGGGACAGCTCACTTCGGCTCAGGTCATGATCTCATGGTCTGTGGGTTTGAGCCCTGTGTCGGGCTCTGTGCTGACAGCTTGGAGGCTGGAACCTGCTTCAAATTCTGTGTCTCCCTCTCTCTCTGCCCCTCCCCCATTTTCTCTCTGTCTCTCAAAACTAAACAAACATTTAAAAAATGTTTTTGAAGCAGCAATGAGGAAAGCCTGCCAGGCAGATATCTACAAGGAAAACACTCCTTTTCTCAGATGTTCAAGGATCTCCTTTTCATGAGATAGAATTCATATACTGTATAATTTGCCTATTTACATCGTACAACTCAGTGCTTTTAGTACATTGACGGAGTTGCATGGCCAACACCATAACCGAGCATAGGACACGTTCGTCACCGCTAATAAAATATAATCCCTACTCACATTGGCAATTGATCTTCGCTTCCCACCAACACCCCCGACCCCTGCAAGCCCCAGCAACCACTGGGCTACATTCCATCTCTGTGGATTTGCATGTTCTGGACATTTCATATAAACAGAATCTGTTTTGGGACATGTACCCCCAAATTTCCTACACTGAAGTTACAAATCCCAGTATCTCAGAATGTGACCTTGCTTGGAAATACAGTCACACCCCTCGTAATGAGTTAAGATGAGATCACAGTGGAGCAGGGTGGGGTGCCTCGTCCAGCGTAACTTCTGTCCCTACAAAATGCGGAAATTTGGACAAAGACACACATGAGGAGAAGACTGTCCACCAGACAAAGATTGCCAGCAATCCACCAGAAGCCAGGAAAAAACAGGCATGGAAATGATTCTCCCTCACAACCCTCTAAAGAAACCAGCCTTACCGGTGCCTTGACTCCGGACTTCTGGTCTCCGGAACCTGTAAGGGAATGGATTTCTGTTGTTTAAGCCACTGGTTTGCAGTGTTTTGTTATGGCGGCCTCAGGACACTAACGTGATTTGTGGTGTTTGGTGACCAGCTTCCTCCACTTAGCCTAACGTTTCCAAGTTTCGTCCGCGTCGCAGCGTGTCAGGGCTTCATTCCTTCCTGCGGCCCCGCTGTATCTCTGCACATAGACAGACCATGTTTTCTCTACCCATTGATCAGTCGATGGACGTGCCGGTTGTTTCCACTTTGGGACTCTGGTGAACAGTGGCACTGTGAATGTTCTTGCACAAGTTTTCACTTGGACGTGCGCTTTCATTTCTTTCTGCTGCCTGCGTAGAAGTGGGGCTGCTCAGGCTTGTGGAAACTCTACGACTTACTTTCTGAGGAGCTGCCAGACAGTTTGCAAAGGGGCTGCTCTGTCTTCGCGCCCTGCCAGCCACAGAGGAGGCTCTGGCTTCTTCACAGCCTCACCTCCACTTGCTATTGTCTGTCTTTCTGATTGTAGCCATCACGGTGGGTGTGAAGTGGTGTTCAAGATTCTGCTTTTACCCTTTTTTACAGACAAGGCCACACACAAATCACCATGATTCTAAGACATCACATGCCATTTACAAGCATAAAACCAATGTCCCTTCTTATCAAATGCGACTCTTACCAAACCCTAAAATCCTCTGCATTCCACCTGAAGGCAGGCCACAGGGACACAGCACCAAGTGACCTCGTCACTTAGCCCAGGGTCCCCAGGCCTGCCCCTTGCAATGAAGGAGTGGGGGAGGAGGGTGACACAGATTTCTCCAGCTGTGCCTCCTTTCCCTCCTTGCAGTTACTATAGAAACTGTCCTAGCTACGAGCCCTCCCTCGCCTCCTGGATGTTAATAAACAGCCTCATTATTTTGCAGAAAGCCCTTTGAAAAATCAGCAGCCCCACAGTTTCATCCTGGTCCAAATTAATGAGGAAAGATTGAGGCTTTTTTTTTTTTTTTGTTATTGACCATGAAAAGAAGGAAGAGTTATAGCTCATTTGTGCGTTTTTGCTGTATTTATGTTTTATGTATTAGAAAGTGATTTCCACCTCCATTACGCACCCCTAATGTCCTCGTTACATTAAAGGTATGGACCAGGAATCTTTTTTTGCCCATCAAGCCACCAAATAAATCGTGGTAAAAGATATTAGGAAGGAATAATGTTTAATGGTCATCCAGGCTGTGCTGCCTAGGGAAAGAGAAATCTGCTTCTCAGCCGAATGTCACTGAGAAGAGGGAGTCTGGCAGCTTCTTTGTGATGGGGGACTGGTCAGGGGTGGGTGTGGGCCTGCAGACAAAGCGTGTAGTCTGGGAGAGGCCACAGCACAGCTGGGACTCAAGCCCCAAGCTCCTCGGCAGTGAGTGGGAGTCATAACAGAAGTGAACGTGCACTAAATACTAGGAGTCCCTCCACAAGCCGGGAAAGAGCAGGATTCGGGTGGGGGAAGGTCCCTGTTTCAGGCAGTTTGTGGTCGGCATCCACAGGGCTGCAGGGACGGAGCGGGGCATAGCTGGAAAGCCCCTGGCACACAGCAGGTGCCGAGTAACCATCAGGTCCCCCCTCAGCCAGGACCCGACAAGCTGTCACCTGCCTCCACGGAAGGCAGATGTGTGAGAAAGGATAGGAAACGTGGAAGAACACAGCCCAGTGAGAAACCGTCGGTGAAGGTTGCCACGTCCCCACGGTCAGGAGCACAGTCTCAGGGACCTGGGCTGCTCGGGGTCTAATCACAGAGCCGCCACTGACCACCTCACTGCCTTCAAAGCCCCAAGCAGGTCCTCACTCCCTTTCTTCTCAGCTTCAGCGTCTAAAAGGTGACGGTCACCAGGAGGCCCGGATGAGAAAGGGTGCGTACAGTGCTTGTACGTAACAAGCGCTCCGGCATCTGACAAACGTCACCTGATCGTATTCCAAGTAACCGCGACAGCAGTGGGACAGGGGCGGCTTTCGAGGCCGAAGAGAAATAGCCTGGGAGCCGACGATCTCTCCAGCCTCTGAAAGGGTGGCATGAAATTGTCCCTGATGCCTCTTCTGAAGCCTCTCATCGGCCGCTGTCAGCCTGACCTCTGCGGTCAATTCCAGGACTTGAAGATGGTCCGGGTGAGGGGGGCTTCCTTCCTTTTGTCCCCTTACCTGCCACAGGCTCTCAAGGGCCGAACTCCAGGATGGGAGGTTTGGGAGACAGCATGCGCCCCCGTCCCAACAGCCGTGTCCACAGAACCCCGTGTCCACACAACCCTGACAAAGCTCTTCCACTGAGGTTTCTCCTGGAGTCTCCCCTAAGCAGCCTGGGGAGGGGTCTATGCAGGTAGACAGGACTCTGGGCACCAGCTCGGGGCCACTGTACACGTTCCTGAGTCAGTGACGACCACGGAGCCGAAGAAAGAAGGTGGGGATGGAAGGAAGAAACTGATTCAAGAATAAGCAAAGGCTAGAAAGATCACTAAACGTACAGGGAGCAGAACAGAAGATTCCAAAAGGATTCCGAATTCCAGCTGGGGCCCCACTCACGAAGCTGGGGCAGAGAGCAGAAGGGATGCTGTGAGGACCCTGGCCACACCGTGGGGCAGGCATTGGCGGGAAGGGGCAGGTCGGAGTGCAACGGCATGCGATTCTTGGGGTCGCTCTCAGGATGGGCCCTGGGTGAGGTCAGGGTGGAGCCCGTGGCGGGGACGGGGGAGTGAGCAGCGAGAGGGCACGAGAGGAAAGCTCCGTACAGGCGGTGGCTCCACCACATCAGGTAAAAGGGGAAACTTCCCACTGGATTTGGCCACAGCTGAGGGTTATTGGTGTCTCCACGTGACCGGGCTGGCCGAGAGCAGGTGCGTGTGGCAAAGGGCAGAAAGTCCAGGACAGGCAGCTTCAGGACTTGACCCGAAAGAGAAAGAAGCAAGAGCGTGGGAGAATGAAGGTGCCCCGAGGAGAGCCCAGGGGTGCAGAGATCTCTGGCCAAGTGCCCTGCCCTGCCGGGCCTGCCAGCCTGACCTCGGGGAAAAGGGGCCCAAGGAGGGGTCTGATGGGGGCCTGGGAGCCACAGTCCACCCTGCCACGTGTGGCCTCATCCACTCCCAGACAGGGTAAGGCCGTCAAGATGGGGACTGAGCCCGTGAACACGGCCACACAGCACCGACCCACAAGACACGGTCCCTGCGGAAACAAGGTCCGGGCTCACGCACAGCAGAATCGCAGGCTAACGGATGCGCGAGAGGAAGCAAATGACAGAACATGGTCCGATAGGTCCCCGGAAGCCTCTGTTGCCCACATGCCAGTGCCGGACGCCCAGCAAGCATCCACTGGCCCGCTCTGCCTGCCCCGTCTCCCTCAGACCCTGTCCTAACAGCAGCACTGATGAGCAGGGAAATGGCCAATTAAGACTCTGGCAGGAGAGCGGGGAGCCGGGCGGCCCACACACTGGAAAACTACCACACGGTCCTCGGCCTTTGGCCGTGGCGGCCTCTCTACTCTGCCAGCTTGAAGCCACGAGCAACAGCCGGGTCTGGCCGCCTGCCTGTTACAGAGGGCTCCCGCTTCCTCCTTTCTCTGGGCGCTTCCTCACCGCAGAGGCTGCAGCACCCACAGCTCAGCTGCCTGGGGGCCTCCGGGGCGCCAGGACGGCACTGGCCTCCGAGGGAGGGGCGCAGGGGGCGATGCCCCAGCCAGGGCGGCCCCGCAGATTTCCTTCAGGGCACAGCCGAGAGCACGTCTGCTCACACACCAGCTCTGATGCAAACAGACAGGGTGAGGGAGAGAGAAGGCGCCGTTCAGTGGGCAAGTCCGGACCCAGGACGGACCCAGCTTCAGGCCCCAGGGGACTATCCCTTCGCTCTCCCTTCGCTCTCCGTAGGCGCTCCCTACCCCCAGATCCTATTCCCTTCACTTTATGATCATACCTGCCTCATACGCATAGGGACCTTACTATAAGGCGTGAACAACCTGGGTACACAAGCTGTGTGTGCGCGCGTGTGTGTGTGTATATGCGCACACGTGCACAGGAATGGTTGACCCTGGAAAAGCACACATTTGAGCTGATATGGAATTTATGAACTTATGTACGGAATTTTTCAATAAAAACAGTCCAGTCCTGTAAATGTGTTTCTTATACATATGATTTTCTTTTTTTTTTTTTAAATATTCTATTTATTTTTGAGAGAGAGAGAGAGAGAGAGAGCATGAGCAGAGGAGGGTAAGAGAGAGAGGGAGACACAGAATCCGAAGCAGGTTTCAGGCTCTGAGCTGTCAGCACAGATTCTGATGCGGGGCTCAAACCCACGAACCGTGAGATCATGACCCGAGCCGAAGTCGGACGCTTAACGGACTGAGCCACCCAGGTGCCCCTCTTGTACATATGATTTTCTTAATCGCGTTTTTCCCTAACCGACGTCACTGTGAGAAGTGAGAATACAGTGCACAGTACACAGGACACACAAAACGTGTTAATCGGCTGTTTCACCTGTAAGACTTCCACTCAACAGGAGTTTATTTATAGTTAGGCTTTGGGGGGTCGGAAGTCATACTCGGATTGTCTCCCGGGAGGGGTCGGCGGCCCAGCCGCCACGTTTGCTCCGGGGCAGCTGTTAACACACACAACTGACACACACTGATGCTGTTCCCAGAACGTTTGTGTGGTCTCCCGTGTCGAGGCCGAGAGGCGGTCTGTCCCCCTCGTGGTAGGAAGCACGGCCTCATCAGGGGGACGAGCTGGACTCTGCCTGGACATGGGGGTGACGGCCCCCTTGAGTCTAGTCGGGGCTCAGGAGTGTAGGGGTCGGGAGGGGGGAGTCCTCCTCTGGTCCGTTCATCACATACCTGGTGAGCCCCTCCTCCCGACCCAGTGCCCACCTTCCATCAGGGACAGACAGACAGACTGCTGTATAAACTTAACGGTGTGTTGGATGATTTGGGTAAAATGGGTTGAGGTAAGGAGGCTCAGGGGCGCTTGGGCAGAGAGAGGGAAACTGTGAATCTGCTGTCAGGCTGGGGTCCCTGCGACAGCAGAATTGGGGAAAATACCCGCAGTGGAAAAGCCCACGACCTGACAGCACAGAGACGCCGCACTGCAGTCGTGCTGAGGACTTGAGGGGCCTGGGCTGGGACAGCGGATGACCGCGGAGAAGGCTGAGAGGTGGCCCTGGAGTGGCTGGGGGGTTACGCGTGGGGTCCAGAGACCACAAAGGCCCAGGCTTCTATTTACGAGAGCTGGAAATTGTATTGTCCCATGACCACAAACTAAGTGGCATAAAAAACAGAAACAGATCCTCTCAAGATTCTGGGGGCGGCGGTTCCAAACTCACGGTGTTGGTAGACACGCTCCCCCCAGAGGCCCCGTCCCGTCCGGCTCCTGGCCCAGGTGACAGCACCCTGCTGTCCCTCCAGCATGTGGAGCCCTCCCTCCTGCGTCTGTCTTCTTCCTCCCTCCCGAGGACGCCAGCCACTGGGTCTAGGGCACCCTCTACCCCAGTGGGATGGCATCTCTACCCTTCTAATTACATCCTAAAGACCCTATTTCCAGATAAAGCCACATTCCAAGGTTGCAGGTGGACAGAAATTTTGTACCCTTTCAGCCCAGTACAGGGAACCATTGGAGGGTTCTGGGGACAAGATGACATGATCTGATTGGGTCTTTTTTTTTTTTTAATTTATTTTTTTAAATTCAAGTTAGTTAACATACCTAATATACAGTGTAGTATTGGCTTCAAGAGTAGAACCTAGTGATTCATCACTTACATATGACACCCAGTGCTCGTCCCAACAAGTGCCCTCCTTAATGCCCACCCCCACCCAGCCCATCCCCCGCCCACCTGCCCACCACCCACCCTCAGTCTGCTCTCTGTATATGAGGTCTCTTATGATTTGCCTCCCTCTCTGTTTTTATATTACTTTTGCTTACCTTTCCCTATGTTCACCTGTGTGTTTTCTAAATCCTACATATGAGTGAAATCATATGATATCTGTCTTCCAGTGACTCACTTATTTCACATAGCACAGTACACTCTAGTTTCATCCACATTGTTGCAAATGGCAAGATTTCATTCTTTTTGATCACTGAGTACTATTCCATTGCATCTATATACCACATTTCCTTTATCCATTCATCAGCTGATGGACATTTAGACTCTTCCATAATTTGGGTATTGTTGATAGTGCTGCTATAAACATTGGGGGGGGTGTGTCCCTTGGAATCAGCATTTTTTTAAGTTTACTTATTTACTTTGAAAGAGACAGAGACAGTGTGAGCTGAGGAGGGACAGAAAGAGGGACAGAGAGAATTCTAAGCAGGCTCTGCACTGTCAGCACAGAACCTGACATAGGACATGAATCAGCATCTGTGTATCCTTTAGGTAAATACCTAGGAGCGCAATTCCTGGGTCGTAGGACAGTTCTATTTCTAATATTTTGAGAGACCTCCATCCTGTTCTCCAGAGCAGCTGCACCAGTTTGCACTCCCACCAACAGTGCCAAAGGGTTCTCCTCTCTCCACATTCTCGCCAACGTGGGTCTTTAAAGGATCCTTTGAGAACAGGCTACCATGAGCCAGGATGGGAGCGGGTACACAAGTTAGGATGCTGCTGCCATAATCCAGACAAGAGATGGGGTGGCCTGGACCACAGTGGTAGCTGCCAAAGTGGGGGATCCGGGGTATTCTAGGTCAGTCTGAAGGGAGAGCTGGGAGGCCTTGCCAAAAGATTGGATTCCTTCACCTGGCAGCCCGGGCTCCCCCAAACTAATCCCTGTGCTCTGGTTTCAGATCATTCCTTCCTGCTACCCGGCGCTCCTCAGTGTTGCATATTGCAAAGCCATTAGCTCTCAATCCATCAGCAGGTGGCTGGAGCGGTATGCTGCAGCCCGGGGTCTGCTCTCATCCATCACCACCTTTGACCCTCACAACTCAGTCCCCTCACCCTGTCTGGGGTAGAAGGGCACGGCCCGCGTCTGCCTGGTCAAGGAAGCCACAGATGCATCCTGGGACATGGATTGGGGTGCTGGTCCCAGAGCCCACGCCACCTGTTGCCTCTGTGTGATGGCGCAGAGGACAGCCAGGTGCACGTAGCAACCCTTAGTCGGGGACAATGGCCCCTCAGCATCCTCCAGAATGGCCCCAGAAGAACTCCAGTCCTGATGCCTCCTGTCCACAGAAGAGTCGTTCTCCTGCGGCAGGAAGATTATGAAAACACGTGCCACGCTGGTGTTTGAGTGCCTGGCACCTAAATCTACTTGAGTGCATCTCAGAAGCCCCCCCGCAAGAGCTCTGAACCAGCTTACAGGTGTCTGCCCAGCTGTAGAGGCTTTGATAAGTGTCTCTGCCCAGTAAGGAGCACAATGTCCTCTTGAGAAAAACACTGGATTTCTTTCAAGGGAAAGAAACCACAAAGCAATTCTAGAGAGCGTGGGCGTCGGAGTGGGGTACGGAGCAACTGGAGGAACCCGGGAGGCCGGACCCCAGGAGTAAGCTGGGGTGTGAAACAAATCACCCTGGGTTCCGCTTAAATCCAAGGGGAACCTATTTCCTTCCTTGTCCTGTGTGAGCGTCTTGCAGAGACTGGAGACAGAGCCCAGGCACCCTGCTAGCCGCTGCCGGCTCTGAATCCTGTTAAATACTTCGTCCCAGCACAGTGTCCGAGCCGGAGCACAGAGGCTTTGGGAACTACACTCCATCTGCCAGACCACGGGCGAGATTTAGCAAGGCCTCCTCGCGAAACGAAAATGCTATTGTGGTTTTCAAGATTTCACTTCTGGCCAGAGAGCCGAGACCACCGGACGTCTGGAAGGTGGGCCTTCCGCATCGTCATCACCTCGGACAGAGTGGCGGCAGCTTGGGGGACGGAAGACGCAGGGTGGGAGAGGACCCTGCCTCAGAGTTCTCGCTGCCCATGGCTCCGACGGGCAGCCGGGCGTTTTCAGCCTCTTCTGTCTGATGCTGCGTTCGTGGGCATCGCCGGGCCTGGTGAGGACGCCTCGGGCACCCTCAGAGGCCTCGCGGGGACGCAGACCCTGTTCGCCGCAAGGGTAGAGGTCAGAGCAGATGTGTATGTGCTGCACCATCCTGGCGGACAACGGGCTTCAAAACCTGTGTTCACAGGCAGTCCCGTCGTGGAGACACAGCCCCCAGCGTCAGCTCCCTGCATGGACAGCAAGGACCCCGCCTACAGGAAGGCCCTGCCTCTTCCCAGATGCCCCTCAGTCGGGGAGAGAACGGACCGTTTTCTGAGCTGATACTATTGCAGATGCGTGTAACCATCGAAATCCTTGCACAATTTGCCTCAAATTCTTTTTAGAGCAGGTCGGGTTTAAATGAATAACAAAATAAACATAGTCATGTAGTTAGAATCATAGGTTACCTGTATCTTAATCCTACCTTTTCACTTAACTCGAAGGTAGAAGCTTTTCCCCCATATTATTATGGGCTCATAGGTTTAATGTTTAATCACCGTTCGGTTTCTTCAAGCACTATAATTTACTAGAGCCCTTTTCTGTGGCTGGTCATTTATCTCCAGGGTCTCTGGGTTGTAAATGTTTCAGCAAACCTATGAACCAAATTATTAATTATCAAAGCATTCACATTTCTCATTCGCCCAGTCTTGTGCAACGGGCTAGAGGGTGAAAAGCTTGCATGGATTCTGTCCTCAAGGAGTTTGAAATCTGTGACGGGGAGGCAATGATAATGTAGTAAATGAACAATGATCAGGGCGCCTGGGTGGCTCGGGCAGTTAAGCATCCGACTTCAGCTCAGGTCATGATCTCAAGGTTCGTGGGTTCGAGCCCCGCGTCGGGCTCTGTGCTAACAGCTCAGAGCCTGGAGCCTGCTTTGGACTCTGTGTCTCCCTCTCTCCCTGCCCCTTCCCCACTCACACTCTGTCTCTGTCTCTCTCTCAAAAATAAATAAACATTTAAAAAATTTTTTTAAAAACAATGATGGGGCACATAGAGGTGGGGAAAGGTATGGGTACAAAAGAATTTAAAGTAGACATAAACTATTGAAAAAAATAGGGTCAACCCTAAATAAAAGTGTGTGTGTGTGCACCTCACACTCACTCCAGAGAAATCTAATTCCAGAGAAAACCTGGGCAGTATTGAGGGCTGTAAACATCAGCCACAGGGGAGCCACTGCAAAGGCTCTCCTGGGCACACTAGCATGCTGCAGAGAATCGTGTCCGGCCTATATTATCCGTGTTGAGCTTCCGGGCAGCCAGCGATGCCTGTAAGGGATGGAGGAAGACCAGGCTGGAGCCCCGAAGACCCAGTGCTCTCTCTGCCTAAAGGCTGGTCCCCCAAGAAGTTGTCTGGCCCAGGGAGGAGGGCGGAGGAGATACCAACTTGCTTCCCACACAGCCCCGGAGCCGGACCACGCCTGGCAGGCCATGCTCCCCCAGCGCTGAGTGGGTTAACATTCGCTGTGCCGGGCAGGTTGCCGTCTGGCTGTTAAGATTCACAGCTATACATGGAACACAACAGACTGTGAAATGTAATAAATCTGGAGTTGCCTCTCAATTTCACCAATAATAATTAGCAAATTAAAATGGAAATGTCACCACAAACCCATAAAAATTCGTAAGTGCAGGATGGAAAAGTCTCTCAGGAACAGAAATGGCTTTTGTCCGTGTAATACCCAGGGCAGACGCACCGTCCAATGTTCCTCGGGACAGCCATTGTGCCCAGAGAGCCCAGCGAGGAGCTGATTAATCCCAGGGTCAGCTATCTTTACGTGTCAGCAAGCTAACATAACTGTGTCATCAAGCCTGCTTCATGGAGCCTGTAATACGTGGACGGGGCTGAAGCTGTTGCTCGCACAAGGCACAGGGCACCAGAAAGCATGCCGCCTGCACCTCTACTCTCCGTGGCCAGCACCCAGCCGCTGCGCATCCATTCGGCCACACTAGGGGAGGGCTGGGAAGTTTTGAGCAAACGGTGTACCATCTGGCTCGCATCTTGCAGCTGAAGGCAGAGAATGCCCCCCACTCACACCAGAGCGCCACCGTGGAGGCCCCTCGAGCTGGGCCCGACTGGCTGCTCCTGACTACTAGCCATTTCTGTCATGGTGGCTGTGGCCGTGAGCTCCCCCCCAGGAAAACCCAGCCATGAAAACCCAAACTTTCCCCAAGTCAACAAAAGATGGAGACACTATCCACGTTATGCAAAATAATTCTTTGTATTGGTAAATAATGAGACTCAGTCCTTGCACTTCTTACAGAGACCAGACTGATTCTCATACCTGAAACAAACAAAACTCTGCGGTAGTCAGTGTTCTCCAGTGAGACAGAAACAATGGGGGGGTGGGGGGCGGGAGGGGAGGCAATGTGTCCACAGAAGGAGATTTACTATAAGGAGTTGACTCACATGATTACGGAGGTGGACGAGTCCCTGGACCTGAGGGTGAGCTGGCGCACTGAGCACCCAGGACAGCCAATGTGTAGTTCCAGTCTGAAGGCCGGCAGGCTCCAGACCCAGGAATAACCAACGTTCCAGCTCAGATTTTCGAAAGACCAAAAACATGTTCAAGACTTTGGACACCAGCAATAAATTGATCCTTAAGAGATGGGAAATGAAAGAGGCAAGCCCTAAAATTGCCCCAGCTGACCACCTCCTATTTCCAGAACATGGCATAGATGAGCTTTGTTCATTCCCCAGGTGGAGAAAGCCTTGCTCTCGAGAGTCTTAGAAAACCCAGGCAGGTTGCAGGACAGAATATCAGAGGAAAGAGAGCTTCACAGACACAGAGAACCCTGGGGACCTGCAAATTATCCCCTAGAGTATTCTGCTGCATACTGGCCAGCACATGCGTGCAAGGAAACACCTCAAGTCCTCGGGGAAAAAAACCTCTCCAAAGATGAGAGAGAAGAGAACCCAGTGCTCACACAAGCAGGGATACTGCCTACTAACCCCAGCTGGCCTCGAGAACCTCATACTTCCCAGGGCCTTGGGGAGAATACACAGAATCTCTTGCCTCAGAGTAATAATTATCCACAGACTGAACAGAAATCAATGACCTCAGCTTCCACTTAAAGAAACTAGAAAAAGAAGAGGAAATTAAACCTAAAGTAAGTAGAAAAAAGGAAATAATGAGAATCAGAGCAGAAGTCAGTGATATAGAAGGGAAAAAGTGGAGAAAAATCAATGAAACCAAAAGTTGGTCTTTGAAAAGACCAATAAAATTGATTAACCTCTAGCCAAATTGATCAGAAGAAAGAAGAGAGAAGACAGAAGTCATCATATCAGGAACGAGACAGGTGCATCCTTACAAATTCTCCAGATGAGTAAGGGAGTTTTAGTAAGGTCTTGGGACACAAGATCGATATATAGAAGTTAACTGTATTTCTATATACTGGCCACCAACAATCAGAAATTCACATTAGAAAGAATAAAGCATTCATAGAGTATCAAAACTGGAATGCTTAAAGATAAATCTGATTTTTTAAAATGTGAAATGCCCATACACAGAAAACTATAAACAATTACCAGGGGAAATTAGTGATAACCTAAACAAATAGAAAGATAGGGGCACCTGGGTGGCTCAGTCGGTTAAGCGGCCAACTTCGGCTCAGGTCATGATTTCACAGTTCGTGGGTTCGGGCCCCGTGTCAGGCTCTGTGCTGACAGCTCAGAGCCTGGAGCCTGCTTCAGATTCTGTGTCTCCTCTCTCTGCCCTTCCCTTGCTCACACTCTATCTCTGTCTCTCAAAAATAAATAAACATTAAAAAAAAAGAAAGATATACAGTGTGCATGGGTCATAATATGCATTAAAGGGAAGATGACAGTTCTCCCCATTAGAGCCATAGATTCAGTGCAACCCTCTGCTAAGTGACAGCACACTTTTTGTCGGAAATTGATAAGCTGATTCTAAAATTCATGTAGAGGGGCGCCTGGGTGGCTTAGTCGGTTAAGCGTCCGACTTTCGCTTAGGTCATGATCTCGTGGTTCGTGGGTTCGAGCCCCGCATCGGGCTCTGTGCTGACTGCCAGCTCAGAGCCTGGAGCCTTTTCAGTCTGTGACTCCCTCTCTCTCTGACCCTCCCTTGCTCACGCTGTCTCTCTCTCTCTTTCCTAGAAATAAATAAAATATTAAAAAAATAAAATAAAAATAAAATTCATGTAGAAATGCACATGAAGAAATTAGAATAGCTGAAAACATTTTTAAAAAGAGTTGGATGATTTCAAGATTTACTATAAAGCTGCAGCAATCAAGTGTGCTGTTGCATCAGTATTAACAAACAGATCAATGGGATAAATAGAGCCCAGAAATAGACCCACACATATATGGAGAACTGGGGTTTTTTTTTTAGTAAAGGTGCAGAGGCAATTCAGTGGGGAAAGAATAACCTTTTCAACAAATGGTTCTGGAGCATTTGGCTATCCATTGACCAAAAGAAGTGAGCTTCTATTCATACCTTGCACAGTGTATAAAAATTAACTCAAATCTGATAAAAGTATACAGCCATAAAGCTTCTATCAGAAAGCCTTTGTGCTCTTGAGTGGGCAAAGATTTTTGTGTGACACCAAGAGCACTATCCACACAATAACAAATGGATTAATTGGACCTCATCAAAATTTAGAACATCTGCTCTTTGAAAGTTACCGTGAATAAAATGAAGAGACAAGGCACAGACCCAGAGAACAATAGTCGCGACACATATATCTGATGAAGACTTTGTTTCCAGAATACTTAAAGGACATATAAAAAGAAAATGAATTACCCGATTTTTAATGGCAAAATATTTGAATAGATATTTCACCGAAGATGTCCAGATGGCAAAGAAGTGTGTGAAAAGATGCTCGATGTCATATGTCATTGGGGAAATGCAAATTCAAATGACAGTGAGATCCCACTGCACATCTATTAGAAAGTCCACAGTTGAAAAGATTCTCCATCCCAGCGTTGTGCATATGTGGAGGAACCAGAATTCTCATATTGAAGGATGTGTAAAATGGTACCAGTATTTCAGAAAATAATTAGGAATTTCTTAACAAGTCAAACTACATGATCTAGCCATTCCAGACATAGGTATTTACATTTACTAAAGCGGAAAGGAAGCATGTGTTCATACCAAAGGCTCGTATACCAATATTTCTAGTAGCTTTCTAGTAATGGTCAAAAACCGGAAACAGTGAAACTGTCCATCAACAGGTGAATGAATGAATAAGTCATGGTACATCCACACCGTGGAATACTTCTCAGAAATGTAAAAAGGAATGAACTATTGACACACACTACGTGAATGGACTCAAAATAATGCTGAATGCAAGAAACTAGATTTCCACCCCTCCTAAAAAAAAAAAGAGTATATACAATATGATTCCATTTCTATAAAATTCAAGAAAATGCAAACTACTCTATTGTGCCTGGACATAGTGTAGGAGGAGGCATAGGAGGGACACAGGGGAAGGATTCAAAGGCTCCATGAGGAAACTTTCAGGTTAATGAATGCGTTCATTGTGTGCATCGCTCTGATGATATCTTAGTTTGTTCAGGCTGCTATTGCAAAGTACCACACACTGATGGGATTAAGCCAAAGAAACGTGTCTCCTGACATTTCTGGAGGCTGGGAGTCTGAGATCAAGGCGTCAGCAGAGTGGGTACCTCCTGCAGCCTGTATCCGGCGTATAGGTGGCCATCTCCTCCCCATGTCCTCACCTGGTCTTTCTCTGTGTCTTAATTTCCTCTTTTTATAAGGACATCCATGATACTATGTTAGGGCCCACCTTAATGATATCATTTCAATGGAACTACCTCTTTCCATTGTCCTCTGTCTCTAAATTGAGTCACGTTCTGGTGTATGAGGGTTAGGACTTCAGCCTTGGAATGGAGGGAGTATCAGTAACTTTCTGTTAGCTATACTTCAATAAAGCTTACTTTAAAAAAATTTTTTTTACGTTTTTATTTATTATTGAGAGACAGAGCATGGGAGGGGCAGAGAGAGGGGGAGATACAGAACCCGAAGTAGGTTCCAGGCTCCGAGCTTTCAGCACAGAGCCTGATGCGGGGCTCGAACTCACAAACTACAAGATTATGACCTGAACCAAAGTCAGACACTTAACTGACTGAGACACCCAGGCGCCCCATAAAGCTGACTTTTAGAAAATACTACTCTCAGATTCTTTCGTTTGTGTTTGTTTAATAATGAGTTCTTCCATGGGCGCCTGGGTGGCTCAGTCGGTTAAGCATCTGACTTCAGCCCAGGTCATGATCTCACAGTTCATGGGTTCGAGCCCCACATCGGGCTCTGTGCTGACAGCTCAGAGCCTGGAGCCTGCTTCAAATTCTGTGTCTCCCTCTCTCTTTGACCCTCCTTTGCTCATGCTGCCTCTCTCTCTCTCTCAAAAATAAATAAAAAACATTAAAAAGTAAAAAAAAAATTTAACAATGAGTTCTTTCACTGCATGCAGTTTGGTTCCTCTGAGTATGGTTAGGGCATAATTGTTGGGAATAAAACAGCTTTCTATGAGAAGGCCTGGCTATATGTGTCTTTTCCACAATTTCTTGTAACTTTTCATGCTTTTCTGTGCTCACTTCATCCTGGAGACTGACTGCCCAGAGTTTCTCACGGAGAACAAGGACTTCCTGGTCCTAAGAAAGAACAGGTGTGGGATGGGGCGCCTGGGTGGCTTAGTCAGTTAAGCGTCCGACTTTCGCTTAGGTCATGATCTCGCAGTTCGTGGGTTCGAGCCCCGCGTCAGGCTCTGTGCTGACTGCCAGCTCAGAGCCTGGAGCCTGTTTCAGTCTGTGACTCCCTCTCTCTCTGACCCTCCCCTGCTCACGCTGTCTCTCTGTCTCCTAGAAATAAATAAAACATTAAAAAAAAAAAAAAAAAGAACGGGTGTGGGATGAAGGCCACCGTTTCCGCACTCGGCTCACGCTGGCAGGGCGAATACTTCTTAACCACTTACCTGGACTTTTCAGATGCCTGGTAGTTGAACAGCCTCCCCGAGAGCCTTCCTGGACCCAAATCCAGGAGGAATTGCTCCCCTGTAATCAACTTACAGTTCCCGGAGAAAGGAGCTAAACTCACCATCCTCCTCAGTCTGTCCACAAATGCCCCCAATCATGCACGATGCCACAATCATGTTCAAGCAAAGACCAATGTTTCACAGATTTCTCCTCCTCCCTCCATCCTTCCCAGAAGGTGTCTCTGCTCCCGAATGTGCCTCGGGAACCCTGGGGCATGCAGCCGCCCAGGCATCATTGGACAGGATCCTTCCAAAGCCCCCCTTTGGGGCAGTGCTGGGCTTGCTTGCTCCGGCTGACACGTGACTCAGAGAAACAATTAGCCAGGGAGAGAGGGACTCCGTCCAGTCCAAATACGGAAGTCGCCGGGGACAGTCCTCATGGAAGCGGCTCGTACCCTTCACTCTACCTCATTAATTAATCTGTTTATTTCCTTCCACCACTTAACATGCATGTCTGCATCACTGAAACATAAGCCCTTTATAAAGCAAGGACCTTGTTTTCCTCATCCATTACAGTGTCCCAAACACCTAACAAAACCTGACACATGCCGGGTGCTCAGTAAATGCTGGGGGTTTTTTTCTTTTAATGAATAAATTGCGCTGTGGAACTCTTATGGGAAGTCCTGAGCTTCTGGAAAGCTCCTACCGAAAGCATACCCAGGCACTGGGCCCCCCTTGTTTCTAACAGCAGGCTGGAAATCTGGCTCTGGGAGCTGCCTCGGATGTCGGGGGTGGGAGGTTGTGGGGGGTGGGGGAGGGTGGGCTCCTCAACCACAGTCAGAATAACTTGTTTTTGCCTCTTTTATCTACCGCAGTTCCATGAAAATTTCTGTTTAAAGAAAAAGGGATATCCTTGTTCTTTGAATGTCTCCAAGTCATTAATATAGACTTAGAGTAAGAAAGACATCGGGCCATTTTTTTTGTTTTGTTTTGTTTTGTTTATTTCTAGGAGAGAGAAACAGCATGAGCAGGGGAGGGTCAGAGAGAGAGGGAGTCACAGACTGAAACAGGCTCCAGGCTCTGAGCTGGCAGTCAGCACAGAGCCCGACGCGGGGCTCGAACCCACGAACTGCGAGATCATGACCTAAGTGAAAGTTGGACGCTTAACCGACTAAGCTACCCAGGCGCCCCGACATCGGGCCATTTTTGCAAAAGACTTTTTTTTTGCAGAGTCCAAGCAGGAACGCCCTTCGAGATGCCGTTCCCTTTAAGATCTCACAAATGGAGTCTGCAAATATTTTCTACACCGTTGCGCATGAAGAACATTTCACGAACCAACGAATGTGCTGATTCCAGAGCCTGAGGTCTGAGGTTGGACCAGAGAGGCTCTATCGTGTTTAATTGGTGCCTCTCTCTCTTCTGCTTTCACCTAAGGCTGGCGGGATGGGCGTAATGCCGCCCAGACGGAGAGCAAAAGAAAAGCAGATGGAGACAAAACAGGGCCAGAGGCGGCCTGGAGGAAATCTGCCGTCTGCAGACAGTGGAACAGGCTGGACGATGCCAGCAATGACAAGGTGGGTGCAGGGGGCTGGAGAGCAGGAAGCAGGCTCCAGTGCCAGGAATGGGGAGGGAGAACTGGCTTCTTCTCCCAGGTACAAATGGCTCCCGGTCTCCCATCGTTACGCTCTGTGAGGAGCAGTTTAAACCTCTCCGGAGTGATCCGCCCATCACATAACAGCTCAGACCGGGTTCAATTTCCAGAAGACAAAACCCATGGCCACAACGGGACGTGGCACCGTTCACAGAACACGCCCCCGATCCACCAGCTGGGTGACGATAGAATGGGCTTGATGTGTCTCCTTCCCTCTCTCTCTCTGCCCTCCTGGTAGACAGTGGGACTAACGTGTGGGGCATTTTGCACAAGCACGAGACTCCGGCCAAGGTTGTAGGATCGGCTCCTGGACTTGCTGAACTTTACAAAGTGGTGCATTCAGTGTTGCAAGCGGAATACCAGCAGCCTCTCTGAGCTCAACTGCAGCCCCGCCATGAAGGCCCGAGTCGTAGGGTCCAGCTGGGGACGGCAGGGCTGCGGAGGCCAGCGCCTGCTCCCCTGGGAGACGGCGCCCGGCTAACTGCCAACCTCATCACCGCACAAGCACCATCCTTTGCAGCCCTGATAAAATGAGACAGGACAGTAATGACCAGCCGGCGGAGAGGCACATACTGAAATCACACGCTGGATTCCCATTGGGAAAATGCTAGAAGGCTGCCCTTTAAAAGAAGTCTCACAAAAGAAAATTTCCTGCGCTACTGTCCTGAACCTCAGCTCTTTCCGAGTAACTTGGGTACCACTTAATCCACTCACCTTCACCCATCAAGGATCCACCTGCATGAGTTGTACCTCCGGAAGCCCAGCCTCTACCCGGGCAGCCCCAGTACAGCAAGGCTGTTCTTTGCCTGGCTGAGTGGCCCGTTCCAGCTTTGAAAAGCTCAGATTTTTAGAAGCTCCTTTCTTTTATCAGTTGAAAACCTATTTCTCCGCAGTGTCAATTCTGCCCTCAAGGTCACACAGAGAAATGAGTTATTTCCCATCCATAGAAATATCTATCCAACATTCAAAGGCAGCTACCATGCCAACTACTCAACTTTTCTACTCCAGGATAAATGTTGCTTTGCTGCTTCAACCCTCTTCAGAATCTGTTTAGATTTATAAATGATGGTTTTAAATGCGTGATCAAACATTAAAGGCGTCACGAGTAAATCTAACCAGTATGGAATACAGTGAGCCAGTGCGTTCCCGGATTCCGGCCACTCAAGCGCTTTCTGGCCTGGAGAGTTTCTAGAATCTGCCTTTCTCCCCAGTTTGAAATTAGAATGCGTTCTTATCTCTGATTTCGGGATCCTTCTGCATTCCCCAAGATTCCTCATATTGCCAAGTGCTATCTTTGTGCCAGGATGTGATTGGTTAAGAGCTGGAGACCCGAATCTGCTCCGGCGAGGCTCTAGAAGGTTCTTCCTGCTCAATTCAAAGCATTGCACACAGGTCTTTTGTACTTCCAGATCAACTCTATCAGGACAGATGTGCTACTTGCCCATTTTACTGGTAATAAAAGCAAGGCACAGAGTCATAAGTGATTCCCAGTGAGTGAAAGATCCTCAATCTTACCCAAAACCTTCAAGCCCCTCCTCTCCACACTAGACCTTGTCCCTAGAAAGAATGATCTTCCTCCTTCTGGAAGGCACCTCCCATCCGGCACTGCAGAGACAATGGCTGCTGCCCATCACCCTCTCTGTCTGCAGACGGAAGGGGTACCAGAGATGCCACCACAGAGGGAACACTCGGAGGCTGCACATAAGGACTGAGCTTGAAGAAGTGCCTTTTGTTCTCTGATTCCTCCCGCCCCCCCCGCCCCCCCTCCCCCCCGCCAAACCCACAGACCTCTTACTCAATGGCCAGGAAATTTCGCTCCTCCTGACACAGGGGAATCATTTACTTCCTCTTGATGACAGAATCCTAAAGCAGCCCCCAGTCTGTCCCTCATGGTGCTAGCACGGAGCCAGGGACCTCTGGTGACAAATGAGTCGTGCGTGGAGGCTCAAAAGAGGCCCAAAGGAAGCAGGAGCCGGAACTTTCCAGTGACTTTTATGTTCCCTTTCTGAATGGCTATAAAGAAAACAAGACATAAAATACCTCCCCTGTATAATTTGCTGGTTTATAGGTGATTTCATCACTTTCTTTTTAAATGGCTATCCAAAGTGATCTTTATGTTCCCCTTATGGCTGGAACTGCACACCCTGAAAGCTGAGGGGGCTACGGAAGTTGGGCGGCCCCGGAACAGGAGCTCACCCCCTTCCCACTCTGTGGCCTGGCAGTGGCGGGGGGGAGGGGGGAGGGTGGGCCACGGGCCACAGGCTGACCTCACCGATCTGCCATATGAGGGTACTTCCACCCTGCCACCCCCAAAGGGAAGGTGAGTGGCTCCCCTGACTTCGAATTTACAGCTGAAAGGACCAGGCATGGATTAGAGACATAAATAAAGATGGAGGTACAGACAGGATCATGCCCCATCCCAACCCCCTTCCACATCTGGTATGAGATCTGCCCCAGCCCTCCCCCGCCACCTGGTGTGAGATCTGCCCCAGCCCTCCCCCCACACACCTGGTGTGAGATCTGCCCCAGCCCTCCCCACACACACACCTGGTGTGAGATCTGCCCCAGCCCTCCCCCCACACACCTGGTGTGAGATCTGCCCCAGCCCTCCCCACACACACACCTGGTGTGAGATCTGCCCCAGCCCTCCCCACACACCTGGTGTGAGATCTCCCCCAGCCCTCCCCACACACACACCTGGTGTGAGACAGCCCTGCTCACACCATCCTGCCTCATCTCTCTGGCACTTAATGACCTGCTTCTTTGTCCTCCTAGAAAGCTGCCATTCTCTGGCTGATTTTGCGTTCCCTTGCTCATTTACATTTTTACAATTAGGGAACAGAAATCATCTAAAAACTTTACTAGAATGTGATTCAAATAAGCCACCACTGCAAGCATTTGTTGATTGCTATTTATATTTATATAAATTTATTAAATTTAACTTAATTTATTTTTAATATAAATTAGATTGAATTAAGAAACATTTATTAAATGTTAAAGAATGTGTTAAATGTCGAACTATTAAATTATACTTGCATGTGACATAATTACAAGCCCACGGGAGCTTGCACAAACAGCACAGGCAGGTTCCAACGTCCTCTGGCCCCAGTCCCCTCCAAAAACAGCATCTTACACGAGAGTAGGAAACTCGATGCAGAAAATTAGCGCTGCTGTGACCTACAGGCATGAGAAGAGTCTGCCGGCTTCTCCACATGCTCGTGTGTGTGTGCGCGTGTGTGTGCATATATGCGTGTGCATCTGTGCGTGTGCGTGTCCCCATGCGAGTATGTGCGTCTGTGTCTCTCTGTGTGCATAGATGTGGTTCTACATGATTTCACCGCGTGTGCAGACCCCTGTGGTCACCACAGTGCAGAACAGTTTCGTCACTGTGAGGACCCTCCCCCGTGACACCTGTTCGTCATCGTGGGTTTGTTCACACAGACGCCCAAGAGGACCCGCTCCCTGGTCGGTGTCCACAGAGTGGCCAGCCTTTTGTGGCACTTCCACGGAGCAGGTGCCCACCGTGTGCGCTGAATGAATAACTACACACAGCAATTCCTCAACAGCCTTGGATGTGAGCCAATGTACACGTCGCCCCGCCCTGGCGAACGAGGCTCCCTCCCAAGACTACTCAGCACGAGAGGAGGTGGGGGATGAAGGCTGAGCAGCCCCCAGAAGCCCACCTGCTCCACGCCACCCCTCGCCACCCACCACACTCAACCCCACCCCCCGCCACCCACCGCTCCAGTGATGTACGACCCTCTCAGGTACAGATGGTTACGATGACCACCAAGTTACCCGCCCCCACGAGGGCCTCGGCTCTTGAAGGACGGCACGTGGCAACACCACTGACAGCTGGCGCTGTTTCCCTGTGACTCCCTCACTGTCGACATGGGGTTGGAGAACCCCCCATGTCCCCACTCTCCACATGCAATCAGGCAACTCTTGGGCAAGTCTTCCCTCCCCTTCCTTCAGAGGGACCCTGGAGTTCACCCAAGGTAACACCACCCAGGCCCCAGTGTGGGAGAAACCCGTGTGCCAGCCCCCGGGCCCTTTCTGAGCTCCACTCACCGTGGCCCCCAGGGCCCCTCTTCAAGCCTTCAGTTCCTTTTGCCTCCTTCTTGAACCTGCCTAGGACTCCGGCTCAGGCCCCTCTGCCCAGCGCCCCCCGTGGCGCCCGTGAGGGTGGAGTTCATGGCTCCTCTCTGTGGCTGGTCAGGGGTTCCCGGTCCCTACGGCCGCCATGTCCACGGCAACAGCAGCTCTCAGCCTTCTCGACCTCAGTAATTCCTTCCAGGCCCAGGCTGCAAAGGGGACAGACCCCTGGTCTCTCCCAGGCCTCAAACGTCCCCTGAGATCACAGGCTTGGAAGGCCACCAGTGTGACACAGAATGTAAAATGCACACATCAGACATTGTCAGGAAGGAATCCGTAATCCAGGGAGAGAGGAGGGGGAGGGTATGCTTGCATTAAAAAAAATATGCTTAGAGCAATACAGCAGGGACCACATCCGTGGGCAGGGAGTGGCCCTTTGGGACCTCAGCATCCATCATGAGTCTGAACAGGTCTGGGCCCTGATTCTATTTCTGCATGGCCCCTTCATGCCATCTGTAGGTGCTGGAGCTGCGACAGAGCAAGACCCAAGTGCCTGAAGCACCCGTGGGGATTAGCGGGTCAGTGACAGTCGCTTTATCAGTGAGGGTTGCTGCATCTCGTAGATAAGCTATGCCCCAGACAAGGTCAAGGGATTCCTTTGACCCGCAGCTCCACACTTTCCTATGGACCCCAATCATGCACCTATGAGTCCAGAAGCTTCTTGAGAGCTGAGACCATGTTTGCAGCCCCATCACTTAGCCCCATGCTTGGCACACAGAATACCTACAGTTAACAATACTGTATCGTCTGTCTTAAAATACATTAAGGGAGGGCGCCTAGGAGGCTCAGTCAGTTGAGCGTCTGATTCCTGATTTCAGCTCAAGTCATGATGCCAGGATTGTGGGATTGAGCCCTGTATTGGGCTCTGCACTGAGCCTCAAGCCAACCTGGGATTCTCTCTCTCTTTCCCTCTCTCTCTGTCAATAAAATAAAATAAAATAAAATAAAATAAATTAAATTAAATAAAAAGGGGCACCTGGATGGATCAGTGGGTTGAGCATCCAACTCTTGATTTCGGCTCAGGTCATGATTTCATGGTTTGGAAGATCAAGCCCCACATCAGGCTCTGCACTGACAGCTCAGAGCATACTTGAGATACTCTCTCTCTCTCTCTCTCTCTCTCTCCCTCTCTCTGCTCCTCACCTGCTCAAACTCTCTCTCTTTCTCTTAAAAGAAACTTAACAATAATTAAATAAAATACATTAAGAGGGTAGGTCTTGTGTCATATTCTTTTCAAAACCATACACACACCAAAGAACACGAGACATTTGGGGAGGTGATGGATACATATGTTTAGTACCGGGACAGGATCACAGGTGTTTGCAGGTGTCCAAACATGTCAAAATGTGTATCCCAATGGTGGGCAGAATTTAGTACATCACGCATACCTCACTAAAACTAAAAAAGAGAGTATTCTAGAAGTGTAGTTGTCAAATGAACAAAAAAAAATTAGTAAATCAACCCAATTAGTGGGCTGATCTGCTGATGGCTGGGACTAAAATAAACACTCGTGGCTATTTGGTAGACATTTAGGGTCTCTCCTGCTGCCCTCTCCTCTGTCACCTTCCCCATTCTCAGAGCTGTGAATCTCCAGCTCAAGTGGGAAGGACGCACTGCCTCCCCAGAACACCCACTCCATCCAGGGAACACTAACCATCATGAAGCCATTCTTTACATTAAGCCAAACCTACCACATTAAGACTCAAAGCCGCTAAAGTTCAAGGAAGACATAATTGTGTCATTTGATTCGCTCACCAGAGAGCAGGTCAGACGGAAAGGTTACGGTGCTCTCAAAAATATTCCGACAACATTTTTTTCTCATTTTAATGCTATCATTTCGCCTTTTCAGAGAAAGGATTTCTATTTATCAGCAATGAATAAATGCTTCTGAAATCTGGGATTACTGACTTTGACCTTTCCTTTATCGGCAGGTACTAAAATGAATGGGTGGATGACAGAAATGTAATTTGAGGGTTACGAGATTTATGAGGAGGCAGTGCACTGAGGGGGAAGGTGGCGATGATTTGAGAGGGACCAGGCGGAGGAAGGAAACTCCACGATGGTTTTCCTGGACTGACGGCTTTGGAAATTAAGGGGGTGGCATTCACGGCCGAGAGTAGAGACTCACCCTAATGTGCTTTGGATAAGAAAGCAGGTGCGTGAGTCACTCCACTGTAGAGCAACCATGGGGATTAGCCGAGAAGACCCCATAAAACATGCAGCTCCATGCCCAACACGGGCACCACTCAGTCGATACTGGGTGTCCTCACTGTCATCATCCCCCAGCCACGGTGAATGGCAACAGAAAGCCCAGGGTGGGCCTTGCGCGCCGCCTGCCACCCACGCCTTCCTTTCGAAATCCTGCAGGCTTCTCTCTTCTTGCCCCTTTTGCATCTACCAGGATTACGGGCTGAATCCTGTGTCCCCAGAAGGACTTGTTCAAATCCTAACCCCCACGCCTGTGTGTGCGCCCCTATTTGGAAATAAGGTCTTTGCAGATCCCATCAAGTTAAGATGAGGTTGTGCTGCATTAAGTTGGGCCCCAATCCAATGACGGATGTCCCTGTGAGAAGGGGGAGGTTTGCACACAGACTGAGACATCATGGGGGCGGATAGAGGGGGAGCGGATGGCGGTGCCTCTGCCAGCCCAGGGACTCTGGCGACAACAGACGTGAGAAGCGGGGAGCATCCTCTCCGAGGACCTTCAGCTGGATCGGGACTCTGCCCACACCGTGATGTCAAACTTCCGACCTCCAGAACAGTGAGAGAACGCATCCCACCCCCACCCCATTCACGGTCATTTGCTACCACAGCCCTAAGACAGAAATGCCACCAGCACATTCCGTCCACGTGCCTGGACATCTACCGCGTGCCAGGCGCTGTGTTCGCTCGGGGTGGAGGTGACGGGGCTGTGGGGGAGGGCTCGGGGACCCCACAGTGAGGGCAGGAAACAAACCCCAAGCATCCGTGTGATTTGGGATCAGTCCTGTGAGAAGCACAATCCGGGCTGAGACAGTAGAACGGGGCCCGGCTGATGGAGCTGAGTTCAGAACACCGAGCCAACCCTCAGGAAGGCACGTGGGGCAGGTGGAGGCCACACGGCTTCACAAGAACAACTTATGTCCTGAGAAAAATCCCTTTTCTCACTCCTTACAGTAAATTGCTGAAAGTAACAATCACTCCAGCAAGTCCTCTTAGCCTGCAAGACACCCAGACGGTAGTGGGTTCCCCGCAGGGGCCTGACCTCAGGAGATGTTCCGGGTGGGCTGTGGGCTATACCACGAGGTGCTCACATTTGCCACGAGGCTCCTGGGGTTAAACAACTGTGAGAAACACTGTCCGCTCAGGGCTGGGCTCCCGCCAAGGCTGAAGCAGCCTCCAGATGTAACAAGCCACATCCCCCCCCAGAGAACTCGAAGCCCCTTCTCAGGACCCAGAAAACCACAAATGGCCCTGTGGTGAGTGTTGTCTTTTGTCTGTTATTAGAGAAGACAAGTGCAGGTGCCCCCAAGGGCATCCTGGGAGCCCCAGCTGAATGACAGCTGGTGCAGCCAGCCAGAAAATGGCACCCCCAACCCCAACACATCCTCAGGCTCAGAGGCCGCTAAGACATTTCCCTGGACAAGTCACATTCAGGGGGAAATCATTTCTAAATTGTAGGTGAAGTTCACTGTTGAAAACCTTTTGTTTTGAAGGACATGTGAAGCTGTGCAAAGGCGCGCTAACCAATCTAACGTCAGGGAGTGATAACGGACGTGCCAAAGACCTCTACCCGCATGGCTCCCGCATGGGAGACTCTCCAGGCGGAGAGCACGGGAGGCAGCGGGACGCAGGCTGGCCGTCCCCGAGTGCAGCTGCCCCGTCACCGCTGTAATGGGGAAGTGAAGCAAATAGCCAGAAGGTTTGTGATCTGAGTAGCGTTTCTCAGCGCTCATTTACATACCGCGTGTCAGACAAGGGAGTCGGCTGTGGACTCTCACCTCCCAGATGCTTACGTGTGAGTGGACTTGTGGTCGCGCTCTTATTTGGCTAGTTTGTCTGTTTCCGTTCAGATTCCCCTTATTCTCCTCTGGGACCTCATTCAATCTGTCGTCGGTCCTGGCGGCTCTGCTCCAGAGGCGCAGGGTCTCAGGTCAAGGGAGAAGGTGTTCGACCAGGCCGGGGGTGGTCAGGAGTGAGACACGCCGCTTAGGGGAACACATTACAGACTCAGCAAGTCTCCAGGGAACATCTGCTCATGACTGGGTGTGTTCCAGGGGCCTGTAGATAGAGCAGTGAGTGAACAGAGTCCCTGTCCTCCTGTGAAGTGTGAAGACCCCTGGGGAGGGAAGGAACGGAGCCCCACCCTTCATGTGGAAACCCTTTAATATGAAAGGGAAGAGGGGCACCTGGGTGGCTCAGTCGGTTGAGCTTCCAGCTTCGGCTCAGGTCATGATCTCTCGGTTCGTGAGTTCGAGTCCCGCGTCGGGCTCTGTGCTGACAGCTCAGAGCCTGGAGCTGCTTCAGATTCTGTGTCTCCCCCTCTCTTTGCCCCTCCCCTACTCGCACTATGTGTGTGTGTCTCTCTCTCAAATATAAATAAACATTAAAAAATAAGAATAAATTAAATTAAATAAAGGAAACAAATCCAGTTACTCGCATATGGCAAACCACATAGGAAAACGTGAGCGACATCTTCTCGGCTGCTGAGTCTAAAGAGAAGGAATGGTCTTCAGCCAGGAAGGCCTCAGGTGGGGGTTTGTCACCAAGATGCATGGCTGGATTTGTTGTCGATTTTGAACAGGTGACAGACGCACGAGGGAGAGAATTCCAAAGGAAGCGAAGGTTAAACGTGATGAGGAAATTTCTCGTCCGTTATTCGAGACAAGCTGTGTCCCCACAGGTATCTGTGTGTGCACACGTGTCCCTCCTCAGCACATGTTAGCACACGGGCGTGTGTTATGTGACTGTCTCATGGCCCTCAGAACTGTACCAGGAGAGTGTGCCCCGCTCTGCCTCCTTCTTTAAAGGCTCCAGAGGGTTCCACTGCAAGGACGCACCATAAGGGATGTAACCAGTCTCTGCAGGTGGACTTTTGGGTCTTTCCACTTCTTTTCTCCAGTGGATATTCTCATGCGCACATCTTTGGGCAGATGTGCAAATATGTCTGTAAGGTCAAACCTCATGCGTGGACTCGCTGGAGTGAAGGCTGTGTGCGCGTAAATTCTGACAGATGTGAGTAAATGGCCCTCCCCTCAAAAAAGGCTATTCCAGTTTACATCCCCACAAAAACGATTGCTTGCTTACCATCTTCGTCAATCCAATAGATCAGAACCTGTTCATTCCAAACAGGTTTCGATACCAAGGATGAGGTCGCTCGTTTTTCGTACACATGGGAGCCATTGCTACTTCCTCCACTGTGAGCTGTGTCCTTGGCCGATGGCTTGAGGAAGTCCAGAGTCCGGGTCTCTCCTCCCGCCCTCGGCCGCCGCCGCTGCCAGCCCAGGCGACATACCCACCCGTCACCACCTGCCCTCCTGCTCCAGAAATTGTGGGGCACGTTTTGAAAGGAAGCTGGAACCAGTTCTGTTGTGATGGATGTGTGTCCTCCTCAACACAGCTGACAGCGAGCACACTGGCGTTGTTCATGACCAGAGTCTGAGCCAAGAGCCCGAGGTGTCACCAGAGCCGGCCGGCGGGCAGGGGGGAGGGCGAGGAGAGAGGCGCGAGCACCCACACCGCCTGCAGGTCCCGCTGTAAGACTGCTCCCCCAGAGGGCTGCCCACCGAGCTCGGGGCTGGCTCCTGGGCTGTGTGCCCTACCCTCACTGACGCATCTGGCCTTACAGAGACCCCTGCTGCTCCGGGACCTCCTCCAGCCCCACAAACCACAGTGAGCAAGACCACGATGTCCCTGCCCCTGGGGCCTCCAGCCCAGCGGGAGGGTGCTGCGGTCCCTGAGGGACTGACCTGGCATGAGCTTCTGTCTAACCGTGCAGAGCGGGCATCATCTGCAAACACAAAATGGGCTGAAGCCCTTGATGAGAGTCTGAGGAGGAGGAGAAAGGGGGAGGTCCACGCTGGCCAGGGGGTGTACAGGCAGCCCCCGCCAGCTGGGAAAGATAAGCAGTGCAGCCCAGGGGCCCCTGGGGAGCTCTGTGGCTTACAGGATGGAGTCGGGAAGAGGAGGAGGCTTAGAAGTCATCAGGCTGGTGCAGGAGCCCCAGGCAGGAGTGCATGAAAGGTCTGGTCAAGCAGAAGTGGGAAAACTTGAGGGAGGGGCTGGATCCGGAGACAGAGGAAGACAGAATCCAAGATGGCGGGTGGGGTAGGGGGATGAGCTGGAGCTGGGAGGTGGGACGTGTGTGCAGTAAGAATCTAACCTGGCCCAGAAAGAAGTCTGAGCTTTGCCCTCAGCTCCTGGGAGGCGGTCCCTAAGATAAGAGTGTCCTTGACTATGTCCTTGACAGCCGTGGCTGTCAACGGTCTAATGATGTGGTTTAGCGTGGCAGCTTTGGGTTGGAGGGTATCAGCTCAACCTCAGCAGTGGCTGGAGCCACTGGGTCCCGTGGGTGAGCAATCAAGTCTCTGTAACCGGGTGGACCTCAAAAGGGACACTGGACACCAAGGTTCGGGGGAGTTTCATGGCTCAGCAATACCCCATGTCTTATGCCACACATCATGTCTTGCCTGGGAGGATTTAGTGCTATCCACACCTCCAATGGAAGCTTCTGGAACTTCGCTGGACTTGGACCCATGTGTCCCTTCCCTGGGCTGATTTTTGCTGCTATAAAGCATATCCAAGAGTAGAACAGCTTTCAGAGAGGCTGCAGGGCCCAGTGAGCCAGCAAACATCGGACAGGAGGGTGGTCTTTGGGACCACCCCGACATCACAAGGTGCAGCCTAGACTGGGGTGCACGCCTAGGAGCTGGAAGGAGCTGGTCAGCACCCAGCGGCCGATGCGGCAGCAGTGAGTCCATGTGGGGACCCTGTGGGCATCCTGGGAAAGAAGGCTGGGAGGGGCGAAGAGGGTGTCATTCACCCTCCACCCGTCAGCTTCGAGAGGTCAGAGCACACCGCAGGGACCTAGGCCCCGCCCAGGGACTGGCCTGGGAGAGGGGTTCTCAGTGTGCACACGGATGATCAGGCGCAAACTGCACCAACACGTGCTCACACGTCCCAGGGGGCCGGAAAAGTAAGAGGCAAGAGGCAGGCGAGTCACCATAACCACTGCGCCCTGGAGGAGGGGGCCATCTGACTCAGAGCCGGACCAGCAGGGGGAGGGGAGGGGCCAGAGAATCCGGGGCCTCCGAGAAGTGGCTCCGTGAAGGCTCTGCGGCAAGGAGGGCTTGGGGTGCTAGCAGTGGATGGATCAGTGTTCTCGGGGCCCAGCAAACAGGTGTTTCCAGAAAGGTGTTAGACGTGACAGGGCAAGCCATCTCTGCTGCAGTTAATCAAACCTGCCCTCGCAGCTAAAAAGCCAGCCGGAGACCACACACGGATGAATGGGGGAGGCTGCGTTCCAATAAAACTTTATTTACAGAAAACAATGGGTGCGATCTACCTCTAGACTGTGATTTGCCCATCGCTGGTCTGAGGTTACAAAGCTTGTGAGAAGCCCTGCTGGGACTTCCCTGCTGGAAGCCTTGTCCACCCCGGCTGGAATCTTCTGGAAGCAATCTAGTTCCATCCACCTCCCCTTTAGCGCGTGGCCTGACCAGTCCAGGGAAGACTCAGGCGTTGATCTGCCGTCCTCTGGACATGATCTGATAAACGCCACTGACACTGCCTGGCATCGGGACAGGCGCTGGCCCCTCGGGCGCTCCCGGCTGGCACCTGGCACCTCCGCCGCGGGCTGCTGGCTCGGGGGCCCAGGTGCACAACCTTACACGTTACCCTGTTAAGTCTCATCTTGTTAGAATCGATTCTATCGCTTGAGCCTGTCAGAGCCGCTTTAAATCCTGGTTCTGTCACCTGAAATTCTCTGACTGCTCTGAGCTATCACAGGAGGCCGAAACGGAGGGGGCTGCGAACGTGGGCTCGGGCCAGACCGCCCACCTCAGAGTCCTGATGCTGCGTGGGGAGATGTGTGGCCCTAAGCGAGGTGCTGGGTGTCTCTGTGTCTCAGTTTTCCTGGCTGTAAAGGGGGGATGTTGACCCTTCTTCATAGTGTTGGGAGATGAGGGAAGATGAGGAAAACACGGGGCGGGGGGGAGGGGGGGAAGTGCTTAGACCAGGCTCCAGCTCTTAGAAAGAGCTCTCTAAGGATGTGCACTGGTGTTTGACAAGCAAGCGGCCACAGATCCATCTCAGAACAGTGCCACCATCAGCCCTGGGGCATCTCACTGGAGGCCTCCCTCCCAACCAGCCAGCACACCGGTGCCATCAGTCAGCCAGGGCCAAATGCGTCTGACTCTCAAAGAAGGCAAGCAGGGTGTAACCTGGGTGACGGTCCTGGGGGAAGAACCTCACCTAACACGTGACTCTGACGGTGGACCAGGCGCCTGCAGCCCTGGCGTCCTCCAGTAAGGCCCAGCCCCTCTGAGCCTCTTTGAAACACAGGCACAGGCTGAGCCCCCGAACCCTAGTTAGACTCGCAGCAGCACACTTACCACACGCCAGGCACAGGTCAAGTGCGTGGGTCGTGATGCTCACGTAATTCACCATCACCGCGAAGGTAGGTGCTCACCTCCTCCCTCTGTGAGCAGGAGTCCTCCCAGAACCTCAGTTTCTTTCTCTGTAAGGAGGGGATGATGGCACCTTCTCCCCCATGGGGCTTTGTGAGGGTGATCAGAGTAAACACATAAAAGGGACCCAGGACCGTGACGGGCCTTAGTGTCACCTGTCACTCTGCGTTGCAGCGGTGAAGCCATGGCGCCTGGGAGAGGTGAGGCCACCCTCGGAGGTTACTCCAGCGGCAAGGGGCAGAGCAGGATTTGCCCCGGGAGCCAGCCCCTGCCCCTGCATGTCGCTACTGCACGCTCTCGCCTCTCCCAAGCTAGAGTGACGACCTGACGGGCCACAGGGCCGGCGGAGGGGACAGTGCCCAGAACCCAACCTGGGCTGCTGCCTTCCTCGCTCTGCTGCAGGCTGAGGCTGTATCTTTGGTCTGGGTGGATCAGATAATCAATAAACGCTCCAGAGCATCCAGGCGGTAAAAAACAGAAAAACGTCTTCACGCCTGGAGAAGTCAGTGATTAACGCGGGCTGGAGGCTGGGGTGTGTTTGGCCGGATGTAATGGGTTTTAGGGAGGTTGGGTGGCTGGGCTGATGTGTGCCCTCAACACTCAGCCCGGCCAGGGAGAGGCATCCGCGTGGGACCCACAGGCTTACGGGTCCCTGTGTTCCTCTGGAGCTGAGGCTCTGGGCCCCGGGAGCCTCAAAGAGGGACATTTGTCTCTGACAGAGGCGGGAACTGGCGGCACTCGGTGAGTGACGGGTATCTCTGCTCTGCACACACACCATTAATCTGGCAGCCAGCTCGGCCTGGGGGGAGATGGGAAGGCTCTGGGCGGCTCGGGGTCACCTTTCCCATCACAGAGTTCTGAGCCAGCCCGGAGAAGCCACCACACGTGCCCGCTCACCCCCGGCTGAAGGTCAGAGACGGCACACGAGCCACAAAGCTCGGGGCGGGGGGGGGAGGGCTGCAACTGGGATCCTCTGTGGGTTCAAGAGGGAGAAGCAGCAGGAGTAATTGAAGTTTGCGGCACGGACCTCCCGGCCCCCACATGCCACCCTGGACATGTGTCCCCATGGAGGACACAGGCGGGGCCTCCCTGCCAGCCCCCACCAGCTCTCAGAGGAGACAGGATGGGGGGAGTGGGGAGGGCTGCAGGGGTGCACCGGGCCAGCCCCGGGGACTGTTATACGTGGTGTGGCCTCGGCAGCACAACAGACTTGGGTCCGAGGCTCACAAGCTGCTCAGTTTCCTCTTCGGTAAAGCAGGGCAGGGGTGAGTCTGGAACAACACAGGAAATGCCCTCAGCACGGGGTCCCGGGTGCTTCAGCAGCACCCACACAGTGTCTGGGCACCTCTCGAGGACAGGGAACGGAGGCGTGCGGAGGGTCGGGGCTGGGCAGGCAGGGGGGATGTGGGCTGGGCCTCATAAGAAAGTGTGAATTCAAGTTGGTGGGGAGGGGGTTCCCAGCTGGAGACCTGAGTCTGCAGGGGTGCGGAGCTATGAGCAGGCTACACCAGGGTAGAAAGGGGCCAGGCTAGCCCAGACACTCTGCCTGAAGGGCAGCCGAGGGACCAGCGGTGCAGGAAGAAGTAGCTGGCCGTCAAGAGCCATGAAAGCCAGAGTGACCCCAAGTCAGGAATTCCCTTGTGTGGGGGGGGCTCAGTTTTCCCAGCGGTCCCCAGAAGAAAGGATTTAGGGGTCAGTTGCATCCAAGGGGGGCTGGTTCCGGATGCTGGGAAGCACAAGTGGGAATTGAGACCGACTCAGAGGCGGCAACGTCTGTGTGAGCCCCGAACTGCAGAAGTCATTCCGAGGGGAGCCTGTGACAAGGACGCCTTCGCAGAGGCAGCTGCGTTTTTTGCTTCTTTTTGAGTGTTCCCTGTGTGCCAGGCCCCGGGCTGGGCACTTTCTGACCTTGATGAGAACCCTGCAAGCAGCCATTGTAATCCCCTCTTTGCCTGTAAAGAACCTGAAGTTCAGAGTCGGTAGGTAACCTGTCCCCGGTCACCCAGGTGGCAAGTGGCAGAATTTGAGCCCAGCTCACTCTGACCCCAAAACTCACTGGGTGCAGATGTGCATGTCCTTCCTCTCCAGGGAGCCCTGACCCTCGGTGCTCCTCTAAAGCACTGAAGATAACTAGGTGGAAGCTAATCATAGTTGCTACCTCGGGCCAGCGAGAACAGTAAGTAATCGCTAACGTGAAACGGGGGAGCAATCCAA
The DNA here is from genome assembly GCA_017311185.1 of Proteles cristata cristata. Classification (NCBI taxonomy): domain Eukaryota; kingdom Metazoa; phylum Chordata; class Mammalia; order Carnivora; family Hyaenidae; genus Proteles; species Proteles cristata. Next base: position 97,965 of record JAESUZ010000916.1, read on the forward strand.
ACACCTTTCCATCTCACATCACTCAGGTGTCACGACACTCCTAGTACGTGGGTGCTGAAAGCATCCCCACTTTGTAAATCAGGAAACTGAGGCCCAGAGGGCAGGTCCGTGTCTCCGGGTGCCCAGCTGGCCAGCGGTAGAGTCTGGAGAAAAAGATGGCTGAGCACCACCTCCCGCGCCTCTACGCCTTCAAGTCTGGCGCTCAAAAAGGCATGAACCAGAATGAGCTGACGTATCTGTGGGGCCCTGAGAAGATGATTAATGTGACCGAGGCTGGAGAGATAAGAGGAATAATGCGCTGTCTGAATGCACCGTACCCGGCTGGCTGCGGGGCGCAGATGACTCAGGGTGCATCCAGGCCACAGGACGCGAGGAGGTGCAGCCCAGCGCCTCCGATCTCTGCAGCTCATACAGCCTCTCTGGGGTCTGGAAACACTCTCCCCCCTTCCGCCAAGATAATCTCTGGCAGAGACGTGCTCCAGAAACACCACCTGAGCGCGTGATGGAGGGAGGCTGCTGGGAAGCGTTGCTGGGATACGGGGAGAAGGAGCACAGAGGGCATCAGGACCAGGAGCACCACTGAACGGCAGCAGGCATCGCGGCCGGCGTCCAAGGAGCAGGAGAATGAACCGATGGACACCAATATCTTGACTCCAGCGAGCCGGATCCTACCTGGCACTGATGGAGGGCTTGAAAGATCATTTGAAATCTCATCAGCGGGTGTTTGGGTTTGGTATTAGGGCCGTTCCACTTGGTAAATATCAAGAAGCTGGATGCCTTCCCTGATGCTCTGGGCAAAGTTTAGTGGTGCTGCCCTGGCAGTGAACAAAAAACATGCAGAGGCCAGAGGGAGGGAGAGAGGGGGGAGAGAGAGAGAGAGAGAGAGAGAGAGAGGGAGAGAGAGAGAGAGAGAGAGAGAGGGAGAGGGAGAGGGCACTCCCAGGAAGGGGGGAGGAAGGAGAGGAAGAAGCCACCTGGCCAAGCCCCTCCGACACACGTCCCCCATGGCAGCTACAGTCCTTGTTCTCCATAGGAAATAAATATTCCAAGAGCCTGGTTCCTGGCGGATCTATGCATCTTCCCTGCTCTGCTAACCCCTCCCGTATCCCAGTCCCTAGATGAGACAGTGGGAGAGACATTGGTAGAAGCGCATGTGTTACTTCTCTGGCAGCAGGCGGGTCGAGCTAGAGCTAAGGGGACGGGGGCTAAAGTCATCTCTATGCCCTGTAGCAGGAGGTGTGGACCAATGTCTGTAGAAGGAAACTGATTTATCTGATTTGCATGTGGAACTCTAACTCAGGAACCATCTGGAAAAAAAAAAAAAAAGAAAAGAAAAGAAAAAGAAAGTTGGGTTCTTACCTCATACTTTATACCAAAGAAAGTAACAAGTGAGTCGAAGATTTAAATGAGGGAAAAAAGAAACAAGGAAGGAAGGCAGACGGGGAGAGAGGGAGAGAGGGAGAGGGGAGGAAGAAAGGAAAGGAGGAAGAAGAGAAGGAACCATTAAACAATTTGAAACCATGGTTTAAAAAAAAGTCTCACAACAAAGAAAGCCCTTTCTAACAAAGATACAAAATCCAGGAGCAAAGAAAGGCCTTTCTAACAAAGATACAAAATCCAGGAGCAAAGAAAGGCCTTTCTAACAAAGATACAAAATCCAGGAGCTACGAAAGAATAAATGCTAAAACACCGGGCGCCTGGGCGACTCAGTCGGTTAAGCATCCGACTTCAGCTCAGGTCATTATCTCGCAGTCTGTGGGTTCGAGTCCTGCGTGGGGTCTGCGCTGACAGCTCAGAGCCTGGAGCTGCTTCAGATTCTGTCTCCCTCTCCCTCTCTCTCTGCCTCTCCCCAACTCGTGCTCTCTCTCTCTCCATCTCTCAAAAATGAATAAACACTTTTTAAAAATCTTTTTAAGAATAAATGCTAAAACACCAGGTGCCTGGGTGGCTCAGTCGGTTAAGGGCTCGACTCTTGATTTTGGATCCGGTCATGATCTCACGGTCAGGAGACGGAGCCTTGCCTCAGGCTCCATGCTGGGCACAGAGCTGTTTAAGACTCTCTCTCTCCCTCTCTCTGCTACCACCACCTCAATAAAAAAAAAAAAAAAAAGAGTAAGTGCTAAATCAACCACATCAAGGTGAAACTTTTCTGCTAGGTAAAAGATACCATAAACAGAGTTTTGTTTTGTTTTGTTCCTTGAAGATAAACCACAAAAATACCTCCAATTCCTTTATATGTAGACTTAATTTCTGTATTAAACAGAGTTCCTATAAAAATCTGTACAGAAAAAAGTCCCATAGAAAATGGCACAATAGAAAATGATGAGTCACAGAAAAGGAGCTTTAAAATGGCTCTTAAATAGGGGCGCCTGGGTGGCACAGTCGTTTGAGCATCCAACTTCGGCTCAGGTCATGATCTCATGGGTCGTGGGTTTGAACCCCGCGTCGGGCTCTGTGCTGACAGCTCAGAGCCCGGAGCTGCTTCAGATTCTGTGTCTCCCTCTCTCTCTGACCTTCCCCTGCTCATACTGTCTCTCTCTCTCTCTCTCTCTCAGAAATAAATAAAAACATTTAAAATAAACAAATGGCTCTTAAATATATGGAAATATGACCAACCTCACATATAATAAGAGAAAAGCAAAATCACGAGATAACATTCTCCACTCATCAGCTTGGCGAGGATCAAAGCATCAACAAATGTCGAAGTGGTTACAGTGGTGTTCGAATACCGCTGCCGGACTGTGAATCAGTAGAGTTTTATTGATTGTGATTGGACAATATCTACCAACATTCCAAGTGAACGTGTCTGATTCAGCAATTTCACTTCTGGAAACTTACTCTACAGTTACACTCCTCGTGTCTGAAATCACAGAGGAGGAATTCTAATTATTACACCGTTGTTTTGATGAACAAAGATCTGGAGAAGACCCGAAGTCCAAGGTCGAGATGCCAGTGAGGCGGGTCCTTCCGGAGCTTCTCAGGGAGTCTGAGCCCGGCCTGGCCTCACCCCTGGGGGTTTGCTGGCCCTCCATGGCGTTCCTGGCTGCACAAGTGTCACTCGAGCTCCACGCAGCATTCTCCTGTGTGCGTGTCTTTGGGTCTGAATTTCCCTCTACAAGGACAGCAATGCTGTGGGATGTGGGCCACCCTCCCCCAGCATGACCTCATCCTAACTAATTCCATCTGCAGCGACCCTATTTCCATAGAAGCTACGTTCTGAGGTCTGGGGGTCAAGAATTGAATGTGAGAGTTGGCGGGTGGGGGGGCGGGGGGACATAGCTCAATCCGTGATAGCAACTCAGGGCTTGGTCTCAAATGCACTGAAGGGCCAGCCCTGCAGCCCATGGCCCACCCCACTGGTGGCCCTGACCCCGTCGGCCCCTGCTCTGCCTGCCCCACCCCTGCAAGTCTTCTCAGCAGCTGGCCTCCAGCGTCCAGTGCCCGCCACGGCGGTCAGATCTGCCGTCATAGGAGCTGCCTCCTATGATCTGCCATGTCCCCGGGGGAGGACAGTGGCCTGGTGTGACAAACCTAGACAGACATGGTTCTAATGTCACCTCCTGCACTTAGTGTGGTGTGACCTTGAGGGATATCCCATTCCCTGAGCCTCCAGACTCTCACCTCTAAAATGCTCTCGGGAGCGCCTGGGGGGCTCAGGCAGGCTAGCATCCGACTCTTGGTTTCATCTCAGGTCTTGATCTCACAGTTCATGAGGTTGAACCCTGTGTCAGGCTCTGCGCTGGCATCTTGCCTGCTTGGGGTTCTCTCTCTCCCTCTCTCTGCCCCCTTCTCCCACATGAGTGTGCATGCTCTCTCTCAAAATAAATGATAGATAGATAGATAGATAGATAGATAGATAGATAGATAGATAGATAGATAGATAAAATGCTGGGCAGGTTTAGTGAGTGACAAGAAGCATCAGGCCAGACATACACCCTCATCCTGACTGTGACCGTGTGCTGACCCCCAGGCCCCACCGCTCAGATCTGTCTGGGCTGGACAGCTTCTAACCACTGTCTCACACCCAAACACACGCATCCATCTGTGCACCTCTCAGTGAATATTCTGGGCTCCTGCCAGGCATGTGGTATAGCCCAGAGCCGACTCCCTCTCCTGCTTCCAGCCACACCTGCATCTGCAACAGCATCTGGGGTCTCGTGGTGCTAGGGTGGGGGGTGGGGTTGGGAGGGGGCAGTGAGTCTTTGCCTGAGAATTTCCCATGCATCCCAGTATTGGGTATGTGAGCATTCCCCCTCTCTCTCTCTCTCTCTCTCTCTCCCCATCCCCCCTTACCTCCAGGCAGGGAAATTCGGTCAACACTCCCACCCCAACCTGTCCCTGCCAGAAGTCACCTCTCCCTCGGGGCCGAGCGCTACCTAACCACTCTCTGCAACCACTGCAAAATGACACGTGGCACACACATGCATTAAACGCACATGAATCTTCATGATTATTGCTATGACCATAATTACTAGGGAAATTAGTGATCATGAGCTGCCTGGAGCCTGCTCCGGGGACCCACCAGAAGCCTAGGTTTAGCACCACCGCTGCCCTTCCGGCTGGACACAGCACCAAGCCCCTGGCCCCACCCCACCCCCACCCCCGGGTGCTGGCGTGCAGCAAACCTGTCAGGGGGACGACCAAGGAGGGAAATCCTGGCCTGCAGGGGGAGGAAGGAGGGACCGTCGCTCCCCTTACAGAGGGCCAGGCCAGGTCCACACTGCCTGACTCCACAGCCGTGTTCTCACCTGGACCCCTCGAACCCCAGGCGCTGGGAGGACTGCCCACTCCTGGGAGCGGATGCTTGAGGACAGGGCTCAGTGACAAAATGGTCCGGAGCAAATCATTCCAGAAGCCAAGATGAGAACACAGTGCTGCCTCTGCCCAAAGCCGGCGTCTCCCCCCACCCCCCCAACCCCCGCAAGCCACAAGCCGCTGTCCCCGGACGCTGCTGTCCACAGCCTAGCCAGGGCCCCGTGCCTAATGGCTGCTTTGCAGATGCCTTTGACCTTGCGCTCGCCAGACCGAACCTCCCAAGGCCCCGAGTAATTCGATTATAAATGTCTCCTGGATGCTGCCAGTCACGTGTGAGAAGCCCTCCCGAGCAGCCGCGGAGCCCGCGGGAAGTCAGTCCGCCTCCCCAGGGGCCTCTGACAAGGCATAGCCCCGGCACCCAGGGTTCTTCATGGGCTGGAGCGCAGCCGCTCAGGCTCCCAGGCGAGGGGACCGTTAGTCTCCCATTTTTCCAAATGCCTCAGTAGGTAACCTGAGCCCAGCTAATGACAGAGGCACCGACCACCACTTCTCTTCCCAAAACCACTCCTGCTTCTTCCCCACCCCACCCCCGACCACCACTGCTGGGGTCCCCCTCTCCCGCACAGAGACAGGTGTGCTGGGGTGAGGGACTGAGAGGCTTCGGCCCTGGGCGGCGTGTGTGGCTCGTGGAAAGTGGGTCACAGTGTCCGCAGCAAGCAGCTGGTGGCTCAGAGGACCACATCTTCCAGACAGAACATGAACATGAACGGGGGGTGCTGGGCCTCTGCCCTCAGGGCTCATCAGAGACTCGGCCAGAGCGCACAAGCCTCATGAAGTGGTCGGACAAAGCGGTGCTCTCACAGCGCCCCTCTGGCCCCAGAACCAGGCATTTGACGGAGGAATCAAAACTGCCTGGGAAAATAAACACTTGCTTATAAAATATGAATGAAAGGTTCAGAAAAGCGTGCGATTGAGCAAAGCGGGTTTTTTATCAGCTGGTGGTATGGACAGGGTCAGGAAGAGGAAGCACCGTCACCCAGAAGGAAAAACGGCCCCGAGGACCAGCTCCCCTCCCCCCAGCCGTCAGCCGCAAGCAAGGCTGTGCACCTGTGTGTGCATACGCGGCACGGAAACGCACGCTCACATGTCGCGTTGTGTTCACGTGTGTGTGCACGCTTACTTGTCCTGTGTGTGCCTGTGTGTGCACGTGAGCTCATACATACACGTGTGCGCACATGGGGCGCAGAGGGGCAAACAGGTGCACCGTGTGCTTCCTTCCTTCCCTCCCCAGGTGTCAGCTGGGGACCTACTACGTGCAGGGCAGGTGAGAACGGGGACCCGAGGTGGAATCTCTCTGCCCGCAGGGAGGGAGCGTGCCGTCTGAGCAGAGGGGAAGGGAGCAGACGATTGTACAGCAGCACCAAGCGCCACGCGGGGCTCTGGGAAAACGCACAGAAGGACCCACCGGCTCCGGGGCTGTGGAAGGAAGGCGGCCGGAGGAAGGGCGCTATCTTCCTCCCAGCGAACCGACAGCAAACACTGAGCCTTATTCCTCCCCGAGGCTCAGCGCCGATGTGTCTGCAGAACAGACCCTGAAGCCCCCATACTCGGTGCGCTGTGGGGCCGCTCCCCGCGGGACCCGGAGCTCCCGCACCCGTGGGGCCGCTCCCCGAGGGACCCCGAGCTCCCGCACCCGTGGGGCCGCTCCCCGTGGCAGCGGCTCCTCCAGGCCTTGCCCCAGGCTGGCTTCTTGGAAAGGAACAGCAGGCACATCCTGGGGTCACTGATGATAATCCAAGTCCAGCCCTTTTCACTTTTTAAGAACCTTCCTGGGCATTGTCGCATGTGAAACCCCTGGTCGTTCTCACAGAAGGAGTAACTTGACACGTGGATTGTACTCCTCCTCCTGTCTCTGAGCCCGAGGCACCCCAGTGCCGTCCAGCGAGTCACACGTCAATGATTTATTATATTTTATCTTAGTTTTTAAGTTTCTTTATTTTGAGAGAGACAGAGACGTCACAAGTTGGGGGAAGGGCGGAGAGAGGGAGAGAGAGAATCCCAAGCAGGCTCTGAGCTGTCAGCACAGAGACCGATGTGGGGCCCAGACTCACAAAGCCGTGAGATCACGACCTGAGCCAGAACCAAGAATCAGATGCTCAACCAACTGAGCCCCCCATAGCCCCCCAATGATTTATTTTAATCCCCTCCTTTGAAGTTAGACAGAACCGTATTCAAATCCCAACGGCGTCCCTCACTATGAGAGCATGGACTCATGGCTTACGTCATGAGGTTCACTTCCTTCATTCGTGGAGTAAGTAAAACACCCATTTGCTTTACGTGCTGTGTTGAGGGTTCAATGGGACCACAGGCCAGTCAGGACGGGCATTTATGCTGCTGGAACGTAAAAAAGCCTCAGTGTTTAACCAAAGTTAGCTCCACTCGGGCTTCCTGGTGCCACAGGGAGAGGCGGGGTTGGGGCTCGTCACCGTCACCCAGGGACTCAGACAGACGCACAGGCTGCCTCTGGGACCTCCCACCAGAGGGGGACACACTTTCTGCTAATGGACTGTCACCCAGAATGCCCAGTTACGACAGCGGGGACGGGAGGACGTCACAAAGCTACAGACCATTCACGTCAAATACCAGTCGGTCCCTTCTGGCTTCCCCCACAGCCTCTTCATTCCTTTGAGTTAATGTCCCGACATCCACTATCCATTTAGTGCGTCCCCTCTGCAAATTCACCTTCCGACACGTGCGTGGTGACAACCAGTGGAAATGAGGACCACACTTGAACTCCCCGCACTCTGGCTGCTGCTGTGACCACGTAACTTGCCTTGGCCAAATGGAATGCGGTGGTAGTGACTGGTGCCAGTTATGAGCCTGGGCCTCGAGCGACCTCCGTGATCCCCTCGCCTTCTGTGCTGCTGCCGCTGCCATGAGAAGGACGTGTCCAAGCTCACCCCTGGCCCCCGCTACGGACACCAGGACACCTGCTGTATCCTGAGCCAAGTTGCCAGGGCAGCCCAGACTCCCCCCACCCCATTCCTGCAGGGATCCTGAGGACTGGGCTCATTGTTATGCACAAGAGCTAATGAATACAGACCCCAGCCTCACACTTCCTGCAGAACACATGACTAAAGCACTACAAATAAGAGACGAAAAACCAACCTTCAATATTTAGAAGAAAATGCAGGATGGTGTTTTTATGACAACAGAGTAGACACACACAGGCTGTTTTTGTTAATTAAACACAAAAAAAACAAACTGACGGGGCACCTGGTTAGCTCAGTTAGACATCCGCCTTCAGCTCAGGTCATGATTTCCCGGTTTGTGTTTAAGCCCCGCGTCATGCTCTGTGCTGACAGCTCGGAGCCCGGAGCCTGCTTCGGATTCTGTGCCTCCTTCTCTCTCTGCCCCTCCCCTGCTTGCACTCTGTCTCTCTCTCTCTCAAAAATACATAAACGTTTAAAAACTTAACAAAAGAAAGAAAAATACTGACAGCTATTAAAAGTAGAAATTTGACCTGACAAAAGAGGCCATGGATAAAGTTAAAAGACAACCATAGTGCACAAACAGGGAAGACATATTTATAAGGCATTTGGCCACAGAAGCACTGATTTCCAGATGACAAAAAATAAACCACACAGGTCAGCAAGGGAAGACCAAAACCCAATAGAAAAATGAGCCAGAGACAAAGAAACAATTCACAGAGGAAGAAACCCAAAAGGCTAACAAACATAATGCAGGGTGTGCCACTGCATAACAGTTAGGGGACTACAAACTAAAACAAGGAAAATTTCCTTCCTAAAGCAAGGAAATATTATTTCACACCCACCAGATCGGCATATTAGATACACAACAAATATCGATGGAGGATGAGCGAGTTTGCGAGCCGCAGGTCAGAGTGTATAGGGCGCCACGGCCTCGGGACTGGTCGGCAGAGGTGAAGATGAACACATTCCCAAGACCCCACCTCACCGGGGGACCAGGACGTCAGCAGCACGTGGCGGTGGGGAGGGCACCATTGGCTCGTCCGAGATGCAGAACTCTAGACTCCTCTGAAAAATTTGGCTGAAGGGGAAAAGCATATGCAGAAGAATACGTATGGACTGCTGCTCGTGTAAAAATTCAGCACCAAACAAAAGAGTATGTGTTCTTCATGGACATGCGTACTCGGTGTAAAAACATGCATGAAAAGGGGAGACACTGACTTCAGAATAGCAGGGAGGAAAGAGGCAAGTGAAATACATAAGGGGCATGAAAGTCAAGCATCGATAAAAGCTATATTATATCACGTCCTTAAAATGCACTGTGAAGCAAACGTGTCGTAAAGCTCCCATGCATTAAGCTTAACCGGCAGGTGCGTGGAAGTTTGACATCATTGTTCTCTAAACGGGTTCGTGTGCTTATAACACTGCGTAATCATTCCAAGGGACTGATAAAGTCTGAAAAGAAACATGCCCTGATGGTAACAATGGTGATCTTCAGGTGGTAGAATTATAGGTAGGTTCTTTTAACTTTCTTTCTCCTTTCATATTATCTCTTTCCTTTTGTGAGGATTTCCTACTGTTAAGATGTATTTTGAACCCTTGCATCAGAGAGCACCATGCCCCGCTGGGAGGATGGTGAGGAGGGAGCACAGCTGTTCATCCGGCCAGCCCCTGGGCAGCTCTACCGAGAAGTATACGGACACATCTCCCCTGCAGCCAAGAGTTAAGAAAGCTTCATGTGCAATGAATCCTTCCAGGGGAGCTAAATCCCTGCCTTATCTAACTTTGTATCCTGAGGCTGATTAATTTAAACTCTAAAATAAAATAAACATCAGCATTAAATAAGGATTAAATACTCAGCAGGATCCTTAGTCGACCAAACTGACACTGTACATTTTATGGTATGGATTGAGGGGGCCCCTGGTGGCAAGGGGGGAGCACAGGGGGTGTTCTGAGCTAAGGAGAGAACATCGCCAAAGCACGGGGATTCCGGAGCACATCCACCTTTGGTCTCTTGTCTGGTTGTCAGCAGGAAACTCAAGAGCCACAGACTAGCAGCTCTTCAAACAGGAGATGGTCTTGTGCTCTGTCTCCAGCTGCCCTTTACCACCAAGGGGAAGGGGTTAATCAGGAGAGTAGGGTGAGGAGATTGGAAGAAGCCCCTGCATTCTTAGAAAACAGAGAAGAGACTCTCCTGCCTGGGAATTGCTACCAAACAGCTGCCAAGAGCATGAACTGACAGCAATGACCCCTGGCTCCCCCGGCAGCTATGAATTGCAAGAGGGAGCCAGGAAAGCTGGGACAGGTAAGGACGAGGTGGAGCTGACTCACACATAAGCCTGGGGAGGCTCACACCTGCGTCGGGGAGGGGGGCGGCCAGCTGACGGGTCCTTCAGGCCTGTAGCACAAAGCTGGGCCATCACCCCAAGAACCAGCGACGCCTGCAGAAAGCTGTCCCCATCCCCTGCGCAGTGGCGGCACCGCAGAGCAGAGCTGGACCATTGCGAGAGACCACGTCCAGCATGCATGTAGCACCACTGAAGGGCTCAGAGGGTCCAAGACCCAAGCCCAGCTGAGCCCCTGACCAGTGAGCAACTCGCTTAGCCACTGGTCTCCCCACAGGCTCAGGGATGATGAAATCCCTTCAACGGATGTATACTGAGCACCTGCGAAATACAAGGAGGCAACGCGTCATTGGTTGGGGTATAAAGTAGGGCACAGTTCCCCCAATGTAGACATCACAATACCTGAACAGCAAACTCAAGTTGCTGTAAGGAACTTGGGAGGGGGTGGGTGTTGGATAGAGAGGCAAGAAGATGGCATGTCTGGGCCACTAGAAACATTTAATGGGTGGCCCCCAATGGGCAGCTTCTCTTCCTACAAAGAGAAGCTTCCTATATCCCTGTATCTTCCTATATCCCTACAAGGCCTTCCCAGAGACACGGGGCAGCTGGGAAATATGCAGATATGGAGAGAGGATAGAGACACCACATTCCTGGCACTACCAGACACAAGTTTTTGCAGAAAAGAAGGCAACCCTTCTGGGTCCGTGAGTGATTGCTGAATACCCAGGAAGACCCTTGTTGACTATTTGGTTCACGGATTTGGAACACCTGCAGACTGATAGCCTGAGACTCTTCCCCGACCCAGATGGCGGGGTGTGAAAGTGCAGGAAGGGGTCAACACAGGAGGGATGGGGAGACAGGACCGTGAGAAGGAAACTCTGATGTGACCAACACATGGTCACGGCTCTCGGCCAACGGCAAGGCCAATGAGTGGTGCTGAGTGTGTGCTGGTGAGTGGACATCACGCTGTTGTCTGGGGCCCAGAGCTGTTCAATGATCACACACAACTGGTAGAATGTCAAAGGATTGGGTTCAAATTTACCATCTTTCTATTTGCATTCTATTTGTCCCACCTGTTGCTTATTCCCTCTTCCCTCTTATTTCTGTCTCCTTGGGGATTGTTTTTATTCCATTTTGTCTTATTTGTTGGCCTACTAGGTATCATTACTTTTTTTTGGTTTGATTTTGATTTTTAGTAATTGTTTTATAGTTTATTATATATGTCTGCAACTTATTATAGGTTACTGTCAAATGATACGATGCCCCTTCATATGTAGTATAAAAATCTTAATACACTGCCCTTTCCCCCTTTGGCTCTTGTGTTATTTGTATGCATTTTGCTTCTACATATGCTGTAAATCTCCTACTATACTGTTATTATTTTTTTAAATGTTTTATTTATTTCTAGGAGAGAGAGAGACAGACAGACAGCGTGAGCAGGGGAGGGTCAGAGAGGAAATCACAGACTGAAACAGGCTCCAGGCTCTGAGCGGCAGTCAGCACAGAGCCCGACGCGGGGCTTGAACCCACGAACCGCGAGATCATGACCTAAGCGAAAATCGGTCGCTTAACCGACTAAGCCACCCAGGCACCCCAATATTGTTATTATTTTTTATTTAAAGTCAGTCAGGGGCACCTGGGTGGCTCAGTTGGTTAGGCATCTGACTCAGGTCATGATCTCCTGCTTCATGAGTTCAGTCCCCACTGGGCTCTGTGCTGACAGCTCAGAGCCTGGAGCTGCTTCAGATTCTGTGTGTGTCTCTCTTTGCCCCTGCCCCACTCGTGCTCGCTCTCTCTCTCTCAAAAATGAATAAATGTTTAAAAATTTTAAGTCAATTATATTTACAAGGTATTTGTAACGTTTATTGATTTATTTTTGAGACAGAGGGAGCAGGGGGGGGTTAGATCCCAAGCAGGCTCCACACTGCCAGTGCAGAGCCTGATGATGGGCTTTTCACAAACCTGAGCCAAAATCAAGTCGGACCATTAACTAATGAAGCCACGCAGGCACCCCTACAAGATGTTTCTTCACTGTTTCACTTTTACCTGCACATTTATCATTCTTTGGTACTCTTCATTCCTTTGAATAAATCCAGGTCTCCATCTGGTATTATCTTCTTCCTGCCCAAAGGACTCCCTTTATCATTTCTTATAGGGATAATCTGATAGCAGATTATAGCAGAAAAAGACTTTGTGTGTCTCAATGTGTCTCCCATAATGTTTGAGTGATATTTTGGGCAGCTACAGAATTCCACATTGACAACTGTTTTCCCCTTAAGTACTTTGCAGGTGTTGCCCACTACCCCCTGGGTGGCATTGTTACTGACTAGAAGTCTGCCATCGTTCCTGGTTTTTTCCTCTCTACATAATGCATCTTTCATCTCTGGCTGCTTTTTTGTATTTTCCCTCTGGCTGCTTTTAAATTTTTCTCTTTTTTCATTGGTTTTATGCAATTCAATTATGGCTTGTCTTGATGGTGTAGTTTTCATCATGTTTCGTGTGTGTGTGTGTGTGTGTGTGTGTGTGTGTGTGCGCGCGCTTGAGGTTCTTTGGTATTCTTGGATCTCTGGGTTTATGGTGTCATCAAACTTGACATTTTCACCCATTAATTCTTTCAAATATATTTTCTTCTCCCCCAACCCCCTCTTCAAGGACTCCAATTACACATATATTAGTCTGTTGAAGTTGATTCTCTGTTCATTTAATCATTTTTTCTGTGCATTCCATTTTTTATAGTTTCTATTGCTGTCTTCAAGTTTACTAATCTTTTCTTCTACAGTGTCTAACCTGTTGTTCATCTCATCTAGTGTGTTTCTCATCTCAGACGTTATATTTTTCACCTCAAGAGGTTCAGCCTCGGTCTTCCATGTCCCCACTTAACATGTTCAGGCTTCCCTCTACCCTCCTGATGTGGAAAATACTGTTACAACAATGACTCTAGTGTCCTTCTCTACTAATTCCATTAAATGTGTCATTTCTGTGTCTGCATCTATTGATCGACTACTGATGCTTCTCACTATTGATAGTGGTTTTTGTTTATTTGAATGCCTGGTAATTTTTTATTAAATGACAATGTAAATTTTACTTTATTAAGTACTGGATATCGTTGTGTTTCTGTAAATATTCCTGAGTTTGAACTAGGGCACAATTAAATTACCTGGAAAGATTTTTGGTCCCGTGAAGACTTTCTTTAAAGCGTTTTTAAGTGGGACTAGAGCAGCTTAGGCCTAGAGCTAATTTTCCACACAGCTGAGGCAATTTTTTTCTCAGTAAACTACTGCATGTCGTGGGAATTACAAACCTTTCCACTGTTGCTGGTGAGAACATGAAAGGTATCTGGTTCTGTGTGAGCTTCAAGCATTGTTCCTTCTGTTCAGGTGGTTTTTTTCCTCCAGATCTGATTACTCAGATACATGCACTGATCAGTATTTAGCAGAATACTCTGGAGCTTTTTCCCTTTGCAGTGTTTTCCCCTCTGGTACGGTGGGTACTAACCCTGCATAATTTAGCTGCCTTGATCTCCCCAGACTCCCAGCTCCATCTCCTCAACTCAGGAATACCACCAGACTCAGCCTGGGTTCTCACTTCCAGGCTGTGCTAGGAGCACCCTAGGCCATGAGTTGGCATAATCATTTGGCTCTACTCATTGTTTGCTCTCTCTCTCTCAGGAATCACTGTCCCATGCTGCCTGCCGTCTGATAACCTGCCGTAGAATTAGATTTAAACACAACTGGTGTGCCACCAGGAGCCATCCTTAACCACCGGGCAATATTTGTCCCTCAGGGTTTCAGTACTTCTGGTTGAGGAGCAACTGGGAGTTGAAATCTACACTGTTCTATATATTATGAACCATTGTTGGATGTCCTATATCACTACTCAGTAAGTTGCCCATCACTCACCCCATACCATGTGCTCCATCGTTATTAACTAGTCTTAGTCCTTCTTACTGACATTCCAAAGGTGCTGACTGTGTCATTAGCAGTTGAGATGGGGATGTCTGCCAATTACCATCAAGAGCTCGTGCTCAGAGCCAGCACATCAGGGAGGCAGCCCAGGTTGGGGAGCGGGGGAGTGTCTTAGGAAGACCACTTTCAGCAGGTGCTCCACATACTGAAGTCTGGTCTTGAGGGACTTGCGATATTGAATAAGGGAATTGAGTGTGATTCCTCAGACTGTCTCCCTTAACAACTATGAGTTTATAATGATCTATTTCCCCTCAGGGAAATAAAAACCATGATCCCTGATTCACCAGTGAATTTAGGAAAAGGAGGTAGAGAAGAATGGATCAGACCTATTCCTGGTATATGCTAGACAGCTTCTGGAGATTAAAATAATGACCACTAATGGATATACATGTTTAATGTTTCAGTGCTGGTAAAATTAATACCCTGTTTAATATTAATAGAAGCCATGAACATCTCTGGAGTTGTTAATCTGCTCCTTTTCCACTACGTCAGATGTAAAAATAGCTCCCCGTGATTATCCAGGTGGAGAGGGAGGAGGGGACCTGAGGAATTGGACGACCGACCGTGACAACACCATGCATTTTAAATGCATTGTGGCTCATCAGAATTCTGAGAGGAACATTTTCTTCCAAGTACAGATACTGTTTCAAACTTCATTCATGAGTTCATTCTTATTCAGCAAATATGCACTGAATATTTTCCCTGTGCCACATACTAGGCTCCAGTCCTTACCTCTTTGCCTAATCTACGCCTCGCAGCAACCCTGTGATGGCACTGCTACTATTCCCATTTGACGGATGAGAACACTGAGGCTCAAGGTCCTGTGGGTAAGATGAGCACAGAGACAGCACCGGGGCCCAGGGCTCTCTGACTCCAGAACCGGCACCTCTGACTCCCACTTCCTACAGCTTTTGTTCTCCTAAAGCAGCTTTAAACCTGTGATGGCGTAAGTACCGCAAGAAGGAAACAGGAGAACCGGACAGAAAGTGAGGATGGCGAGGCCCAGAAGGTGGAGCGCCCTGACCTCACAACTGAGAAGGCGGCTCGGGGAAAAGGTGCTTCCTTGACAGCAGCTTCAAAGTGTCATCAAAATTAAACAAATATGTGTTGCGTGCCTACTCTGTACCAGGCACTGAGAAAACAGTGACCAGACCGACAGCACTCCTGCCTTCAGAACACTTCAGGACTTATGTTCTACTGGAAGAGACAGACAGACAGAAACAC
The DNA here is from genome assembly GCA_017311185.1 of Proteles cristata cristata. Taxonomy (NCBI): domain Eukaryota; kingdom Metazoa; phylum Chordata; class Mammalia; order Carnivora; family Hyaenidae; genus Proteles; species Proteles cristata. Next base: position 113,244 of record JAESUZ010000916.1, read on the forward strand.
AACACAGTCGTAAGTAGAAACCAAAAAGCCCCCACATCAGCATAAATAAAATAAACACAAGTCGTGCAGATTGCTGCTAAGAAATGAGGAGACTGAGGCATCAGGGAAGGAAGGAAGTCTCCCTGAAGAGGTCTGTATGTTGGGAGCCTTTGGGCAAGCAAGGAAGACCACCTCTGTGTCCCTCAGGGTAAAGGGCATGTTAGAGTGCAGGGGGGGATATGAAAGTGGATGGGGAGCTAGAGTTCAAAGGTCAAGAATGGGGTCATTCAAGTGTCTGGTAGCAGAAATCACTCCCAGTGAAGCTTCAGGAATGAGTGCCTTCCAACAATTTGTTCTCCCTTTCTCCCCGCCCCCCACTCAAGACAAAAATCCTGGGAAGTGGGGTGAGGAAGGGTACAGTCTGGTTGCCTGGCTTGGATCACACATCTGCTCCTTGACTAGGTGACAGCAGAACATCTTAGCCTTTGCTGTCCTGTGGATGGTCTTCACAATAGGAGAGAAGAGATTCTCAACAGAAACTTAGGTGATGCTAGGAATGGAGAGCAGATGCTGTGTGGATGGAAATGTCGATCACAGGAGGAGCCACTGGCCAGAACTGAGCCTGAAAAATAAAAAGGAATCAACTTTTGAAAGTGGGGGGAAATGCAATCTAGGAAGTGAGGACAGCATGTGCAAAGGCCCGGAGGTTAAAGTCTGTGTCAAGCAAAAAGAGGTAAATTTCATTATCTAGAAGAAAAGGAATTGATCTCTATATAAAGACACACAGAGTAAATATATGTATGTGGATAGATGAGGAGGAGGAAGAGAAGGATGGTGGTGAAGCATGAGAAGGAAGAAAATGACAAGAGGAAGAAGAAGGAAGGAAGGAGAGAAAGAAGGGAATGATTTATTGAAAATATAAGCTTCCTGAAGCAGGGAGGTGCACAAATGAGTGGATGGATAAATGAATGGTTGGACAAATGGTTGGATGGATGGACGGATGGACAGATGGACGGATGGATGGATAGAAGGAAGGAAGGAAGGAAGGAAGGAAGGAAGGAAGGAAGGAAGGAAGGAAGGAAGGAAGGAAAGAAATATGGATGGATGGATGGATGGATGGATGGATGGATGGATGGATGGATTTATACAAGGACAGATGGATAGATCTTCCTGAGATGCTGATATTTGGTCTCGTCTTTAAGTCTGTAATCTTTTAGCATCATTCTCCACGTTACTAAGACATCATGTGTCAGGGCCAGAAAGGGTGAGGTGAGAGAGGTGCTGAGGGTACAAACTCTCCAGCTTAGAGGGGCTCAGAGACAGGCAAATACCTGAGAGTGTATATCTCCTTGAACTTTGTGCCCCAGGAACCTCAGTGACCTCAACCTTGTGGCAACTCCACGAAGCATTCCCCATACACTTCTGGAAAGACAATGGACCCTCCATCAGAGACAGATCGATCTGTCCCTGTGCCTTGATGCGAATGCCCAGGATGTCCCACTGGTTTGTCCCACCTCCCTTTCTCTGATGCTTCGCTGAGCCAAGGTGATACAACAGAGGAACCATGTCATAAGCTTGCTGTGTGAGCATGAAGTCCCTTCCCTCTCTGGGCTTTAGTCTCCTTTGTAAAACAAGGGAGGTTGGACTCACCTCTGGTTCAAAAGAGGGGCGGAAAAGAAATGGCGGAGGCTCCCAAAAACCTTCAAGGTAACCCCTCCTTTGAAGGCCTGCACTACCCCTTACCCACTTTCCTAGTATGTTCTTCATTTGTTGACGTTACAAGTATCCTTCCTACCTATCCAGCATGGGACTGGATGCTGGTATATAACAATGAGCCACACAGGCACTGTCCCTGCCCTCCTGAAGCTTATCGATCAAGTCAGATAGTAAATCAAGAAGGTTGCCACTGCAGTGGTTCTGAAAACAAAGTCCAGTGGGCAACAGGACCCTGGCCAAGGCGCCTGACCCAGACTGCAGTCAAGAGGGCTTCCTGGAGGAGATGGTTCCCACAGATGAACAACAAGAGATCAGGTAGATGATGAGGAAGAGAAGACAGGTGCCCTGTGGTCTCACACTGAGGTCTGGGGAGGTGGGACAGAGCCAGCTCTGTGGACACCTTATCAGGCCCCAGAAGACTCACTCATCTGTGACGGCAGCACTGCCTCCAGCTTAGAGCCCATCACCCTGGAGTCCTTAAAAGTCCTTTCTTCTGCCTTGTGAGGCTGGGTCTTGCTAAGCACATGGAGGGGCTTTTAAGCTGTGACTTGCTGGAACAGAAGCAGCAGAGGGTGTCATTCTTAACACACATGCCCTGTGGCAGCCCGGCATGCAGCCTTGGAAAGATGATTAGGGTATTTGTTCAAAGGACGTGATTGCTACATTTTCTCTTCCACTTTTGATGTTTATGACTCCCTTTCTGTCTTCTGGCTGCATCCTAAGCCACGCAGAGCTCAGTCTCCAAACCTCATCTCATTATCCATTTTCCCCCCGATTGCATATTTTAGGGACTGGTAATGGGGCTGCCTACAGCGCTGTGTATTACAGCTAAGCCGCCAACACCCCCGCACTCCCCGCCACGTGAAAGAGACAAAATATTTTCATTTCTAAGCCTCTAAGCCTACAGGGAAGAAAGTTATGGGATCGTGTGACTGTGGTGGCTTCTTAAGAGCCTTTGAGAGCCGGGGAAGGAATCCAACTTCAGCTGACTTAAGTACCAAGTGCCTGGGCTACCCAACACCATCGAAGAAATGAAGCGCTCCTGAGCATACCTGCCTTCACCCCACCTTCCCGTCTGGAGGTCTCCAGCCCTTGCTCAAGACACATGGCTTCTGAGATGAAGGGGAGGGCAGAGCTGTGCTAACAAAACACCTACTATGCAAAGATGCTATGCCTTCTACTTTGCATTCATCTGCATGTGTATCAGTAATCCAAGCTGCGTAACAAATTACCACCAGTTTAGCAGGTTTACAACAACACAAACTTATTATCTTGCAGTTTCCACAGGTCGAGAGCCAAGGTTTGGGTTCGCTGGGTCCCTTGCTCAGAGTCTAACCAGGCTGAAATCAAGGTGACAGCCAGGGAGCTCCTCAGATGCGACCTGAATCTGGCCCCCATACTTGAGGGGCATGGAGAGAATGAAGAAAGCAGTAGACCACCCCAGAATGGTGGGTGGCAGTTTCAATAAACAAGGAGACTTCCTTATGAGGTTTATCCTGGGTGCCCCAAGACAAGCGGATCTTCCCACTCCCCCACCAAACCTTAAAAGTTTACCCAGAGGCCTTAACCGAGTTCATTCACACCTATGACCCACAGGCTGTCAACACACCTCTATCTCAAGACTGTATCTTTGGGGCAGCTTCTGGGGATGGGAGGGGAGGGGGGCAAGTGGAATGCACCTTCCAAGGACAGGGGAGGGAGTGATGAGCCTCCAATCGCCTGAGCAGCCTGCAGGTCAACCGGTGACCACATGCTATTTATGAACTCCCACAGGAGACCTTACATCATAGACTCAGGGTTCCTCTCCCAAATGCACTGGTTGTTGTATGAATTCAGCTCCTTGCAGGTGTAAGACTGAGACCCTCAGTTCCTAGGGGTCCCCTGCCCTTCCCTTCCACGTGATTCCCCCCCTCCACGGTATGGCAGCTTATTTTCTCAAGGTCAACAGAAGAGTATCTGCTGCTTCAAATCTCTCGGACTTCTTTCTCCTCTGACTTCTAGACTTTTTAGTTAAAGGGCTCACCTGATTAGGCCAGGCCCACCCAGAACCATCTCCTTTTTAAATGAACTTAAAGTCCGCCAATTAGAGACTTCAATCATATCTGCCAGATCCCTTCACCTTGCTCTATCATGTAACCTGATCAGAGGAAATGACATCTCATCATACTCTGAGTCCCGCCCACTTGAAGGGAGGAGCCAGGTAAGGGTGTACCATCTTAAAAATCTGACCGCTGCAGCTTATGCTATCTTTTGTAGGTACGCTGGCTTCAGCGGCACGCAGCTCGGGTCGCCTGGGTTGAGCCTCTGCTCTGACTCCCGCTGGCTGTGTGGCCTCGGGCAAGCCACCCGTGCCTCAGCTCCCTCATCTGTAAAATGGTTCAATAACACCACCTACTTGACAAGTTGTGTGCAAGGTTAAGTGCCAAAGGCGTGTGGCCTGCTTGGCCTTGCTGAGCGTGCAGGGAGCACTCGGTAGACATCTGCCGTGATGACTCTGCCTAATTTCCGTATTCTTCCCCACGGCCATGCCGGAAACAAGACATGTCCCCCGCCAAAGCGCAACCCTGCCTCTCCCCATCCACAGCCTCCTCTCCCAGAGCAGACGGAGACGGAGCAATTAGCCTTCAGTAATAACAGTACACAGGGCCGTCGGCGGGGCTGCCAGAGGGATTTATGAACTGCGCGGAAGCTTGCACTGCTAAGGACAGCCTGTCAGGGGACCGCTTCCGAGGTAAGAACAAAAAACACACCATCCGTCACTGCCGGAGCCTTCCCGTGGCGGAACACGAAAGCGTCGCTGTCCCCTTCCGCGCCTCCCAAACCTCATCCAGCGAGCCTGCGTTGTTGTTCTTTTTTTATATAACCAGACGAGAAAAGGCAATAAACCTGAATTTCCGTAGCAAAGCTCTGTGGTCAGAAACGCCAGCTGCTGTCAGGTGGCGTCTGCAGGCGGAGCGCCGCCAGGATGCCTGCGAGCTTGTGTCTCCTTCTCTCCTCTTTTTTTTTAAAAAAAGCAAAGACCCATTATGCAAATCGATCATAAAATTTTTAAAGCTTCTTGTCCCGTCTCAATTAATTACGGCCTTCGTGGGCGCGGCTCGAGCGGCAGAGAAGTCTTCTTCCCGGCACCTGGCGCTGTCCTCAGAGGCAGAGCCGCTGGCCCTGTCCTGCCCGCGGGGACCCCGTCCCTTCGGCCCGTGCCTGGCTGGCTGACCGCGCTTACCGCCTCACCACCCTTCACCACCGTCTGTCTGTCTGTCCCTCTCTCTGTCTCACACACACGGCCCTGGCAGTAGCCACCGCTCCCTCCTCCAGGAGGGTCCTTGCCAACTGGAGTGAAACTAATGGCCTGTGATTTATTGCTCAGCCCCCTCCCCTGCTGCTGGCGAAGGGAAACTAGCCGCTGGCTTGGCTCCACCTGGAGAGGAGAAGGGACTGAGTTTTCCAGAAGCAGCATCAGCTACCGTCTCTGTCCTGGAGTCTGCTCTGCGCCCCCGTGTCTCCAGAGGAGCATGTCTGGGCCCCTCCACAAGCCCCTCCCCTGCCTGAAGGCCATCCAGACGCCGGGGGCCATGCCCGCACCTGCTTACCCCCACCCTGGGCCCCCCACACCCATGGCCAAGGTTTCTCTGATCACCCGCCTCCCGCCCTTACCCTCCCGCCCTGCCTCCCGCCCATCTCCAGGGCATCGCTGCACAGTCCCCACATCCTCACTCCCAGGAAAGAAACCTGAAACTCCTTCTCACCGAGGCCTCAATGGCCAATAACCACTAAAGGCACTGGCTTCTAAGAGGATCAGAAGTCTGCACCGGTGGGAGAGAAGACTCATCCTATGGGGCATAAACATGACATATTTTATTTCTGCCCCCTCCCCGAAAACTGCCCCCCAAAAATGATGTTAATTCCCCCCACCCCTTCCTGCTGAGGGCCAGGCCCTCTGTCAAAATCTTGGAAGATGACCCACTTTCCCATCTGTCGTGAGAGCAGCCTCGTGTCAGCGTTCAGGGTGCGTGTTTGGACCAGTGCAGCAGGTAGATGTTCTCACAAAAAGTTCTGCCACAGAGGCTCCAACCAAAAAAAAGGGTGACCTTCTACATGAACACAAGTCCAGCCTTCCGCCCGGGAGGGGGGCTCCTGTTCAGGCTGTCCTGGCGCCCCGGAGGCCCCGAGGGCGGCTGAGGACATGATGTGCGGTGCATGGGCCCAGATCAGGCGGGAAGGCCCGGACGGTGCCGTGAGGACCGGCGGACCAGGCAGGTCCAGAGGCCCCGGCCTGGGGAGCAGTGCCCGTCTCCGCCCGGAAGCCAGCGCTTGCCCGGAAGAGGAGGGGGGGAGACCCAGGGCTGCCTGGAGACCCCTCCTCACCCGCTGGCCTAGCGAGTCCACCCAGGACCCACTCCAGCCGCACACACCCCCGCCACCCGCCCACAAGCCCCAAGACCGCAGCCTCCCCAGGCGGGAACACGGGCCTCACAGGGAGCGAGTGCGCTGCTGCCTCCCGGCCTCCTCTTCTTTCCTCCCCCCTCGCTCACCTGCAGTGAGGTGGGCATCGATCTCGCCACACCCGCCCCCTGCTACAGAGCGGACCGTCTGTCAGTTCCTCTGGCTCTCGTCCCGGCCCCACCTTGTCCACACAGCCTGCGTCACCTTCCACCGCTGCACTGGGTTAGCAGGTTCACGAAAAACTATGGACATGAGGACCTCAAGCCGAGTTAAAATCGGTGAAGGCAGTCGTAGTGCCTGGAAGGGCTCTGGGCGGCGTGGCTCCCGTCCGCGCGGCCGAGTCACAGACACACCCAGAGCACCGAGTGCCCGCCACACGCCAGACCCCGCTCCCCCACCCTCCCCGCAATGTCCCCCTTCACGCCTCCCTGTAGCCACGTCTCACGTCCCCGTTTTGGGGAGCCGGAAACAGGATCAGCCTAACCGAGGAGCCAGCCGGGAGACAGCTGGTAAGCCGTGCAGCCAGGGTTTGAACTCGCTGGAGCCCGGGACCTTCCCTGGGACGGCTTCCCAGCTCCTGGGGGGGAAGGAAGGGCGGGCGGAGGGCAGGGCCAGCAGGCTCTGCTTCTGCAGCCACTTACCGGCCACCGCTCCGGACCCCGGGCCCACACGTGTGCGCCTCACGTTCTCCCGGCCAAAGGTTTCAAGCCCTGGGTGCAAATCCTACACAGGCCTCCAGCAACACTGCCCGGGGGCCCCATCCCAACCCACAAGCTGCTCTGCAAAAATGTCCAGGGGCAGGGGAGAGCGCGAACAACCCCTGGCGGAAGGAGTCCCACAGGAGCGGATGCGCAGAAGACCATCCCCGGGGCCGAGCTGGGATGGCAACGTCGCCCACACCTCTCAGCCCCCCCAGCTCCTGCCCAGATACCCGCCTCCAAACAGGGCGCCCCCTTCGGCAGAGAGTCAAAGAGAACCCCGCAGAGAGGGCTCTGTGAAGGGCCAGGCGACCAGCAAAGGCGGCATCCAGGGCGCTGGCTCATGGGCTCCGTTTAGATTAAATGAATGGGTCGCGCTACAGCTCCTGCCTGTCCCTTCCCTCTGGGTGTGGTGAGTCCCCAGCACTGACCTAGCGGGGCCATCGCCAAGTGTCCAGGGACACAGAACTCAGAAGGTGAGGCAGGCGCGTCATCACTATGTGTCCTCTGTCATATTTTTTTTAAATGTTTTATTTATTTCTAGGAGAGAGAGAGAGAGACAGCGCGAGCAGGGGAGAGTCAGACAGAGAGGGAGTCACAGACTGAAACAGGCTCCAGGCTCTGAGCTGACAGTCAGCACAGAGCCTGACACGGGGCTCAAACCCACGAACCGCGAGATCATGACCTAAGCAAAGTCGGACGCTCAACCGACTAAGCCACCCAGGAGTCCCATCTGTCATTTTAATCTAGACCAAGCTGCTCGGGCTCCTGGGGTCTGGGGGACACGGAGGGTGGGGGGGACACCAGACCTTGGTGTTCGCTCACGTGTCCGCGGGAGGTTTGTAGGCCCTGAAGAAGGCGCGGACCCCCGGGAGCAGTCCCCCCCGGGGCCACAGACGTCCATGCCACGCCACCTCCACTTCCGTGCACCGGGCTGGTTTGCCTCCTCTCCTCCTTCACAGACTCACCCAGAGCCAGTCATACCTCATGGACCCCCTGCTCATCCTTCATCTGAGCACAAAGCTTTGGGTCCGGGGACCCCGGAGGGAAGCCGGGTATGAGCCGTCCCCCCCAAATCTGGTGCATTTCCTAACACGTGAAGCGACAAGTGCGTTAAATGCCATGATCTCTGCATCAGAGCCCAGATGTCTCGCTCTTATAACCGTATTACAGTGACGGCACTGCCACAGTGCTGGAGGGTGAAGATCAGGCACCAGGCCAGCACCTGCTGAAGGCCTTTGCAGGACAGACACTAAGCAGGAAGTTACAGCTGGTGACAAGATGCTACCTTAGGCCAAAAGAATGCAAACCCCAGAGCCAAGTCCTCACACCTCCTCACTGAGACAATTCCTGCCCTGCTTAAGTCGTGTTGGTAGGGAATACTTGTGCAGTGTCCAACCTGGGCAACCAGACATAACAACTTTGCCAGCTGTCACAGGACTCAGTGCAAGCAAGCAAACTAAGAAGTTTTACATTTTTTATTTTTATTTTTTAGAGAGAAAGAGAATAAGCTGGGATGAGGAACAGAGGAAGAGAGAGAGAATCTTTTTTTAATGTTTATTTATTTTACAGAGAGGAAGAGAGAGTATGTGCACAAGTGGGGGAGGAGCAGTGAGAGCATGAGACACAGAATCTGAAGAAGCTCTAGGCTCTGAGCTGTCAGCACACAGCCTGATGTGGGGCTCGAACCCACAAACCGCGAGATCATGACCTGAGCCACAGTTGGACGCCCAACTGACTGAGCCGCCCAGGTGCCCTGAGAGAGAGAGAATCGTAAGCAGGACTCAGTGCAGAGCCTGACATGGGGCTCAGTCCCACGACCCTGGGATCATGACCTGAGCCAAAATCAAGAGTCACTCAACTGATCAAGCCACCCAGGCGCCCAAAGCAAGAAGTTTTAAACGCATAGGCAAAAAAAGTAAATTACACTCCAAAAGCATGAATTGGGAAATCTTCATCCTGAGCACAAAGATCCAGAACTGGGTACACAAGACCTACTCCTGCATGAGAGTAGAGAGGCAGGTGACTGTATCGTTAGACAAGCACCCGATGTGTCCTCAGGCCCGTGGGTGTCAGGGTGATGGCCCTCCCAGGCTCGCATGTATGAACGGGGGAGAAAGAACACACCTGAGGAGCCACAGACAGCGTGATGAGGGCTCAGGGAGATGCATGAAGAGAACATTCTAGGACCAGAAGGAGGGCCTGGTACCGTCACCATGCTCCTCACGCTTCCTGCCCGTCTCCATCTTTGTGGCTCTCAAGCCATCACGTCACCTGGGAGTTTGCCAGCAACGCAGAAAATTGCCCTCCTTCCCCCCAGGTCTGTTGGGGCAGAACCTGCCTGTTACCCAGATGCCCAGGGACTGACATGTGCACATTTGAGAAACACATTGCAGAGTAGCGTGCGCATACACACACACACACACACACACACACACACACACACACACACACACCCCTAAGTCTCAGGCAGCCTCTCCTAGGACTTCCCAGCCCCTCAGCTCATCTCTGAAGCCTTTCCCCACCCTGTCCCCGTGGCCCCCTCCTTTGCTTGGGACCAGGCCCGACATAGATGATTCACAGCACATGCCACCTTCTCCAGCCACCAGACCACGTGCCCGCTGAAGGCAGGGATCCAGGCTCAGGCCTCCCTGCACCCCCAAAGCCCACCCGCTGCCAGGCGCCTGTGACGTGTGTCCGGGCACAATGAAGATTTGCTGAATGAATCAATAAATTGTACTTAAGCTCCTCCACCACATACACTGGGAGCTGGGAGGCTGCTGGGTAGAACTATTCAAATATCATCTGCTTTGTTCATAGCTTTTTAAAATGCTCAGAGAAGAGAAGGCTCTGACCTTTGGAGAGAACAGATTAATGTCAGGGCCCGGGGCCGCCTGCACGAGGCCGGAGCCGAGAGGGAGCCTGCCAGGGCGGCCTCATACACCGAGGTCGGAGGGGGGATTCCACTTGTCATTCTGTTCCGTGTCCAAGCGATGAACAGCTCCCCTGAGCAGGCTGCTCCGGGAGCCACGCGGGGCTGCGACGGAGGCCGGGGAGCACCTGGCACACAGCGGCCCCTTCCTGGTTCTTCCTGGGAAGAACAGCAGCGAAGGAAACCTCATCCTTCTTTTCAAAGAAGGACATTACATTCCAAGAGCAGGAATGAAGCCATGGCGTCACCCGGGGCATAGAGATTCCAAGATCTCAGAGGCCCAGAGACACCTCAGATATGCTGTGGCACCCACGTGTGCTCAGAGCCCCGGAAGCCGACCCGAGAAAACCCAAGCTGCAGGGTCCAGCGGATTTGGGACACGGGGCACAAGCAGGATGATGTAGCAGAGAGGAAGACATAGGGAGGGGTTGGGGGGGGCTGCAGTTACTAATTCACTTGGATGAATCCCCTAAACTATAATTAAGGAAGAATCTCTCCAGCTTGGGAGCACTCGGAATAGACAGCTGCCTGCTCTGATTAACAGCCAGAGCGTCGCTGGGTCGGCGCCCGGCAGCCGGGGCGCAGCAGTGTGCCCACTGGGGAGGCTTCTGCGCCGGGACAGGCCAGCCTCGGGTCCCGCCGCAGCGCGACCTCCAGGGCAGTGTGCCTGGGGGCCGGGGCGACCGTGTGCGTCTTCACGTGGGTCGGGGAAACCCCAAACTCAAAACACAGTCACCAAATTACAACTGAAGAGGTACTCTGACTCGGGGCTGCCCAGGTCAGGCAGGGCTCCCCAAGGGAGGCGGAGACGCAGCAGCGACTGCAGACCCCTTCTGGGATGGGAGGTGGGGGGGAATCTATGAAAGCAGCCTGGGAAAAAAGCACCCTTTCCCTTGGGGACGCGGCGCTGCGGCTCCTCCCTTTGCACGCGCCCTCCTGCCACCTCGACCACTACCGGGTGGACACAAAACACACCCAGCCCCTTTCTCGACTATTCCAGCAGCAGCACGTTTCAGTTTGGGGGGAGAGGGGGTCACACTGCACGCGCACAACTGATAACTCAAGGGGCCCGGAGAGGCTCCCGGGGGCGGCTGGGTCTGGAATAATATGAGACAGGGATGGAGGCCGGGGGGTGGGGGGGGGCGGCCACGCGGAAAGCCCCTCTGTTACCTGACACCGCGCGGACTTCACGGCGGCTTCCAACACGCAGGCGCTCTCCTTCCGAGCTGAACGCTCCCCACCCTCCCGGAAGTTAGGCGTGATCAGGTGACTTGCTTTAGCCAATGGAACGGGAGCAGGCATGCGCCATGATCATGTGACTGGCCCTGACCAATGGAATGGGAGCAGAAGTTAGACACGGGCCGGACTCACGGTTGGTCATGTGACATGCGTTAGCCAATGGAAGAGAAGCAGCGGGGTGTGAGCCGCTGTGGTTTCCGGCGCTCTGTGGTTGGTGCCCCGGGACCACCGACTGGAGGGCGACCAGGCCTGTCGGACCCCCACGTGATGCAGCGTGGACACCACGAGAGACAAGCAGAGCTTTGTCACTTCAGTCATTGCAATCTGGGGGTGAGATGGCGCCTCGCTAATTAACACGCCGTTCCCAGGAGCCGGGCGTTGCCGTAGCGGAACTCCAGAACGTGCGGCCCGCGCCCTTGATCGGACACAGGCAGGCAGGGAGCGGATACCGAGGGCTGGCAAGATGGGCGGCGGCCGCGTCCTCCGCCGCAGGAGCCCGGAGAGGCCGCTGCCCCCCGGGAGGGGCGGGAAGGGAGCTGAAAAGCCCGAGCTGCTGGTCGCCGCTGGAAGCTGGCCACGCGGTGCGAGCAAGAGGTCAGGTCAGAAAAGAAATGGCCGCTTTGCAAACACAAATGAAGGGAGCGCAAGGAATTCCTGGATTTAGGGACACGTCGGTCTGGACAAAGCCCACTTCTTCCCAGGCCCAGGTGGGGAGGGCGTGAAGCCGCAAAGGCCGGCCAGACTGTGCTGCGTGGTGACTAGCCAGACGGAGGGAACGGGCGTCACAGTCAGAGGCAAAGGGATAGACTGGGTAGCTGGGCACCACAGGCTCGCCGGGGGTGTGACACCCGCCGACCCCGCCAGCTGGGCGCGGCAGCCCCCGCAGGAGTCTGTGGGTGTGGCTCCCGCCGGCAGCCTGATGTCAGAGGAGGCTGTGATTGACCCCCAGAGAAGCCAGGAGCACGTGGGAGTCGGAAGGCTAAGAAACAGAAACCTTGGGACTTGCCCCGCCCGAGGGAGCCGGGCTGTGGCCTTGGAGCACGGAGCTGGCTGGACTGCCCAGGGGAGGTCGCTGTATTTTGAGAGCGCTCCGGGGCCCCGGGGCCCACCAGCAGGGGCGCTAGAGAGCGCGTACACTGGAGACACGGTGAGCCTTGACCTTGTAGCGGGAAGAGGGCTGAGAAAGCCGCTGGTCCGCAGGCCCTGCAGAGGTGGCGCGGGAGGGCAGCGAGAAAGCAGTCTCCCCCTGCCGTGGGGCCAGAGGCTGCAGAAGACCATGGAAGCCGCTCCCTGGGAGAAGAATCAAGCCCGAATCTCAGGACACCCCTCATGGGACAGTAAAGACGCGTTCTCAGAACGTTTTCCTGGTGGCGTTCAGAAGGGCGGTGGCCCGCTGTGCCCCGCTGGTCCCCACTCTTTCTAAATGGGGACCTACACTGTCGAGCTCTGGTCCCTGTCCCACCAAGAGCAGGGAGGAAAGGGGTGCTGATCATTTGTCTTTTCTGCCCACGGATCCCTGAGCAAGAAGGGCCCCAAGCAGATCTGAAGTAGAGGCCCCCCCTCCCACCCAGGGACCCGGCCAGGCCCTGCTGGCCAGCTGGTGGCTCCAGGCTCTTCTCCTGAGTGGGTGGAGCCCTGCCAGGGCCCCTTTATATTTATATTTGGAAATATAGCCTTTGCTGATTAAAAATAGAATTAATGATATCTCTGTTCAACAGAAGAAAGCCATTGTTTGGGGGAATTATAAGTTTCCCTCCCTTTCAAATTTTCTGTGATCCACGGCATTTCCAAGCATATAGAATTTTTCAGACTATTTCTAAGAATAGCTTCTTCGAGAATCCACAGAGAGGGTATGAGACTTACCCTTTTCAGCAAAAGAAAAACTGTTCCCAGACCCTTAAAAGAGTCCTGTGTTTGAGGCCACATGAAGTCACTGGAACAATAATAGTTCCTGGAAAACATCTTTTTGTCAAGCTTCGGTTGAAAGATCGCCCTTTTAGAATGCAGGCCTCGCAAGAAGGCGAGATTCCCCACTGCCTTGCCTGCCTTCCCCCTTGCCGTCCTCACCACCCCCCTCGCCTGGTCGGATCACGGTCGTCTCCGGGATGCCCCCACCTGGCAAGGCCACGGCCCGACCCTCGGAAGGGGATCCCCTTCAGGCTGCAGCAGCCGAGACCCCCAAGCGGAGCCAGAGCCGGCCCTGCTCTGTATGCACGTGTGAGTCAGCACACTCCTCCGAAAACGATTTGCAGTCACTGGTAATAGAAACACATCTAGAATGAGGCAGTGAGAAATAAAGCGGAAAGGGGAGCCATGCGGGGAAAGCACACAAAACTAGAATAAAAGAGAAACAACAGGCTGGGGGAAATAATAGCATCGAACATGACAAAGAGCCGATATCCCAGTGCGATAAAGACCTTGGACAGCCCTGGCATCTGCCTGGAGGTGCTCATAAAATGAGAGAGTAAAGAAAGCATATGCCTGTGCTAGCGTGTGTGTGCGTGTGTGTATGTGTGTGTGTATGTGAGGGAGAGTACGTGTAAGTGCACGAGTGTGTGTATATAAGTGCGGGTCCACATGAGTGTGTGAAGGTGTGAATACACACGTCAGGGTGTTTGTGTGCGTATGTGAACACGTGTGTGAGCATGCGTATGATCAGAAGTGACTGATGGTACTGAAGCAAGACTCTGAAGCCAGTAAAGTCTCCAGAGGCTGCGGTCACACAGAGCAGCACAGAGGGACACAGCTGAGTGGAGACTCCAGTGCAGTGGCTCACTCGCTGCCCAACCTTGCTCACAATTACTTCACACCTCTGGCTTTGCTTGCTTATCTGTAAAATGGGAATAATCACACCATAGCGATGCAGCTAAAGCACGCCATTTTTTCACTCCATATTGGAGGATCTTCCTTCTGGAGACAGACAGACAGACGGTCCCCCGGAGCACACAGACTGAACCAGATTTCCTGTCTGGAGACCTGCAGGAGGCTGGTTTTCCATGATGGCAGAGACCTGCAGGGTCCGGCCTGGGGTGTGGCCAGAGAATGGATCCAAGTAAGGCCCAGGCCTGCGTAGGCAAGATGTCCCCCAGAGGTGGGGCCCTCAGAAAGCAGGGGTGCCCAAGGAGCCTCCCTGCACCCCGTTCTGTGTGGACCCAGCCCCGCTGCCCACAGGGAGGCCGAGGTGGGGATGGGGGGCGGGGGAGCTCTGGGTCCGACAGTAGAGGTTCAAACCCCACCTCAGCCAGCTGTGAATGCGTGATGTGGGCAAGTTGCTCAAGGCCCCCCTGGCAGCAAGGTCCAAACAAGACCAAGGACCGCAAGGCCTGGTCTGAAGCAGGACACGTGTGCGGAGCGTGAGGGACCCTCACCAGGACCTGACCGGGCCGGGCACGTCCCAACGCAGGTCTTAGTTGGCATCAGCCCTCTCTCTGGAAGAGTGCCTTCCTGCCCCACCACGAACGCGTCCCCAAGACCCTGCCAACGAATGGGAGAAGGACAAAGGCCGTTGACACAAGGCGACAGCAAACGAACGGGAAAGAGGAGAAGCCTCACCGAATAAAGAAACACCAAGTAATATGGATAAAGTGCTGCTTTCAATTAGCAGGAAACATTTTTATGATAATGAGGTTGGGGGAAGCTGACATTTTAATCTACGGAGAAAGTTTTTTCAATAATTCAAACATCAAGCCCTGGGAGAGCAGTTAAATAAATAACCATTCGAAGGGACTCCACGTTGCCATTTACGTGAGTGTGACCGGTTTTTGTCTTATTATTTATACATAGATACACTTTTCTGTGCCTTCGGAATCATCTGGGTCCTACCATGAGTATGCGTGACTTTATTAAGAGCAAATAAATTAATTTTTTAATGTACGCCTCAGGCTAAGAGAGCTCAGCGTTTGAAAACAGTGTGCAGTGGGGCGCCTGGGTGGCTTAGTCGGTTAAGCGTCTGACTTTCGCTTAGGTCATGATCTCGCGGTTCGTGGGTTCGAGCCCCGCGTCGGGCTCTGTGCTGACTACCAGCCCAGAGCCTGGAGCCTGTTTCAGTCTGTGACTCCCTCTCTCTCTGACCCTTCCCTGCTCACGCTGTCTATCTCTCTCCTAGAAATAAAAAATTTTAAAAAGAAAAAAAAAAAAAAAGAAAAAGAAAACAGTGTGCAGAGTTATTAAGGCTCAGGGAATGAAGCCGGCCCATTGTCCCACTTCCTCTAAAACAGCAAGGCCACTGTGTCGATGGCAAAGGGGAGGAAGGGAATACCTACCCGAGGTGGAACCCCAGGACCCTAAAGCAGACTCCACGGGGCCCGATTAACCCAGCTCCTTGACTCAGACTGACCATCTCCCCAGGGCACCTGCCCTTCCCCTGCGTCACAGCCACCTGTCGAGCCATCCTGTCCTCACACCCGAATCAGTACAACACTCCAGCCGCCCTGTGTCTCGCGCTGCCCCTGCCACCCCATGAAGGATTGAATTGTGTCCCCCAAGAAGACACTTTGGGAGTCCTCACCCCAGGACCTTAGAATGTGACCGTATTTCAAGACAGGACATTTTCTGAAGTCAAGTTAAAGCAACGTCATTAGGGTGGATCTTCATCCAGTATGATGGTGTCCTGATAAAAAAGGAGTAATTTGGGGGTGCCTGGGTGGCTCAGTCCATTAGTCATCTGACTTCAGCTCAGGTCATGATCTCATGGTTTGTGGGTTCAAGCCTGCTTCGGATCCTGTATCTTTCTCTCTTTCTGCCCCTCCCCTGTTCACTCTCTGTCTCTCTCTCCTTCAAAAATAGACATTTTTAAGAAAAAAAAAAAGGAGTAATTTGGGGGGCGCCTGGGTGGCTCAGTTGGTTAAGCATCTGATTCTCATCTCGACTCAGGTCGTGACCCCAGCCCCACATTGGGGCTCTGTGCTGAACAGGGAGCCTGCTTAAGATTTTCCCATTCCCTTTGCCTCTTTCTCTCATCTCTCTGAGATGAGAGAGAGAAATTTGGGCACCGAGAGACACACAGACACAGAGGGAAAGAGACGTGAGGACACTGGGGACAGAGGCGTCAGAAGGAAGGTCCCTGCCATCTCTGGAATCTCAGACTTGCAGTCTCCGTGGCTGAGGGTGGATTTCTGTTGGCTCAGCCCACGGTCTGTGGCGCTTTGCTATGGCAACCACAGGAGACTAACAGAAGCCCCTCTCTGCAGGGCAGGCGAGCGGATTTTCCTTTAATCTGAGCGTGTCATCAGGGCTTACACCCTTCTAGTATCTTCCCACAGTACCTGGCAGAGGCCAGGGCCCCTCACATGGCTTGTGGGCCCAGCTTCTCCATCCACCCCCAGGGCCGGGACGTGCCCCTCACTTCCCCTCGCAGAGACTATCCGTCCCATCTCCCAGCTTTGTCACCTGCTCACGCTCCGCATGGGACGCTCTTCCTATCCCTCCCTCTCCCTCAGCACGCACGCACACACACACATGCGCGCACACACCCCACCCTGCTAATTTTTCCTGCCCGATGGCAGAGGGCAGTGTGGACGACACGCCCCCGCAGGCCCTGCCTGAAGCCTCTTCCTTCTTCCAGCAGCTCTGCTGACATTTGGGGGACAGATCAGTCTCTGTCTGAGGGGCTATCTTGGAAACTGGCCAGGGCTCGGTGGCATCCCGGCCTCCACTCTGTCCCTGGGGACCCTCCACACACACCCCCGTTATGACAACCCACAACTCCAGACTTGGCTACACTCCTCCAGGGCAGAGCTGCCAGTGGCTCAGGGCCATGGGTCACAACTGTCAACCCCATGGAGGAGTGGGGCTGCTGGCCCCTGAAGGTGTCCGTGCACCTGGGACAGGGGACTGATGGATGAGGGAACTGGCACGTCCAATCCAGTCTGTGTGGCTCTGCAGCCTGCCCTCCCTTCTGCTCCTGGGGCTGGAATAACCCCTGCGTGAGGTTCAAACGTCCTGGGGCTGTTCTCGTGCAACCTCCATGCGGCTGGCTCCTGGCTCCTGGCTCCTGGCTCCTTCCACTGGGGCTGTGTATGGACTTGTTAGCCATCAAGGTGAAAGCCAGATAAATAAAAATGAACCAACAGAAGTGTGAATAGCATCTGATCCCTCTCAGTCATAGAGATAACACGCTGACGCTCTAATGGTTGTGTTAACAGTTTAATAGAGCCCCTAGCGCCCGGGGTCAGGCTGGCCTCGTCAGCAGCCAGTGGATTGGCAGATGTCTGCCCCGCACGTGGGAGGCAGGCCAGGCCGTGGACTCCGGGTGCCCGTGGGTGGTTCAGCCTTGCAGCCTGGCATCTGCCAGCGCCCCTGGGCGGAGGGAGCCTCTGCTGCCCACCAGACCCTGAGCTCTACCCCCTGGGAGCAGCGGCCCCCCATCTGCCCCAGGGTTTCTCCACCTCGGCACTGCTGACACTGACTTTGACCAGAGGCAAAGAGACCCAGGGTCCCTGACAGTTGGGACTGCACGCGGTGCAGCGCGGAACCAGCGGTGCCGTCAGGGTTCCGTTTGTTGAGGGGAGGAGAGAAGGCAGGGGTGGGAAGGGAAGGGGTGCTATTTCTGTGGCCAGAGAAGGCAGGCGAAGGCTGCAGGTGGGGTGCTCAGAGCTGGGCCCCACGGCCCACCTGATGCTTCCTTCTAGAAACAGCTGAGAAAGGTGTACGGAGCCAGGAGACCAAAGGCGGGGCTCAGGGGCTTCACAGAAGGAACATGGCTGGGCTCCCTCGAGGGGTCGGGAGTGCGAGCTGGAGAAAGTGGGCTGGCCAGGATGCTCTGCTCCTCCGATGGGTCCCCTGCCTTTACACCGGCCCCGTGGGCACCCAGACGGTGGTCCCCCTGAGCTCCACCCGAGCCTGGCTCCATCCCCAAGTGGAGTGGCTGTGCCTTCCCACCCAAAGTGTTTCCACTTAGACACCCAGCCTCTGGGCGGGTGCTGGCGACCCTGCTGGGGAGGGGCAGGGAGGTTCCGGCCACCGCGTCACACCCCACCCCTGACACCACCCTTCCACACTCCGTGTCCTCTCTAGACTAAGTAGATGCACGTTACCTGTGTGCCTGCCTACTGGCTGCCGCTCCGGGAGGGCGGGGGGTGCCCAGGGGGTTTCCAGCACTGAGCAAGCCCAGGCCCACAGTGGGCACTCAGCAAGCACAGTTTGAATATCTGGCTGCACACAGTGATAGGCGAGCCCCCAAAGCCCTCCAGTCAGGGCTGTCAGCGCAAGCACGTTTCTACCTCGTGCTGGTAACTCCTCACAACGTGCAGATCACTTAGCCGAGGAGCTAGGCTATTATTAGCAGCCTCCTGAAATCAGACAGACCGAGTTTGAGAACCCAGCTGCCACTTCCCAGCTGCATGACCTTGGCAGCCGTGACATCGCTGCGCCTTGATCCTGCTGAGGAGTTCTGGGTGCCTCCTCGTGATGTTACGGCGACCAGACGAGAAAACAGGTCTGAAAGCACCTTATGAACCACCATGAGTTGGTTTGTCATTATTGCTACTGTAATTCAGCCGTGTGCCAGGGTGAGCTTGACCTCCCCAAGAGACAAGCTGCCACAGCCCTGGCTTCCAATGTGAGTGGGGAGAAGCTGAGGCACAGCGGCCCCCTGGCCGTGTTTTCCCGGGGGACCTGAAAGCTCCTCGCCCTCACTTTGCATCCAGCCCAGCTGTCTCCCCCTCCAAGGAGCAGGAGCAGCCGCTTCCTGCTTCCCCAGCACAAAGGGCTCCCTTGAATGGCCTGCTGGTTTCTTTGTCTGTCTCCTTCCACCAGGGGCGTGTCTTTGAACGGAGCCCTGGTTACTTTTCCATAAATATCCAGGTCTGTGCCTGACACCTTGCAGAATCTTTTTTAAGGTTATCAAAAATGCATGCACACCCATACACATACACACGCATTGTGTGTGAATAGGATCCAACTTTTCTGCTCTGCTGAGAAACGCTACAAGTCGAAAGCCCCATATCTCAAAAATCAAATCAACAAGCACTTTTGGAAAACTGACACACACATAACAAAGAGAGAGAACAAGTAAAAGAAAAAGTAAATGAAAAAGAAGGCTTGGTTCACGAGCCTCACCCGGAGTCCACCGTGTTTCCTCTGAACCTGCTTCGAGTCAGAGCCGCTTCCCATTCTGCCTCCTTCACCTGCTGGTTAGAAATCACAATCCATATTTTTAAAACAAAGGAAGTCCTCGAGTCACTTAGTGGTGTTATTTGTCACCCACTCCTGAAAACAAATGCCCATGGCGGTGAAGGTCAGCAGAATTATCGGGAGGGAAAGATCTATATTTCCAGGCTGGGTAATTGCTGCGTAAACACTAAGTTACCCATTGATTAGCTGTGCTTCTAGGTTCTTCCTGAGTGCCTTTCATGTGGGCAGTTGTGTACAATCCCAACAGTTTAAAGCAAAGGCCAGGGAGACACACCCCCCCCCATGTAGAAGAAACCAAGATCATTAACAGGATTGCAGAACCCCCAGTATTTCCCGAAGGCGCCCCTCAACAGCGAAGGATTACTGAGCACACTAGATATACACAAGCATCTCCGCCGTGAAGATGGACTGAAAATACCCATCCAGGAGAGACCACTGTGCACCCACCGGAACGGCCAGGACCCAGAGCACTGCCAACAGCAAGTGCTGGCGAGGGTGTGGAGCAGCGGGAACCCTCATCCGTTGCTGGCGGGAATGCAACACGGCGCAGCCAATTTGGAAGATACTTGGCCGTTTCTTTAAATATATTTTTTAATGTTTTATTTATTTCTGAGAGAGAGAGAGAGAGAGAGAGCAGGGGAGGGTCAGAGGGAGAGGGAGACACAGACTCTGAAACAGGCTCCAGGCTCTGAGCTGTCAGCACAGAGCCCGATGCGGGGCTCGAACCCACGAACCGCGAGATCATGACCTGAGCTGAAGTTGGACGCTTAACCGACTGAGCCCCCCAGGCGCCCTTTGTTTTTACAAGGACAAACATACTCTCACGGTGCCATCAGCAATCACGCTCTGTGGTTTCTACCCAAACGACCACACAAAATCTGCAAAAGGATATTTATAGCAGCTTTAGTCATAATTGTCAAAAATTGAAAGCAACTGAGATGCCTTTTAATATCTATCTGAGTGGATAAATAAACTACGGTCAATCCAAACAATGGAGTATTATTTAGCACTAAAAAGAAGTGAGCTCCAAGCCATGAAAAGACATCAAGGAACCTGACCTGCATATCATTAAGGGAGAGCAGTGAGTCTTTGGTGAAACACAGGGAAGATTTTAGGGCAGCGAAGGAATTCTATGTGATTCTCATAGGTACATGACGCTGTGCCTTTGTCAAGACCCTAGACTTTTGCAGCACACAGAATGAACCTTAATGTGTCTAAATTAGAAAAAAAAATTAGGAGGGCGGGAGCACATTAGGAGGATGTGATGGAGGCTGTGACAAAAGACTGTAGATGTAATACAAACGCAGGACATGACCTCACTGAAGGCGGTGGGGGAGGCACCGATCTGAGCAACACTGGAAACGAGTGGAGTCCTTTGAATGAAAGACGAAAAAAAGTCACACACAGCACTGTACTCTAGCAGGTTAAGTCACTTCCTTCAGGGGTACTGGGTAACCATCCTGGCACCACTGTATATATATCCTAAGAATGAATAAAGAAGTGAATGGATGGAAGATAGTGGGACCCTTCCCACTGTTGGAGTGGAGGTTACAGGTAAACAAAGGGAGGAGGCTAGAAGGATCCAAGGGTTCATGGATTAGAGCTGGAGACAGAGACACAGACAGAGAGAGAAATTGATAGATTTGGTAGATAGATGATAGGTAGACAGATAGATGATAGATTAGATAGATAGATAGATAGATAGATAGATAGATAGATGATAGGTAGAGAGAGAGATAAATAGATAAATCATAGATCATAGATGATAATAGATACACAGATATATAAATAATAGATGTATATATAGATAATAATAGATAATAGATACAGATAGATGATATAGATATAGATATAGATATAGATTAGATAGATATAGATATAGATATAGATAGAAGAGAGAGATGATAGATTATAAATGATAATAGATAGATATATAGATAATAGAGATAGATGATAGATAGATAGATAGATAGATAGATAGATAGATAGATGATAGACAGCTAGATGATAGATAATGTGCATATACACTGGGGTTAATGTGATACTGTGATTTATAGTATATTTGTTCTTCATTCCCATTTCTGGCACAGAGCTCCCCAAACCCTCCAAACTTCCTAAGCGATGAGAGTAACAAAGGCGTCTTTTGTTATGTTAATGAGGTGACTTGTGGCCCAGGCCTATGGGGGCGGGGGGCTGGTTGCCAGGAGAACCACTTAAGTTATTAGAGGGTTGGAACTCTCAGTCTCCCTCCCCACCCTGACCTGAACTGAGGGGAGAGGCGATGGAGGTTGAATAGGTTGCCAGTGGCCAGCGATTTAATCAGTGATGCCCGTGTAATGCAGCTGCTATAAAATCCCAAAAGTAGACAGCTCACAGAGCACCCGCGTTACTGAACACACGGAGATATGAGGAGAGTGGCCCGCCCAGAGAGCGCCTCATGTATCTCTTCTTCCTGGCTGTGTCTTAATTTTATCCTTTATCATAAACCAGGAATCGAATAGGTAAAATGTTTCTCCGAGTTCTATGAGCCACTCTAGCAAATCAATCGAACCCAAGGAGGGGGCTGTTGGGCCCCCTGATCCACAGCTGATGGGCCAGAAGCAGAGATGACAACCCGGACTTGAGACTGGCATAGACAGGGAGGGCAGGCTTGTGGAGCTGAGCCCTTTACCCGTGGGACCTGCTGCAGTCTCGAGGGGGACAGTGTCAGGTGGGCTGGATTGTAGGACGCCCTACTGGTGCTGCAGAGAATTCCTTGCATGTGCGGGGACCCAGCCACCCCCCCACACACACACACTGGAAATTGGTCTCAGAACACCTTTTAGTTAGTACACACACATTTATGTCCTTGCTCTGTCCACTGAGAGGGCCTAGAAGCAGTGATGTCCCAGCAGCAATGAGCACACCCATTACCCAGATCGTGGCTTCTAAATGCCATTCTCCCATAAAAGGAACCAGGGCTCCTCAGAGAAACTGCTGATTCTAGGGCTGGGACAGGGAGGTATACGAGATGGGCCTCCAGCAGCCAGAACGTAAGAAAGTGATTAATAACTTAATTAATTCATTCATAACCAAAAAAGGAGAAGAAGAAACACAAAGTGATGGGGACACAGGGACCTATCAAAGGGACACAGGAGCCAAGTGAAACAGCCGAAACTGGAACAATTTCAGCAGCCAAATGAATATAACCCAAAGTACAAAGAGAAAATTCACGATCCCACACTGACAGAAATAAATGACGGAATAAAGGAACAAAAGTCCACGAATAGACTAATCCCTCATTCAGAAGGAGTGCAAGCAATCTATGTAGAAACTCTCCCCTCCAGGAAGCAGATCACAGCCCCCAAACGCATGTGCCGTGTAGAGTGACTTCCTTCCAGAGAGGACCGTGTGGAAAGGGGGCAAGGGAGAAACTGTCCAGTGGAGAAGAAAGACAGACTCGCCCAGGTGACGAAGGTGGTAAGTCATGGCAGCCTGCACTCCTGGCATGACGTGATGGCGAGGGCACTGCCCCTCCTCCCACCTGACCAGGAGAAAACCACCACAGAAATCCCGATGGGGGACACTGGGCGGAAGACCTGGCCAGTCCTCCTTCAAGCCATCACGGTCATCGGACACTAGGAAAGTCTGAAAAACTGTCACAGCCAAGAGGAGCCTAAAGAGATGTGACACCTAAATGTCACGTGGTGCCCTGAGTGGGTCCTGCAGGAGAAAAAAAAACATTAGGGGCGCCTGGGTGGCTTAGTCGGTTAAGCGTCCGACTTTCGCTTGGGTCATGATCTCACGGTTCGTGGGTTCGAGCCCCGCGTCGGGCTCTGTGCTGACTGCCAGCTCAGAGCCTGGAGCCTGTTTCAGAGTCTGTGACTCCCTCTCTCTCTGACCCTCCCCTGCTCACGCTGTCTCTCTCTCTCTCTCCTAGAAATAAATAAAAAATATTTTTTAAAAAGTGTGTCTGGATTGTATCAACATTGGTTCCTTACTTGTACAAATTTACCGAATAATGTAGCAATGTAATGTGTTACAATGGGGGGGACTGAGTGGAAGGGCTCTGGGGCCTCTGCTCTATCTTTTTGCAACTTTTCTGTAAATCTCAAACTATGCTTTACAAAAGATTTGATGTGTATATGAAATGTATATGTATACCTACACACCTAAGATGTACGTACACACATATGCTGTGTCCTGCTGGCCGCAGCCTATCCAAGGCGGGCGACCGCTCCCCAGGGTGGCCACACCCACATCTCCCCTTTCTGAGCCGCGCTGTGGCTGCACCAGAGAAACAAACCTCGGCAACTACCGTCAGGGAACTCTGAAAACTCAAGGCTCATCACTCTCAGGGCTGGAGGGTTCCCCAAGGCCACGTAGCCACGTGGCAAGTAGAGAGAGAAAGAGAGAGAGTGTGAACGGGAGGTTCTGCCTTTATGGGGGTGGGGGTGGGGACCTGGGGTTTCGTGGGCTCACTCTTTATTGGTGAATTTAAAATATAAGAGCAGAGGGGAACCTGGGTGGGCTCGGTGGTTTGAGCATCTGACTCTTGATTTCGGCTTAAGTCATGATCCTGGGGTCGTGAGATCAAGCCCCAAACTGGGCTCCAAGCTGAGCATGGAACTTGCCTGGAATTCTCTCTCTCTCTCCTTTCTGCCCCTCCCCTACACACTCTCTCTCTCCCAAATAAAAACAATTAGAAATAAAGAAATAAAATATAATATAAGAGTAGATTTAAAGCCCAGGAGGGGAAAAGCAGGGTCATGCGATGGTCAGTTTCTAGAACACTGAGGGCTTTCTAACGGGGGAGCTGCCTGGCAGGGGTGGCCGGGCCCTTCCTCTGGCGAAAGGGCCGCCAGCTGCACGTTTACTCCAGACAGGGGTCTGCTGAGTGGCCGCCTCGCGATCGAAAGCAGAACGTCAGGCACTTACCATATGTAAGACACATACGCACGTATGCACTTTCCCGCAAACAGTCCTGGGCACCAATCCAGAGCCGCCCCCCCCCGGCCCCGAACATGCTCCCGGAGCAGAGCTCCAACGGCCAAGGAGAAAAGCACCCATGCACTTCGCTGCTCCAGGCTCTGTCCGCACGACCGCTTCTGAGTGAAGAGAACTCTGAGCCCCTCCGAGAGGGACCCTGTGTGCGGCCAGGGGAGGGGTGAGACGGCCTCTGCTTCCACCAGCGCACCCTCAGGGGGTCTCCCCCGAAGCCACTGCCTCTGGGCTGGAGCCTCCCCAGCTATTTCACAAAGATTTCTCCCCATGATGCTTCAATTTTTTTTTTTTTAATTTATTTCTGAGAGAGAGACAGAGACAGAGGCAGCATGAGCAGGGGAGGGTCAGAGAGAGAGAGGGAGTCACAGAATCCAAAGCAGCTCCAGGCTCCGAGCTGTCAGCACAGAGCCTGACACGGGGCTCAAACCCACGAACGGTGAGATCATGACCTGAGCCGAAGTCGGATGCTTAAGCCACCCAGGTGCCCCTGCTTCAATGTTTTTAACGCACTAGTCCCTAAAGACAAAGGCTTTTATCTTTTAGATACCGTAATTATGTTTAAAATGTGTTACTTCCAGGGACGGCTTGGGGGCTCAGTCAGTTAAGCAACTGACTTAGGTCCAGGTCATGATCTCACAGGATGTGAGTTCAAGTCCCCTGTAGGGCTCTGTGCTGACTCACTCACACTCATGCTCTTTCTCTTTCTCTCTCTCTCAAAAACTAAATAAAACATTAAAAAAAATTTTTAATAAAATGTTGTACTTCCCGAGCAAGGGCACCACCCGTGGCTGATGCCTCATGCATGTCTCTCACCGGATCCCACGGGAACCCGTGTGCACTCTCCGTGTCCCACGTGGCGGGATGGAAAACTGAGCTGAGCAACAAACACCAGGCTCCGGGATCGGGTTCACTCTCTCCTGCAGACGACGGAGGATGAGGTCGGGGGTTCCTGCCACCCTCTGCGAGCCTCCCCCTGGGGAGCCTCTCCTCCCAGTACAGAGCAGGGGGGAGGGGGCTGCTCTCAACCAGACGGAGGTGGGAACCCACCCCCACCCCCGCCCCACACCACCACCCTCCCCACAGAGGCTGGAGAGCCCAGGGCTTTGGGGGCTGAGATCGGAGCCACCGGCCACCACTTCTGGGCCCCAAAACCTTGCTCAGCACAGAGAATGCCGGGAACCCAGCGCCCAGCCCTGTGGCCCGGCTGCGTCCCCACCAGCCCAGCAGCCCACGCAGGTGCGGGGCGACAGAGACAGCGACAGCAAGAAAACAGCGTCCGCCCCCCAAGGGGTGAGGAAGTGAGAGTGAGCGGAGGGAAATGGAGAAGATCCCGCTTGTTAAGAAAGAAAGAACAGCCCCAACGAGAATCGCTTGCACTAAGCCCCGCGTCAGCAAACCCTGGGGAGGTCGTGGCCGGACAGACCCCGTCACCCCCTAGAGGACGGCGGCCGTGCGGACACAGCCCACTCCCCTGCCTCGTGCCCAGAAAAGCCTCCTCGGAGCTCCTTGCCGCATGCTGGGCGGGATGCCGTCCGATTCCTGCATCGTTAAATAAAGCCAATTAGAGCTTCAAAACTGACTCAGTGAAATTTTGTTTCTTAATGAGTCCCACCCTCAGGAGGCAGGAATACGGCAATCTGCCTGGTTTTGCTTTAGGGTTTATTTTATTTTTTAATACGTGAAAAGACACGAGGTCTCCAGCACACCCCATACCCGCCTCTTGTTGCCGTGGCAGCCATCCCAAGCCTCCCGGGCTCCTCTCCGGGGCCCACAGGGGTTTCCATGCAAGGCTTGTCTTTACTGCTCTGGATTCTTCTCCCACCATGTCCCTCCACAGCGGCGGCCAGACATCTCTATAACACGAAATCAGACAGCGCTCCTCCTCTGCTCCAAACCCCCCTGAGCCCCCCACCCCCGTTCAGGAGGAGTTCCTCTCCACGGTATGTGACCTCTGCAACCTCATCCTGTTCCTTCCTGTTCCTCACTCAGTTCCACCCATGCTGGACCCCCTTTCCCTCTTCAATATTCTTAAGCTCGTTCATGCCTCAGGTCCTTTGCACTTCCAGTTCCCTATGCCTAGAATGCTATCCTCCAGAATCTCTGTACAATGAGTGCCTCCTTCCCTTCCTCATAAATGCCACCCCCTCAGGGAAGCCTGTCCTGATCACCGACCTCAATTCACCCACCCGCAACCCCTCCCCAGCACAACCCAGGTTTATTTTCATCCTAACACCAGCGCTGCCTGATCCCCTCAGACCTGCCGATCTCTTTCCTGCCTCTGCTAGACAGCACCCCCTGGCAGGCTCTGCCTTGTTCCACACTCCATCCCCAGGGTCTGCAACGGTGCCTGGGACTCAGTAGACATTCAAGTGGCTGGAGCCCCGGGGTAGAGCTGAAGCTGTGGCTCAAGCCCCCAGGCCTCTGCAGCAGGATTCCCTCTTCCTCGAGCAAGGTCAGTGGTTTGTCCCGTCCAGGCATCCCGCTGGCTGGGCGAGTCTGAGCCACTTTGTGGAGACAGTCTGCTTCGCTCAGAGTCTACCGACTTCAGCGTTAATCTCATCCACAGACACCATCACACAACACCCAGAATAATGTTTGGCCACGTGTCAGCCCTCTGTGACCCAGCCTACTGGACGCACAAAATTAACCTCACGAACCCCAAACAAGAACACATCCAAAGAAATCCACGTGGAGACGTGTGATACTTAAAACTTCTGGAAACCAAAGACAAAGAAAGATCCTGAAAGCAGCCAGAGGAAAATACACTTAACCTGCAGGAGGCCAGTGTCAGAGTGAGAGCAGGTGTTTTGTCAGCGGCCGGAGGGAGCGTCAGGCTATTTCCCAGCGGCTGAAAGGAAAGAACCGGCGATCCAGCATCTCCTAACCAGGGATGGCATTCTTGAGAAACGAAGGGGACATCAAGGCATTCCCAGACGAAGAAAGACCGCGAGAATTTGCCACAGACCTACCCTAGCAAATGGCTGAAGGAAGTTCTCCAAACAGGAAGAAAAGATCAAAGAAGGGACCTTAGAATGTTAGAAAGGAAGAGAAGGCATAGGGAGCCAAATATTAAGTCTGTAAAATATGGGGGTATTTTCCACTCTTGAGTTTTCTAATTATTTTTGATAGTTGAGCACAAATTACAACATGGCCTGATGTGGTTCTGCGTGTCTGCAGAGCCAATATTTACCATCACGTTATACATCGGGGGGGGGCGGGGGGGTGTGTAGTAAAGAGACAGAAGAAAGGGAAGGCTTCTCTACTTCATTCAAACTATTGAAATGGCAAAGCCAGTAGACTGTGATAAGTTACACGAGCATCATGTAATACCCAGAGTAATCACCAAAAATCTAGACAGAGACACACACTCAGAAACACTGTAAATAAGCAAAACGAAATTCCGAAAATGTTCAAGGAACAAAGGCAGCAAGGAGGAAAAATATCACAGAGAAATGAAAAGCACAGGCAGCAAACACAAGACACAAACAGACATATATACGGTACTTAAGATCTAACCCATAAATAATTACATGAACGTGCCAACTTAAAGACAGATTGGCAGAATGTACTTAAAAACATGTCTCAGGGCACCTGGGTGGCTCAGTCGGTTAGGCGTCCAACTTCGGCTCAGGTCATGATCTCACAGCTCAGAGGTTCAAGCCCCGCATCGGGCTCTGTGCTGACAGCTCAGAGCCTGGAGCCTGCTTTGGATTCTGTGTCTCCCTCTCTCTCTGCCCCTCCCCTGCTTGCGCTCTGTCTCTCTCTCTCCCAAAAATATAAACATTAAAAAAAATAAAAATAATAATAAAACATATCTCAACTAGACACCATCCGTAAGAAACTCACTTTAACTTTTAACTATAACAACGTTGGAAGAAAGTGACAGAGCTTGCAAACTCTAATCGAATGAAAGCAGAAATGACTGTGTTCCCGTGAGATAAAGTCAACATCAGAGCAAAGAGAATTACCAGGGATAGAGAGAGACACGACCTAATGGCGAAAGGGTCGATCCTCTAAGAAGACCCAGCAAACCTAAATGTGAACACACTGAACCACAGTGCGGCAAGCTACGTGAAGTGTGCTCCGACAGGAAAGAGAGGCAGACGAGCCCACGGTTGTAGCTGGAAACATCAGCATCCCTACCTCAACGTCTGACAGACATCCTTGCGCGGCATGAAGCAGGCACACAGATGAACCCAATGGCCCCATCCCCCAGCAGGACTCACCGACGTTTTCAGAACATGACACCTCTCGACCACAGAGCGCACGTCATTCCCAAATGCCCTTGCAGCATAGACCACGATAGACCAGACCCTGGACCATAACGCTAACTTCAGAAATTACAAATAACTGAAACCACGCAGAGCAGAATGGACTCACTCCAGATGTCCACGACCGGAAGATGAGGCGAAAGCCTCGAACACGGGAGCCCCAGCATGCCTCTCTGGGGCAAAGAGGAAACCCCCAGGGGAACTGAAGGATACATTCAGATGACAATGGAGATACAACTTCCTGGACACAGCGGGAGCAGAGCTGAGGGTGAGCTCTGGCACTGAATTAACGAAGACATGGCCTCAATCAGTCATGAAGGCTCCCAGCTCAAGAACCTAGGAAAAACAAAGAAAGTAAAAAAAAAAAAAAAAAAAAAAAAACCAGACAGAAGGGAGGAAATAATAAATAGAAAGCGGAAATCAATGGCATTGACAACAGAAAAACAATACAGAGTATCAATGAAACAAAGAACCGATCTTCAGAAACATCCCTAAAACAGACGACACTGAAGGAAGTCGGCCAAGAAAAGAAATGTAAATGACACAAATTACTATTGGGAAGGATGAGCCCGGGCTTTGGCTGTAGAGCCTATAGGTAGCAAAAGGGTAGCAGGGAATCCTGTGGTCAGCTGCTCGCACCTCAGCGTGGCTAACTCGGCCAAGCAGGGCGCGCCCGTCGTAAATCCAAAGTAGCCCCAACTCCTGAGCCCTGTGCTTGCCTTGGCGGTAGCAGTGAACCCCGTCCTTCCCCAGGCACCACACACCCTCTGTTACAGAAGGTGCGCGCGGAGCCAAGATCTATACATAAGATAAAAACCAAATTGGTTTTGGGAAATACGTGCGATTGGCCCAGGATGAGCAGGGGTCCAAGACCCTCCAGGGACTGGATCCCAGGGAGAAGGTGGCAGAAGCCGGGGGTGGGGAAGAGGGCTGGTGGGGCGCCTGCTTGAGCCCCTCCCATGCTGATGTCGTTGCTCTTCTTAGTGTTATGCCAACACCACTCAGCAACTATGTGAGCGAGGCTGGGCCCGCCCAAGTACTGAGGAGGGATTCTCTAATTTATGCTGTGCTTTTGAAGGGGAAGAGGCCTCCCACCTCGGGGATGCCTTAGAGCAGCAGGGGAGGGGGGAAGGGCTCGCTGTCCTGGTCCGTGTCCATTCCAGAGTATTCTATTCTGCCACGTAAAGGAGCCAGACCTCTCAAAGAGAACCAGCGTCTCATGAAATTTCTTGGAACCCCAGTCAGGGAAGTGTGCGGGCCTCCCTCAGGTAACACTGCAGTGTTATAGGCATTTAGCTCCATCAGTGGGCCATGGAGAACTGAGACGCCCGTTGAAACAGCTCTGGAAACGCAGCTGAGCTGAGAAAAGCCTCAACTGTCAGGGCTCTGGGATGACCAGGCAGGGCTGGCACGGAATCACGTGCCACGTTCAGTCCCCGATGACAACGCACAATCTTGAAGGACCCGGGGCGTGGGTTCAATGTGCAGGCTCCCTGGCCCCATGCCAGACCCAGCGAAGCCAGATCTCTGGTAAAGAGATGGTGCCGGGGGACCTCAGTCCGCAGCACAGAACCCCAGCGCCTGGGACCTCAGCCCCGCAGCACAGAACCCAGGCGCCTCTGCATGACCCACAGCCGGTTTCCCAGTGCTCGGCCTGAGCCACCTTGAGGGTTGTTGAAGTTGGGACCGAATTGTCAAAGGAGGCTGGAAATGGGCACGTGGAGGTCTTTGGAAACAGATGGGCCTCCCCTGAGTCCCGCCGGACCAAGGCGCCCCCCTCACCCTGATGAAAGGAGAGGGGCTTATAGGGGGACCCTGGGGGTTTGAGGAAGTGCATGGGCAGCGCTGCCTCCCAGAGGCTGAAGGACCAGAGGGCTGTGACTCGGGTCATGCGCCACCTAGGACAGGGGCCCGCCATGGGCCTCCTGGAGACAGATGGCTCTACTTGTAAGACCATGTCTGAGGCCACTTTAGAGATTCTTCCCAGGAGAGTGCCTGGAGGGCTGGCAGGTTGGGAACAGCTGTGGGGAGCGGGCGGCCAGGTGCCCTGAAGCTCGGAGCACAGGTGTCCCTCTCAGCTCCCCGCCCCTCCTCTCCCTGCACAAGGGCCACATGCCCACAGCCTGCAAGGGCAGGGGGGTCTGGGCCTCCACCCTCCTGCCCTCCCCCCCGCTTCCCGGGCTCCTGTGAACCCCAGCCTTGGCCTGGCCTGGCCCAGAGGAGCAGAGACACAGAGATGCAGGGAAGATCACGGTTCTGAGTCACTTTACTGGACTAAACACACTCCTTTAAAGACAAATCAGACTTTGGTAGCTGACAAAAACAGTGTGGCTTTCCATTTCTGAGAAGGACCAGAGATGCCACGCGGCCCATCAGGACCCCATGCGCGCCATGTAAGCCCTCGGCGGCCCCGAGAGGCGCCGCTGGACTGACAACGTGGGCGCAGAGGCGAGAGGCTGCTCCCTCGGGCCCCAGAAAGCCCTGGAAGCTAGGCTGACTGCTCGAGAACAGAGTCTCCCAAGTGGCTGGTAACAAGCAGGGGGAGGGCAGGGTGGGCTCCGCATGGCTGCGTCTCCCCACCCTCCCTGCACCGAGCACCCTGGTCTGCTCGGCCCTGCACCTGGGAGGCGGCAGACAAGACCTTGAGCGGATGCTGCAGAGGCTCCTAACTTCCTGCCCAGCACCCACCCTCACTCCCTTCCTTAGGAACAGAACCCAATTTTTGGTGAGCAAAGATGAGCTTCCCTGGAACCAGGTGTGGTCACGTGATTCAGTTCTGGCCAATGAGGTGTGAGCAAAGCCTTGCATGGTACTTCCGGAAAGTCTTGCTAAGGAACGTGGATGGGATGGCTGGAGTTCCAGCACCCGACTTGGACCATGAGGACAAGGGCATGCTGGAGCGTCGACCCCTAACAGCTTCCTGCAGCATCTACTTCCAGAAGGGGTATAAAGTATCTATCTCGTTTCAGGCGCTGACGCTGGGAAGATTTTGGTTAAATGCTGCAGAACCTAATCTCGGCAGATAGATATATACGGTGACCCCCTCACATACCTCATATGCCAAGGACACTGCCAGCCTGGCACTCAGTGGGCACAGCACCAGGCTGAGCTCCACCTCCCTTGCATATTTGGTGGGGGATGTAGTTTGGGGGTTTCTCTCTTAGCTCTGTACACATGCCAAGGGGCTTCACTGAGCTTAGAGAACCCTCCCCCTGATGCAGAGGCAGCTGACAATGTGGCTTTCACTCCGGGAGTGAAGGCCTGAGCTTCGACTGGGCCTGGATCTCTAGGTCATAGATTGCACTTGACCCTGGTGTGGGCTGGCTCTCCAGGGAAATGAAACAGAGCAGGTGTTATGGTTCAGTTGTGTCCCCCCTAAAATTCATATGACATTTTAACCTTAAAAAAGGGATTGTTGCAGATGCAATGAGTCACGAAGAGTCCCCTAGTCCAATATGGCCAGTGTAGTCATGAGAAGAAGGAATTGGACACACACACAGGTACATGCACACATATACATACATGCACATGGAGAGAAAACCATGCCGCGGGAAGATCAGAGTGATGCTGCCACAAGCCAAAGAACCACCAGAAGCCAGGACAGAGGCCTGGGGAAGATCCTTCCCAGGATCCACCTTTGGAAGGAAAATGGCCCTATTCACACCTTGATCTCAACTTCTAACTTCCAAAACAGTGAAACAATGAATTCCAGGTTTGGTGTTTTGTCGTGGCAGCCCAGCCGGCTCACGCAGCAGGTGGTCCCACATCACCCTGTCCTCCAGAAGGTTACATTCCAAGCATCAGAGCACACTAACTGGCTGGTACTCAGTGTTTCTTGGGTAGGAGGATGGATGGATGGAGGGACGGATGGATGGATGGAGGGACGGATGGACGGATGGACGGATGGATGGACGGATGGACGGATAGACGGATGGACGGATGGACGGATGGATGGATGGATGGATGATGGATGGATGGATAGATGGACAGATGGACGGATGGACAGATGGATGGATGGATGGACAGACCAATAGCTGGATGGATGGGCAGATGGATGGATGGACGATGGATGGATGGATGGATGGATGGATGGATGGATGGATGGATGGTTAGACGGATAGATAAATGAATATGAAGATGTGAGTGCATGGGTGGGTGGTGAGTACTTAGGTGAAAAAATGAATGGAGGCGTGGATGGAAGAACACACAAGGCAGCCCCCAGGTGCTGCAAGGCCTCTGCAAGACGCCTTGCATGCCTGCCAGGGCTCCCGGATCGTGCCGGCACGTGCAGCTGGCAGAATGGCTGTGTCACGCCCGTGGATTCCGCAGAGATCAATGCAACCTCAACTCCAGGAAAAAATGGGCATCATTTTCTGTAAAACCGCCAGGAAGTGCCCTGATCAATGACTTGGTCCATCTGTTTTACTCTTCACACTGCCTATTTTTCTTCCTTATGAATAACAAAGGAGTCTGGAAGGAAGAGTCTGGAAGAAAGAGTGCTGCGAGGGGCCTGGGTGCATGTGCCCAGGGGAGGCGGTGGGGGCAGGTCCTTTCATGGAGGGGGGCATCCTGCACAATTTCTTTGCCTGACAGGTGAGATGAGCAAGGAGCAGCAAGGAGCTGCCGGCCCCCAGGTATGCCGTCCTCTGTGCGAGCCACCTTGGTGGCAGGTGCTGGTCGTCCGACATGAGAGTGTCTGACCACTAATGAGAAGCAGAGGGAGCAGAGGCACAGGGAAACAGCCGTGTGCCACGCACAAATTCAGGCAGCCAAGAGTGAGCAACGATACACCGTCCCACCATGAGCACTGGGGTGGGGACTGGGGGTGCATGTTCGGCAAACGCTCGGCTTAGCAAAGCATCCTTCCTGTTGACCTTGACCCAGATCCGGAGGACAGATGCCCAGTGGCCTCAGGAGAAGGGTCAAGCAGGAGCGAGGTCTAGGAGGATGAGCCTGCCCAGAACAAGGGCGCTGTATCTTGTCAACCCTCCCTGGCTCCGGGGGCAACTGAATAAAATAACCCAATGCACTCAGTGCCAGGCCGCCCCCAAGGCTCCAAACGTTTTGCGGTGCCCCTCCCCAGCACCCAAGCCACTGGGTTTCTCCCCTCCAAAAATAATAACTATTGGGGAAAAAAACCCCGACGGGCAGTGAGAACTCTCTGGAAGGCGCGGCCAGGAAAAGCCATTTGTTAATCTACCCCTTTCTGGAGCTCCGGACTCATTTGGCTGGGCTTCTGGGGTGCTCGTTGCCAACACAGCCTTGGCTAATAAGTAATTAGAAGATAATTAACATTTGTAACATACAATGGGAAACATCTGGACCTACCGACTTATTAAAACCTAAGAACCTGATTAATCAATTGTGTAGAGAAATGGAACACAGGCTCAGGTAGAAGCAACAGCTTCCGTGGGCTCAGCCCTCCCCGCCCAGCCCTGACAGGGCTGTCCTCGGGTCCCCAAGTCAGCAACACTCAAGCGTGGACTCTGTCTACCCAAGACACCCTCCGCCGGCCGCCCACTGCTTCCTGCGTCCGCACATGTGTCCAAGGATCAGAGAAAGCAGAGACCCAGGGCTTTTCCATTGGCTAAAGTTCCCGGGGTGAAGAGAAATGGTGTGGCATCTGTGTCCCCCCCGCCGCCATCCCCTTCTCCCTCTGCTTCCCCTCATTCCCCAGACAGTCACCCGGGAGTTCAGGGAGAGAGGGAGCCCTGGGGGTGCCTCCCAAGATGCACCAGACCTTGACCTCAAAAACACCCGTGACTGGGGACGGCAAGAATAAACGAAAGCCGGGGCACCTGGGTGGCTCAGGTGGCTCAGTCGGTTAAGCGTCCGACTTCGGCTCAGGTCATGATCTCACGGTTCATGTGTTCGAGCCCCGCGTCGGGCTCTGTGCTGACAGCTCGGAGCCTGGAGCCTGTCTTTGGATTTTGTGTCTCCCTCTCTCTCTGACCCTCCCCTGCTCATGCTGTCTCTCTCTCTCTCTCTCTCATTAAAAAAAAAAAAAGAATAAATGAAAGCCAAGCTCCTTCCATCCAGGACCGTGTCTGCGCCGGATCCCAGACTGCGCTCTCCCCTCCATCCTCAGAGCGGCGGCGCAGGGAAAGCGTGGGAACGTGGACCCAGGGAGCCAGAATGCGCTCCCCAAATGCTCTGGTTTCCGGCCCAAACATTAGGGTGCTGCTCTACGAGCTAACCGTGCTCCCTCGGACAGGAGGGAGCTGAAATAAAAGACCGGGCATTTCTGTGAATGTGGGAAAAGCAGTCAGGGCTGCGTTAATTCCCTCTTGTGAAGCCGGACAGGGTGGACCTCCTCAGGCTACTTCCTGGAGGCCCCTCGAAGACTCCGTCCTGGGGATTGTTTTTTGAGAAATCTAAGTCCAAACCACCTCCGCTTTCTCACCTCGTGAGAAGCCGGAAGAGAAACACTCAGGGATGCAAATGCGAGAGGCTCCAGGGCTGGGGTCCCCTCCCCTGCTTGGGGCCACCTCTGTGCCCCGCCTCCCTGCCTCCACAAAGTCCGTCCAGTCCCGTGGTTCAGGTGGGGCTGTGCTCGCAGCACTCGAATCCCAAGGCCAAAGTGACTGGTCCAGGGGCGGGCATGTGACGTGGGCTGAGGCATGTGCCTGAGGCATCTGCAGCCCAGGTGCCTAACCTGGAAAGCCCGCGTGGCTGAAGGGACAAGCTGGCATTCGCTGAGGCAGGGGTGGGGCTGGCTGAGAACACTCGGGGCCCCTGTTCCCTCGGACCAGCTCTATCCATCTTCCCTGCTGGATTAAGCCGGCGGGCCCCTGACTGAGTGAGCCAGTGGGTTCCTTGCTTTGGCTCAAGGCTATTTGGGCTGCATTCCTGCTGCTCTTGACCACATGCAACCTATGCAAATACCCCTCTCCGCGACCCATCATTCGTGGGGAAGGGGCCGGCTCCAAGCTGCAGGGGGTGTGTCAGAGGAAGAAAAAACACGTGCAAGAAAACAGATATGAGAAAGTGATACTCAGCGACTTTATATGGCCACATTAGCAGCGGGGTGTGGGGGAGTTTGCTCCACCTACAAAATCAAACCACCGGACGTGATTTTAAAACCACGCATCCCATAAAGAGATCTCTTACTTGGCCATTTGCCGGTGACCTGTCCCAACCTAACCATTCCATTGCTTTCGGTTTCTGGAAGATTCCTGTTTCAATGGACTGCGCTTCCTGGCCTCCCAGGAAGGCAGATGAAACAGGTGCATCTCTGGGGGAAGTGGAGACCCCCGTGGTGGGGAGAGAAGGTGTTTGATGTGAAATCTCGGACAGCCCACGAGGGAAAGGTTCTCTGCCTTGGGGGCTGACACCGTCCTGCCCCAGATGTAGAATGGTGAGATGAAGAAAAGGGAGAGGGACCCGCCAGGCAAGACAGCCGTCCAGGCAGGAGAGCCCGCCCACCCCCAGCCCTGTGCTCTGCCCTGTCCACCCTGCAATTGTCTCACAGGCCAGGGAAGCATGGGTGCCACTAACTCCCATCGCAGATGGGGGTCCCAGAGCCCATTGCTGGAAAGGGGCAGGTCTGGATTCGAACTCGGGCCCTCCTGGCAAAAACTATATTCCTTCTACCACCCCATCTGGGGCATGCCAGGGTCAGGACCCCAGCCCCTGAGCTCCCTCATCAGGGTCCACACCTCATGGTCAATCAAAACACAACAGAGGAGCATCCCCCCAGGGCCACCTCACCATGGCAAGTCAGACTGGTAAGGACAGTCTCAGGAGGCATGGAAGGCCCGAGCCAACCCCTGGAGGGGAAACTGGCCGGGAGAGAAAAGTCAGTCACTTAGGACTACGAACTTACTAGGCAACCAATTTGCAGAGTCTGTCCTTAACTTGTGCCACAGGCAAGGTCTGCGTGGGCAATTTGGGTCCATCAGCCTTTAAATTACAGACGGCCGCGTCCCTCCGTCAGGCCAGCCGCAGAGAGGAGACGGCGCAGCTCTGGGCTGAGTGACAGCTCCAATAAATGTATTCCTGCCAGGAAAATAGCATTACCACGCCGAGGTGCTCTGGAAAGTATTGAACTTCAGGAAGAAATAAAATAAAAATAAAATGGCTCAGGCACTCCCGGGTGCTCCGTCATTATTGCGAGATGCAGTGGGGAGAAAAAGAGGCCCATTATCAAATAAATATCTCACTGTCCTTGGCAAAGAACGGCAATCACTGCATCACAGCTCGTGAGTGGCTGGTCACAGAGCGGTGTCTGGCTCAAGAGGGGAACCTTTGCCTGGCAAGGAAAGCCCTCGGGGGCATCTTGAGTGGCTTCCCATTCACAGCCAGGGAAACTGAGGCCAAAGCTGTGCAGCAGCTCAGGTTAGTGGACCAGAGACGTTCAAACGCGGAAGCACAGGACAGGACCCGAAGCATGACAGGCATGAGACGGGCTCCCCAGGATCTCCAGGGCCGGCCCCCGGGCCCAGCTTGGGGATGGCTGCTGGGTAGCCTGTAGGACATGCCCATGACCTTGAGGAGTGAGGAAGGGCAGGTGAGAACCAGGGCAGCCCTCAGACATCCTCAGCTGGCCACTCCGTCCCTCCCACTGCTGATGTCAGGGAGCCTCCACTGACGGGCTGAGTTCTGGTCCTGAGGTCCTGTGGTCCGCCTGCCCCTCTGCTCCCCCGCGCCCAGCCCCCTTGCCCGTGCGGCCCCTAGCAAACGGGAGCCATCCGAGGCCGCCGTCCTGCTCTTTCTCTCTGGACCTTCTCTCTGCACCAGGGTTCTGGGAACCACAGGGTGAGCTCAGCAAGGGCAGGTGCGCTCTCCTCACTCCCGGCCGGGTCTCAGGCCCTAATACAGTATCTGTCACGGAGCAGGGGCTCTGCAAACTCATCAAGGGCACAGATGGGGGCTGCGAGCCAACAGCAGAGCAGACTTGGAGTCAAATAAGACACATCTGTGTGACGGTCTTGCCTTTCCCACCGGACGCCCTCGTCACCCTGTGCTGCGCGGAACACTGGCAATCAGCAAACCGGACCTCCACGCGACCCCCAGGTCGGCACCCAGGCTCTGGGCCTCTACCATCCCCCACAGCGGGCTTGTCCTGCGGCGCTCCGGGGGAGGACCTCCCCCTCACACTTCCCTGCACCAGGGAAGGGCCAGGCGCAGGAGGGGTCAGCGGGACCCACGCATGACCCCAGTCACACCCCAGGTAACTGTGGGCGGCCACTTTATTTCCTGAGTCCAGACCTTAAGGTACAACGTGGAGGTAATGGTCCCATCTTGAAAGAGTCGAGCAGGAGAGGAAGGAGGGAGGGCACTTCTACATCGGGTGCACTTGGGACTCGTGTGCAGGGGGCCCCTTGTCACCGAGGACTTGACTCAGTCCCTGATGCTCTGACCCCCCACCCAGCCCCCCAGCATCCCCTTCCGCCGCCCCCGGGCGTCTGTGCAAAGGGTTCTGATTCTGGAAGCTCGCCCTCGCCACCTGCTGCTTTTCTCAGCAACGTTTTACAGGCACCTTTTGCACGTAAACACCCGGAAACCACACCCGGGGCCTCCGTGGTGCCTACGTACCCACATCAGTGCAGCTAAGAAGTTCTAAGATGAGGGGCGCCTGGGTGGCTTAGTCGGTTAAGTGTCCGACTTCCGCTTGGGTCATGATCTCACGGTTCGTGGGTTCGAGCCCCACGTCGGGCTCTGTGCTGACTGCCGGCTCAGAGCCTGGAGCCTGTTTCAATCTGTGACTCCCTCTCTCTCTGACCCTCCCCTGCTCATGCTGTCTCTCTCTCTCCTAGAAATAAATAAAACATTAAAAAAAAAAAAAAAAAAAAAAAAAGAAGTTCTAAGATGAACCACAGGCTTCTGAGGACAGGAAAGCTTCCAAAAGAGCATTTTTAACTCATTTCCCTGACGACGGCTACCGCTGACCCACACCCGGCCCGCGGCAGTGAAATCACAGCTCAACGTCACGAGAAGACCCCATAACGTGAGCGACAGTAGCTTCATCTGCCTCAGGTAGGAGGCCGGTGGCTGGCCAGAGGCCGGAGGAAGACGGGTCAGGGCGGAGTGGGCTCTGGGGTCTGGTGGCCGCCACCAGGTGGACGTGCACCCAGCTACCTCCAGACACGGGGTCCCTGTGGTCTCGAGGCCTTGAGGGCTCCCGGGAGGCGGCATCTGCAGACCACCAGCCTGGGACTCAGAACACTGAAGGTCAGACCGACCTTCCCCTGCTGGGCCACCCTGGAAGCCAGGGTGAAAGTAAGTCCATCTGACCTCTGGGAAGTCCCAGGAGCCCTTGCTCACTCAACTCGCTCTCGCCCCACTCACCCCCAGCCCCTGCAGGAAACACTTTTTTCCAGACTGCCCTTCATCCTCCAGATACCTGGCAGGGCCTGGCCTGGGGCTGACCCAGGAGCGGTGGGGCCTGGGGACAGGGCCTCAGCGGCGGGCGATTCTGTGTGCTCTTCCCCAGGCAGCCTCTGTGGCCGAGCTCTAAGGGTTCCCAGGGTCTGTTTTGATCAGGTACGGCAGGACACACGGACGCAAAGTGACTGCCACGAAGGAAGAAACTGATTATGCTCACAGATCCCGGGAAGAGCAGGGCCGGCCAGAGGCAGAGGGCGTGTGAGCAAAAGCCTTCGCTGTGGCTTCCACGGGAAGGAACAGGGGAAACAGGCTTCGGATTGGCTGGTTTGAATAATTTCAGAGGGTTCTGGGGCCCAGGGGCTGCTTCCGGCTGTCTGTCGGTCTGTCGGTATCTGCCATGGGGTCAGATAAAGAAAGTGCTTGGAGGGGCCGGGGCAGGGCTTGGGCTCAGGGTTAGATGCTTTGCATTTGAAAGGCACCCTCAGAGTGAGTTGTTCACCATCTCTAGGAACTGGGGAACCTGGGAGGGGCCCCCAGCGCTCAAAGCCTCAGAATACAGAAAATAAAAGACAAGGTTGAAATCAGCCCGGGGAGGTCTTGGGGCCGCCAACGAGCTACATACAGAGGCTTTTGTGCAAGAAGCTTCCCCATTTTCCAGGCAGACATGAGGCTTGGCTAACAGATACAGGCTGGATTTCAGCACCTGTTTACCAACTAGGCCGAGGCATCCTTGAGCAGTGCGCAACCAGAACAACTGTTCTAAGGCCTTGCCTTCGCTGCCCAGGGGCGTAACCCAACCAGCCCAACCATCCTAGGGGGACAAATGGCTTCCCTGCTCTGAAAGTGCCTGCAGGGACAGGTCCCCCCTGACCAGCCTGCGTCCTATTGGCTCATGCTCTGTACACAAGTCTAAAACTTCCAAATAAGGCAAAGCTATGTTTCAAAACGCTGTGGGGGTAAACATCCTGCTCGTAAACGATCAGCAGGGATGGACGTCGTCAGAGGGGAGCGAGTGGTCCCTCAAGAGAAGTGTCGTGTTCTGGAACCTGCTTGGGGTCATGCCCACCCCTCCCCAGCGGTGCCTGGCCAGGCCCAGACTCTTTCTGGGGCTCCTGCAGGTGAACCTCATCTTTGAGCCTCTTTCCCCAGACAAAAAGGACACTTCCTTGGAGAAAGCAGCAGCCCCCACGCCCCCCCCATTGGAAACTGAAGAATAAACCTTCTTCCTTCAGTTTTCCCCGGCGAAGCCCGGCCAGAGTGCTCTTTTGAGCGTCACAGCGTGTGGTGTGGCTGAATGGTCAGGGTGGAAGGTTCCGCGCCTGCAGAGATATTTTTTTTTTCCCAGCAAAAGAATAAAATGAAGTGATGTCCTCACCTTGGGCTGCAGCATGTTTTGGGAAAGGCAATTTCAAAGCAGAAAGGTCAGCCCAAAGGAGAACGCTGTTTCTAAAACCGGGTCCCGCAGAAGAGGGAGCCACCAGAAGAGAGTGTGGACGCCAGTCTCCAACTCCGGCGAGGCCAGGAGCAGGCTGTGGGGTGACCAGGAGGTGCACACGGGGCCTCTGGATTTTGTTTAGTTCTGCTCTTTTTCCCAGTGCTTCTGGAAGTCCTACCTGGCTGACGCCCTGTGACAGCCAGCTCGAGGGGCCCCCGCCCACCAACCCAAGTCCAGCCTTGCAGAAGGCTCGGAGCCCAGCGACCCTTGCTCTGCACCTCCTGCCTCCCCCAACCACATGGGACTGAGCACCCCACCTCCCGACGAGGGAGATTGCAGGCAGGTCTCCCTCCAGAAGGGGTAGGAGCCCCCCAGGCTGGGACGTCCTGGTCCAAATCCACGGTGTGGGGTTTCCTGAGCAAATAGCCCCCAAACCAAAGCCAAGCCATCTCTGCAATAAATCATGTTTTCAAATACCAATTTTATTTTTAAATTTTTTTAACGTGTATTTATTTTTGAGAGACAGAGCGTAAACAGAGGAAAGGCAGAGAGAGAGGGAGACACAGAATCGGAAGCAGGCTCCAGGCTCTGAGCTGTCAGCACAAGCCCGGCGTGGGGCTCGAACCCACGGACCACCAGATCATGAGCTGAGCCGAAGTCGGACGCTTAACTGACTGAACCATTCAGGCGCCCCTCAAACACAAACTTTAAAAACATAACAGGGCGAAGTTGCTAGAGACCCTTAGAAGTGAGCAGGCCTCTGGGAGTGTCTTGGTCACACAGCCTGTGTCTGACCGGGCAGGGCCCGCTGGGAAAGAGCTCCCTCCGTGGCCGCCTGGGTGATGGAGATACAAGCTGCATCCCTCGTCACCACGGGGGACCCAGAAGGAGCGGCCATCCCTGTGGGGACATGTGTCCTTCTCCTAAACCACCTGCATCCCGCCTGTGAAATCCCGTGTTTTCAGTCGCCCGAAGGCGCCCCCAGAATTACCCTGTTGGCACACTGCCTGGAGCCTCCCTGGCCAGGAAGTAACTCTGCGAGACTTCCCATCGACTCTGCACATGCCACCTGCCGCTCGAGTAGAAGGAAAGTTGCAGAGTCAAGGCCTCGCCTGTGTGCCATGGTGACTGGGAAGTGGCCGGGAGCTCCGAGAAGCCTCAGGTGTCGTTGGAAATGACCGTGTAGAGCAGCCGGGCCCCCGGGAAGATGAAGGCTCCCGCCAGAGGCCCCGCGGAGCCTCGTCCTTGGAACCTTCCACTGGGCACCGCGGTATAAATACAGGTTCAAACGAGAACAACAGAGAAGTACAGGAGACCCGGGCCCCAACCCCGAGTGAGACCCTGTGAGCCTTGCAGCCTCCACCGTGAGGGGTGGAAGGGACCCCTCGCTGAGCAGATTGGCTGCTCGGGACCCTAACCCCACTGGACAGCTCAGCCTTGAGCCGAGATAAGCTGAGGCGTGCCTGGAAGTCCAGCTCTTCCGTTTGGGGCATTAAAAAACTTTTCAGGGGGCACCTGGGTGGCTTAGCTGGTTGAATGTTTGATTCTTGATTTCAGCTCAGGTCATGATCCCAGAGTAGTGGGGTCGAGCCCTGCACCAGGCTCTGTGCTGAGCATGGAGCCTGCTTAAGATTCTCTCTCTCCCCCTCCCCAGCTTGCTCTCTCTGTCTCTCTCTCAAATAAGTAAAATGAAAAAAAAAAAAACCTCCAGTTAGTGGAGCAGATGGGGGCCGGCCTCAGGGTCCCCCAGGAAAACAGATCACAATTTAAGGACACTCCCCAGCCCTGAGTGAGCCGACCCGGGGATAATGTCAGAAGACCCCAAGCTCCGACAGCCAAGGGAGCCACAGCTGCCTCCCCAGTGAGGATGAGGGAGAGGTGGTTCTTGGGTCAGGACGTTCAGCAACACGTCCTTCAGGAAGCCCACTCTGACTTCTCTCCTCCACGAGAGAGGGGTCCTGCCCAGACACATCGTCCATCCTGCACCCTCTTAACACACCCAGTGTCTGTCTTCATCCCATTTGGAGCAAGATGGGTACAGAAGCGAGTGCCCCGCTGACCTGTAATCATCTGGGCGAAGACCGTGTTTGTCACTGTATGCCCGGAACTTGGCGAGGCGCCTGCCCATCGTTAGGGCTGAAATAATAAATGTCACAGATCTAATCATAACAAGAATAATTGGGGCCAGCACGTGCACAGCCTTTGCTTGTCTGAGCCCGACGCGCCCAGGCTGTGGTGATAGACCACTAAACGAGTTAAAATCACTCATCCAAGGTCACCTTGCCGCTCAGGGACAGAGGCTGTCAGATCCCAGGGCCTCCCCACTACGCTGCGGTGAGCTCAGCCCTGGGAGGGGGCAGGGAAGGGCATTTAGTCCGAGCAAACAGAGTCCTGGGATCAGAAGAAGCAGCTGAGCAGGAGCGAGTGCGGCCCGGAGAGGTCACACCCCACCCTGGGCCCTGATCTTGCCGCTCCCAGGAGGGCATAATGCTAAGCGGACGTGAGGGGAATCCTGGCGCTCTCCTGGGAGCCCTGGGGACCTGCCCAAGCCTGGCCAAGGGGAGGGAGGGGCCCGAGGCTGTGGTGTGATGGGTGGAGGTGGGGACGCACCCCGGGTGTTTGCAGGATGGAGAACACACCCGTCCTAGAACCTAGAACCGTCCCCACACCGGCTGCTCCCCGTCTGTGTCCTGGCTTTGGGCCGGCCAGGCGTCCAGAAGTGTCTCACCGCTCTGTGTTTGGAAGGACTGATTACATCTCATTAAATGTCTTTAAACAATTAATGCAGAACCACTGAAATCATGACCAGTAAGTCTAAATTAAATGATGTCTGAAATTTCGCTTTCGGGTCTAGATCAGCCACAAGCGGCTCTGTCAGATCCGACTGGAGAGTGTTCAAGTGCAGACAGTGAGCAGGGGAGGGAAGGGACCGAGGGCTGGGGCGTGAATGCGGGGCGGAAGCGCAAGGGACATGCACGTCTGGGGGGCGTGGGTCTTTCTTGGTTGGTGGCGCTGCACGGTGTGTCTGCTGCCATCCGTTCCCTTCCCGGTTCCCGCTGCCTCCCTTCTGACGACAGCTCTGGGGCCGCCTGGCCTGGTCCTCGGCAGCGAGGGCAGCTGTGGGCACTCCTCGCCTGGCTGCAGACATGTGCGTCTCTCTGGCCACAGTGCATGGTCCCGTGATGGGCATGTGATCCCAGCTGAGCCCACAGACGCCTCGGGATTGCAGGTCCCACTGGGAGAGAGGCCAGGAGGACACAGCCAGAGCCATGGCAGCCATCATGCCACCATGAGACCCCAGCCAAGGAGATGGTGGAGAAGGGGCAGGAAAAGCGGGAAAGTGGCGAGGTGGCCCTGGGGGACCCCCTGTGAGCCCTGCATGAAGGCCTCTCTCCCACCAGGTGGTGGGTTTTCACTGGCAAATGACAAAGATGTCCCAGCCAGGTCTCCACGGATAGAAACTCTCTCCTCTTCCTATCAGTAGAAACTAAAGACGTGTCTCCCGTACTTCTCAAGGAGTTTGAAGGCAGTTTGCTCCGAGATGTATTTTGTTGTATTTCATCGCCCTCCTTCAGATGCAAACAGTCCGTAGGCAGCGGGGCCAGCCCAGCACCGGGACCCGGCCCAAGCCGGGCTTTACCAGGTGGGGATTCAAAGCGCGGGAGCTGACTGGGCTCAGGCTTGCCCGTCTCCGTGTGCACGCTCCAGGGTAGGAAGCAGAGACAAGTAGGCCATTTGCAGGGCGCTGCCAGGGAGCTCCTCTTCCAACTTGTGCCCTGGGCGGCTCACTAC
This sequence comes from Proteles cristata cristata, assembly GCA_017311185.1. Taxonomy (NCBI): domain Eukaryota; kingdom Metazoa; phylum Chordata; class Mammalia; order Carnivora; family Hyaenidae; genus Proteles; species Proteles cristata. Next base: position 157,194 of record JAESUZ010000916.1, read on the forward strand.
ACTGACCCCGGCCCAGCCCTCGTAGGGAGGGTGTCCTCACCACAGCAGAGTCAGGCCACAGGTCACGAGTGGGCGCCGGAAACCGTTAACCCCAAACTTCAGCCCTAAGTGCCCTGCTGCTGCCCCGGGGAAGCTTCCTCTCCTCTGGGGGCTTTGCTTTTCCCGTCTGTGCAGGGAAGATGCGATGAGGGGACGCCCCTGGGCTGGGTCAGCCCTAAGCTGTGGGATTCTTCTGGGTGCTTCTGGCAGCAAACTGGCTCTGGAGACCCCCACACACTGGCACCTGGTCAGCCCACAGGAGCCTCGGCCCTGCTGGGCGCCCAGCAAAGCTGGACCACAGCTGCTCACTCCCCTGTGACCTCAGCGAGACGGAACACATGTTCTGCTCTGTGCTTCCTCGGGATGCCAGGGCTGCAAGAAACTTCCAAACGGAGGGGGCAGGATGTTCCTGGCACCAAACCAAACTGCCATCCTCCACCGAGGCGCCGGGGACACTCAGAGGCCATGGCTTCCCGTCCGAGCTCGGGGTCACATAGCTGTCCCCCTCTGTCCCCAGGGCAGATGCCCTGGCAAACTGCTTCACACCCCAGGTGCTCCCAGAGCATCCGCGAAGTCCTCCCCAAGCACAGAAGCGTGTCAGATGCCCCAGGTTCTTGGGGAAACAGGACACCGACTCTGTGGGGGCCGGGGGCCGTCTGCAGACTCAGCCAGTGTGTGGGGGGGTGGTGCAGCTCCCCTGCCAGGGGCAGAGAGACCCCCGCCCTCTCCTCCCTCATCCCACAGCCTCCAGTGCTGAGCCTAGAGCAGGGCCTGGCCTGGAGAGAGGAGATAGAATCAGGTGAGACCCTGATTGAGAAATGCAGGTGGAGTTTCCCTCGGTCCCCACTCGCTGCAGCCTGGCTGGTCACCCAGGCGCTCCCCTAACATCACCCCACTCTGCAAAGCCTTCACTGAGAGTCTGCCACACGCCCACCATGGTCCCGGAGCCCGGGGTCCGGGTCCTGGCGCCCAACGGCTGCCCAGTCCGAAGCCCAGCCCTGCCCCCTCCTGTGGGAAATGGCAATGACCGTAGGGCCGTCAGCTCACCCAGCTTTTGCGATCACCAGGCACAGCACTAAGCAGGGAGCCTGGAGCAGAGAGGCCACCCGCAAAGTGGAGCCGCTGTGTACTGGGGTCTCTGCGAGGGTTATGAGTTGAGGGGAGCACAGAAGTCCACAGATGGGGTGAGGGGGGTGCGGGGGGCAGACCCCCAGGTCCCGCTGCAGGAGGTCGGCCCCCCATCACAGGCTTCTGCCCCCTGCCTGCCCCCCATCCCCCCGGAGTGCGAGCGGAGTCACACAGTCGACATCTCGAGTGGGGTAGGTCCCTACTGGGGGACTGTCCTGTGCGCCGTGGGACACTCCGCAGCCTCGCCCGCCTCCGCCCCCCGACGCAGCACCCACCTCCCCACCCGAGTGCCCCCAGACGGGACAGCGGCCCAGGCGGGCCGACAGCTCCCGGCGGAGGCTCCACATTAGCGAGAGGAACCGCTGGAGGCTTCTTTCTAAAATGGAGTAAAGAAAACTAAAGGATGCTCTCTGGCCCCTTCAACAAATATTTATTCGACAATTTTATGGCACTGGGCACCGGGTTGTGTTCCTTCGTCCGTGGCATGAGCGGCGCTCAAGTGAGCCGGACACCGACTGCTTCGGTCCTCGAATCCACCGTCCTTGGGGCTGGGAAATACAAGCCGCCTGCCTTGGAAACCACCCTCCAGAGAAGACTTCCCAGGCCCATAAAGCTGCCCTGCGGGGCCTCGGGACCGTCCCTGGAGCTTCCCTCGAGAGGACCAGGGGGCAGGGTGGCATGTGAGGAGAGGGTGGCAAGTAAGGACCTTGTGCTATTAATTAAAACCTGAGAATGGAGTCTTCGGATTTAATTTACGATCTGAGTGGAGTTCTTCCGCGCTCATCCATAATCCCTCATGAGCAGCCAGAAACGGAGAAGACGTTACATAAACGATGAACAATAACGCAGAACAAGCACCTCTCACTCCCAAGAGCCTCGGTCTCTCCGACTGCCAGTCATCCGTCCCCACCCCGACGGGGGGGGTGGGGGTGGGGGGGACATTGAGAGCCGGGGTCCTGGGGACCGGAGACGGCCAAGAGCAGGTCAGCAGCAGGGGCCCCGACCCGGCCGCACACTGATGGACCCCCAAGTCACCAGCGGTCGCTCCCCTCCGACTCCACCCACTCAGGCCCTCCAGGGAGTCGTCCAAGGTCACACGGTCCAGAAGTAAGCGGCAGGCTAGGATTCAGTCCACGCCGTGTCTATCCGGCCCCGAGGCTGTGGTTGCAGGGCCTTGTGCATCAGACAGAACCGCTTCGGGGAGGGTGGGAGGGGGGTGCTTCCTGAAAACCGGGTTCCTGGGTGCCACTGCTGACCTACAGACGGGGCCATTTCTAGAGTGGAACCAAGAAGGGCCCCCATCTCAGCTCACAAGCACCCCGAGTCGGAAAGCCCCTGTTCCCTTCTGTACAGAAGCCACGGAGACCTGGGTTTGAGGGGGTCCTGCCGCCAGGGCTCTGCTTCACCCAGCCCTGCAGCAGGAGAGTAGAGCCCCAGCCTCTGCTGTGGGAGCCAGAGCCCCGGCCGTGCCCCGGGGGTCCAGACTCGGCGGGGTGAGCCAGCCGCACAGGGGCCCCTGCTGCCCGCTCCGGCCCTCCTGGTAGAAGCCACCGGGGACTTTGTTTTATTCCATCCTCTGCTGGACCCCCTCATTCCTGGAAGAGCACCTGGTCCATAGGACGTGCTCACAAATGACTGGAGAGAGGGAGGGAGGGAGAGGGAGGAGAGGGAGGGAGGGAGGGAGGGAGGGAGAGGGAGGGAGGGAGGGGAGGGAGAGGGAAGGGAGAGGGAGGGAAGGAGAGGGAGAGACGGAGTCAGGGAAAGAGGGAGGGAGCGAGGACCGGCTGGGAGCTGCTCCTAAGGGTGGAGACCGGGGCTCTTCAGTCCCGCAAAGTGTCACCCAGAAGCCTTTCGCTCATTCCCGCACCAGCTGGCACCCTGGGGACAACGAGGAACAACGTGACGAGTAAGTGAGTGGATGAAGGCAGGAACCGCGGGCGGGGCGTCCGCAGGGTCACTGAGAGCTGGCAGGTGATGCCCCGTCTCGGCCCGGCACTGTCCGCATCCCTGCACAGAGAGGACGCACACCAGAGTGCCCGGCACACGGGAGGAGGGAGGAAACAGGCGCCGAGAGCCAAGCTGGAGGAAGCAGGGGAGGCAGGACCATCCCACGAGCTCTCCCGCCCCCCTCCCGCCCCCCGCCCCCCCTGCGGCCCCAGGACACGACTCCAGCCCCAGAAAGCTCTGCTCCTGCTGTCGCCTCCCTCCCTGACCCGGCAGGTCCCGGCCGTTGGCCTCGCTGCGGGGTGAACGCGCCCTCCAGCGACCATCCCAGCTGCAGGGGCCACGGTCTCCAGAGGTGGCCTGGGGCTCACGTAACCTTAGGGAGCGTCCCCACTGGCGTGAAGGGCTGCCCGCATCCACTCGCTGCTCCCGGGCCGCACCCCTACACGCACAGGTTGAAAAATTAATGGGAGAACAAAGTCCCTGAGCAGAGAGCTGTGTGACCTTCTCCAGGTAGACGCAGCCCGGGGGGCCCCCGTCTCTGCTCCCCCCTACAGCAGGGCAGCCTGGGGCTGGAGTGGACACAGAGAGCGCCCGCCCTGTCCCTCCCAGGATGCCGTCCGGCTTACTGAACACGCGTTTTTCTAGGGACTGGGTTCTCACAGGAATGCTTTCTGGCGGCTTTGGTTTGGGGTTTCAGGGAGATGAAGAGAGTTTTTAGAAAGCAAACTGTCAGACTCCTTCCTGCCTCTCCTTGCAGGGGGTGGGGACCGTGCTGGCTGTCTCCCGTCCCCCCCTCCAGCCCGCAGAACCGGACCCCCGGGCCTCTCTCGTGCCTGGGTGCGTCCAGAAGTCCCCACAAATCCCCAGATTTCGTCAATCTCCCATCAGTTCCGAGTGCTGGTTTCCGCTGCCCTCTCCACTGCCCTGCGCTCCGCCCCCTCTTAGGACGGAGCCCCCAGCAGGCTGCACACGCCACGCATCTGGCCCTTGTTTCTGCCCAGGGCTTTCACATCAGAGTGGACGAGAGAAACCACTGGAAGAGCAGCAGAAGCCCTGCAGCCGCCAACCACTTGTCAGAGGCCCGGCTTCCTGGAGGAGTCTCCAGGGTAACGAAGCAATTAGAAGCACCCACCCGCCAGCGGGACCAAGAAAGTTTCCAGAACAAAGTGTGAGTCCACGCTTCAGCCTTGGAGGCCCGAGCAGGGGGGCAGCTTCCTCACAGGGCCTGAGCCTGCCTGTCTGCACAGGAAACACACCAGAAGGCCAAGGGCATCCTCCCCCAGGAGCCCAGGCCCCGGGCCGGCCCCGGCCGCAGAGGGCCCCGCAGACACCGCCCCACCTTGGGGTGCATGGCCCAGGCCTCAGCTCCCTGCAGGCTGGGGTATGCCGAGCAGTTGGGGGGCACTGGTCCCCAAGCCCCCCAGGCCCTGTGAGGACACCCAGCTCTCGGGTTGTTCCCAGGCTCCAGGAAGGGACCCCGTCACGTCAGGTCTGAGAAGTAACACCTGTGGGTGTGAGGGGGCGGTAAGGGGGAGGGGGGGCAGGTGTGACCGGAACCGAGGAGGCAGCCAGGTGCTCCCACCGCTCCACGCCATCCTTCATGCGCTCCCTCCCAGCCGGGCTCCTGCCTTGGGAGAGACCCTCATGGAGGGAGACCCTCTCCGACACCCCCGCTGCCCTCCAGGAGAGCGGCCACGGCCCCATCGGCCAGGTCCCTGCAGCGCTGTCTCCTGCTCCTTCACGGCCCAGCAGAGGCTCCTCTGTGTCTATTAGCCTCGTGGCGAAGGCCCCTGCGTGATCTGGCTCTTTCCACAGGCTGAAGAAACTTAGCTGAATAATGTATCACGGCACAAAGGTGGAGGGAAATTTGGAATCCTGAGCGGCACCTTCAGAACCACTGCCACTTAGCAACCCCCCTGAGGCCCCAGCACTTTGCCAGGCCGGGGATGGAGGCGAGGCGGGGTTGGGGGTGGGGACGCTCTCCCTGGAGCCCACCCCCCACTTCCCACTGGTCTCCAATGACTTCACTCTCAAGCAAAGGTTATGCTGGAAATTAATTCAAATGTGCTGTCGAAACAGTTATGTAAGCAGCTTACTTTTAAAGACCTGGACCAGAGACGCACCCTGGCGAAGGCTTACGTAAGCTCGGGGACAATGAGCCGCTGGGATGGACGGTCCTCAGCGCAGCTGTCGGGAGGCAGAGCCGGGCACTGGGGGCACTGGCCGAGCAGGAGCGGGACCGCACAGGGACCCCCAGCAGACCCCGCTGCCCACCTGCCAGCCTGGGGACCAGAACAGGCAGGATGTGAGCAGACAGCTGCACAGGAACCCGCCAGGGGCCTCCAGGCTTCAGGGGCTGTGCTTTGCCTTCCACCTGCCCCCCACCTGCCCCCCACCTGCCCCCCTCCTGTCCCCCACCTGCCCCCCTCCTGCCCCCCACCTGCCCCCCACCTGCCCCCCACCCACCTGCCCTCCACCTGCCCCCACCTGCCCCCACCTGCCCTCCACCTGCCCCCACCTGCCCCCACCTGCCCCCACCTGCCCTCCACATGTCCTCACCTGCTCCCCACCTGTCCTCCACCTGCCCCCACCTGTCCCCCACCTGCTCCCCACCTGCCCCCAAAGCGCCAGCCCCTTGGAGCTGCTCTTCCTCAGCAGAGAACCTCCCGCAGTGCATTTTCCGCCTGTAGGGGAACTTCCTTCCCACTCCTTTGCATGCTTGCCCTTGACTGGCTCCTGGTAGGAGCAGGTAGAACTCCCCAGAACCTGTCTTACTTGTCATTTCCAGCACATAGTAGGTGCAGAAAAACAGTGACTGAGGAAAGAAAAGCAAACGACCGCTACCTTACGGTCCACTTCCCTACTAATCAAAGAAGCGGAAATTAAAATAAGATTCCTTTTCACCTTTTAAACTGATCTGATATTTTAAATAAATTTCAATGACACTATTCCAGGCGGGTAAGGATAGAGTAAGACAGACACTCCCAATCACTGAGGACGGGCACGTAAATTGGCATAACCATCTGGAAAACAATCTGTCACTTCGTATCTATCAGCTGGGGAGGCCAGGATATGCTATAGAAAAAAACAACAAAAAAGCGTAATGGTTTATAACAAAGTCTCGATTCTTGTGCCACACGTCCAGAGCCGTTTGATTGTTATACTGGAGAGAGTGGTCTGCACGTTGTACGTTCTTCCCTCCAGGGCCCACGTTGATGAGGCAGGAAACACCTAGAATGTTGCTGGCATCTGTGGCAGAAGAAGAGGAATGTGGCAAAACTAGACCTGCCTCTCAACTTCTGTCCGGTAGTGACACTTCTGCTTGCATTTCATCGACCAAAGCAAAAAATGCTTTGACTTCTAGCATAGCTATGTGATAAAGGATAGATGGATGGATGGATGGATGGATGGATGGATGGATGGATGGAAGGAAGGAAGGAAGGATGGAAGGAAGGAAAGAAGGAAGGAAGGAAGGAAGGAAGGAAGGAAGGAAGGAAGGAAGGAAGGAAGGATGGAAGGAAGGAAGGAAGGAAGGAAGGAAGGAAGGAAGGAAGGATGGAAGGAAGGAAGGAAGGAAGGATGGAAGGAAGGAAGGAAGGAAGGAAGGTGAAGGAAGGAAGGAAGGAAGGATGGAAGGAAGGAAGGAAGGAAGGATGGAAGGAAGGAAGGAAGGAAGGATGGAAGGTATGAAGGCACAATAAAGGAAGTGTTAATAAAATAATGGAAGTAAATAAAGAAGATTGAATGGATGGATGGATGGATGGATGGAAAGGATGGATGGATGGAAGGGTGGATGGATGGAAGGGTGGGTGGATGGATGGATGGATGGATAGATGGATGGAAGGGTGGAGGGAAGGAAGGAAGGAAGGAAGGAAGGAAGGAAGGAATGAAGGAAGGAAGGCACACAATGAAGGAAAGATGGATGGATGGATGGATGGAAGGGTGGAGGATGGATGGATGGATGGATGGATGGATGGATGGATGATGGGTGGATGGATGGATGGATGGATGGATGGATGGATGGATGGAAGGGTGGATGGATGGATGGATGGATGGATGGATGGATGGTGATGGATGGAGGTGGGTGGGTGGATGGATGGATGGATGAAAGGAAGGAAGGAAGGAAGGAAGGAAGGAAGGAAGGAAGGAAGGAAGGAAGGATGGATGGAAGGGTGGGGTGATGGATGGAAGGAAGGAAGGAAGGAAGGAAGGAAGGAAGGAAGGAAGGATGGATGGATGGTGGATGGATGAGTGGTGGGTGGGTGGATGGATGGATGGATGAAAGGAAGGAAGGAAGGATGGATGGATGGAAGGAAGGGAAGGAAGGAAGGAAGGAAGGAAGGAAGGATGGATGAAGGGTGGGTGGATGGATGGAAGGAAGGAAGGAAGGAAGGAAGGATGGATGGATGGAAGGAAGGAAGGATGGATGGATGCATGGGTGAGTGGAAGGAAGGAAGGAAGGAAGGAAGGAAGGAAGGAAGGAAGGAAGGAAGGAAGGAAGGGTGAGAGTTGAAAGAGCTATAACAGAAGCAGGAGTGAGGGCAGGACTAAAGGCAAACTCATAAATGAAACAATGAACCGGAGAGAAGGGATCCAATGTCTTAATGGCTGGGTGGTATGAGAGTGAAGAGCAGTTTTCAGTAGGAAGCCAGATGTGCCCCCAAGGAACATATGCGGTGTTTGGGGCACTTGGATCTTTGTTTTATACTGTTAATTCCAGAGAAGGACAAAAGACACGGAGCCAACCTTGAGAAAGTGGAGGAAGGGAGACCCTGCCTGCCCCCCCTCCCCCTCCCCCCTGAACACCAGGTCTTGTCTGGCACCACACCAGGCACCGAGGACACACACATACTTCCATCCATCAAGATGGGTCAGTGGAGGGGAGGAACAGGTAGGTCTCTATGACATCGAGAGGTCAGCACAATGATACAGGTAAGTCCGGGGAACATTAGGACCCAGAGAACTGACACCTGAAAGTCCTGGAAGATCAGAGAAGTTTGCCCAGAAAAGGTAGCTCCTGCACTGGCCCTGGAAGGTGATGGCGAGCTGACCGGGGAAACCCTGGGGCAGCAGCTCACAGGACAAGGGTCAGTGAGACTCAGCAAGCGTGTCAGTCAGGGGAGACCAGCTGCTGTAACAAACAACCCCAACAGTCCAGTGACGGCAATGCCATCACCCTGGTCAGGTGGGCTCCTGGCCGGCCCCCTCCGAAGAGGTCCAGGCCCAGGCTCGTTCCATCATGGAGGTCTTTAAAGCCCCTCTTCACCCCTCCGAAGACGGGGAGACGGGAGAAGGATCCTGAGACGGTGTCATGGGCCAGGGCGGGAAGGGTTGCCCTCACCTCTCCCACCCACCCCATGGCTGCCCGGGCTGCCCGGGAGGCTGGGAAACCTCACTGAGCTAAACGCCCTAGAGGAAAAGAGTCTAGTAGCATCTGGCCAGTTTGGAGATAACCGGACTGACTCCCCCACGACATACATCAAGCCCTGAGCGCTCTGGGGTCTCCCACACCTTCCTGCACAAACGCCTCACCGCCTGGTCCCTGTACCCATTCATCGTGGACGTACGTGGCTCCCTCTCGAGAGCCAAAGGGCAGACACAAATGGACAGCCTAGGAGGCCTCGTTCTGGGTACTTCACGCCGACCAGCCAGCTGGCGCAACAGCCGCGAAAGAGGTGAGGCCGCGAGAAGGGGGGATGGGGAGGTGAGCAGTCCGGAAGCTCTGTCCGGGCCTGTCCATTTACCCTTTCAGCAAACAGACACCACATGCGACCTGTGCCCAACTCTGTGAGGGGCTGGGAACACCCAGTGAAGACAGGAGGATTCGGTCTCCTTGGGCAGTGACAATGGGACGGTCCAGGGAGGCGTGAACAGCAGGAGGGACGCAGGCCAGGGGGGTCTGGGGGCTCGGCTGCCTCAGGTGAGCGGGACGGAGGCCGTACCCTGGCCTGGCCTGGACAGGCAGACCTAAGACAGACACAGGAGGGTCACAGGCGGCCAGAGTGCCGTGGCTGAGTCTCCGTACATTTACAAACACGACGAAGGTGTTGATTTCCAAACAGGAAATCCACTAGACGCGGAGCAGGGACACCGTCACAGTTGCGCACACCTGTCACCATCCCTCTTGGAGGGTCAGAGGTGACAATTCTGGTTCTGTAGTTTATCTACTTCTGAGAGAGAGAAAGAGAGAGAGAGCGAGCATGAGAGGAGGGGCAGAGAGAGAGGGAGACACAGAATCTGAAGCAGCTTCAGGCTCTGAGCTGTCAGCACAGAGCCCGACGCGGGGCTCGAACCCATGAACCGTGAGGTCATGACCTGAGCCAAAGTCAGACGCTTAACTGACTGAGGCCCCCAGACGTCCAGAGATTATAATTCTAAAACAAAGCAGGGGCGCCTGGGAGGCTCAGTCAGTTAAGCGTCTGACTTTGGTTCAGGTCATGATCTCCCAGTCTGAGTTCAAACCCCATGTCGGGCTCTGTGCTGACAGCTCAGAGCCTGGAGCCTGTTTCAGATTTTGTGTCTCCCTCTCTGTCTGCCCCTCCCCTGCCCACACTGTCTCACTCTGTCTCTCTCTCTCTCAGAAATAAATTATAACATTAAAAAATTTTTTAATAAACGAAACAAAGCAAATTAGGTCTGGGATTCCATCCACAATGAAGGCACTGGTACCACTAAGGACCCAAAAAGACTCCAGAGATGCTAAGACATGCTTATGGGGCAGCCCACCAGGCAGAGATTTGGGGGGAAAATCCCTAACTGGGGAAATCAGCGTCTTGGGGGGCAATTTCCATGGGCTTCCCACATCTGGACCACCAACCCCAAAATCGACGCGATTGACTATTTCCCCAAGTATCTGAAATAATAGCTGCAACACTTCTAGATGCAGGGGAATGCGGGGTGGGGTGGGGTAGGAAGCTAATTTGTCACAAAATGGAAGCTCTTAGGCATTCAGTCCACATCTCCGTCCTGCTGGCCAAGCCCCTCGACTCAGTGAATCCTGGTTCATTCAGAAAACCAGGCTCATTGTTTTCAAAGTCAACAGTCGCCAAGAAGAAGCTTGGAGTAAATTTCTGAACCTTAAGAGAAAATACCCCAGGCGCACTGGCCTTGAAACAGATGGCGCTGGGTCAGAAGTCTCCCGCACATGTCGGCACACCTGGTTTGCAGGTAAGTCACCCAAAGAGCCGGCCCAGAAGCCACCACTGAGCCTCTGCCTCTGGGGGGCCCTCCTCCTCCTTGGGGCCCACACGGCACCCAACATATCAGGAAGTGGGCTGCAGCCGCGGAGGAAGCACAGCCAGCCTAGCAGGCAGACCCCCTTCCCAGTACTGGGGAGCCACAGCAGGGTCTGCAGAGAGACAGACACCGCAGCTGCTATGGGCACCTCCTTCCTCCCCGTGGCTGGAGCCTGAGGTCCAGCCTCAGCTCAGACATTCCTCCATCTGCGTCCCGAGGGGGAAAGTGGGGAGGGGGCTTATCCAATCCTTCCGCGAGGTCTGCTTTCTCAGCACTGCCAGAGGAAAGCTCCCTGACCGCCGCCCGCCATGCACTGATACAGCTGGGTGGGAGGGTGGCCCCCCGGGGATGGGGGCTCCCACCGGGCGGGCAGAGCTGAGCAGACAGGGCCCCAGATACAGCTGTGCAGGAAGCTAGATAAGCCTGGACTCTGTGTGTGTGTGTGTGTGTGTGTGTGTGTGTGTGTGTGTGCGCGCGCGTGCGTGTGCACGCATGTGCACACATGGTCTTTCTTTCCCTCTGTCTTTGCCTTATTTTATTTTGCACCAACTGCTTCGCTGCTCTCAACCGAAAGAGTCCCGGCCGATCCACGCAAGAAGCAGCAAAGCTTATATTCTGGGACCTTCCGTGCCCAAGGGCAGGGCTGACGCTGAACACATCTGGAATTCAGAGAACTGGGGGTCAGATCGGGCCTCCCAGCTCTTCTTCCTGCTCAGCGCCTCCCTGGACCTCAAGCAGCTGGGGCCTGAGTGGCGTTCAGAATTCTGCCCTTGTCCGGGATTCAGCTCCAGCGACGAACACCACACACACACACACACACACACACACATACACCCCACCTGTGATGCTCCAGAGACGGCCAGGGCCATCTACCACCCAGCACAGCCTCGTGCAAGCAGCCTGGCTGGGCAGGGGCCTGAGGCCACCCTTGCACGGGGAAACCCACATCCTCCTCCCACGCTGGCCGGAGCGCTCTCGGCCGAAGCCTTTCGTGGGCTGCAAGGAGGCCGGTGGGAAGGGTCCTCGGGCTCCCTCCTTCCGCCCACCTGCCTGCCCCGGGACCCCGCAGGGGTGAGGTCTGGTAACAGACGCACAAGCAGAGACCCATATGAAGACACACACATGTGTGCATTCCAGGGAAGAAGTAAAATCCCCACTCCCGTTGCCACGGCAACCCAAGTTGGCGCTGTGGCAGGAGCTTTAATTGGAAGTGCTTATTTGGCTGAAACCCCAGGAATAATCAACAGGAGATTAGGGACATTAAAAACCAGCAGGAGCCACAGAGCGTCTTGGAGGAGACGGTAACGGGAAGGACGGTCCCCCTGAAAACTCCCGACGGGGAGAATGACCAGTGTTTCCACCCCCCGAGCAACGATGCCATACGGGGCCTTTGCCACGCTCTTCACGCCATCATTTCCTTAAGCCCTCCAGCAACCCTTTGATCATTTCTCCCATTTTACAGATGAGGAAACTGAGTCTCGGAGAGGTTAAGGAAGAAGTTAACCTCTTCTTCCTCTGGGATTTAGAGCCAGCTCAGAATGACCCCAAATGCCACCAGCTCTCGAGCACTGGGCTGGGCCCCGTGTCTCCCAAAAGCCACCCGTGTCGGGTCCTGGGACCCCCAAAGCCGGCATCTCTTGCAAGGCATCGGCGGGGCCCGAGGGCCTTGCCGGGCTTGGCCTCCAAGACACCAACAAACACTGGCATCCAGATGGTTGCTGGCTCCCTCCCCGGGCTGCCTGCCCTGCCGCCTGGCTCCCCTCCTGGCTGCCAGCGTCCACCCTCCAGCCCGTGGGCCTGGCGACCCCTGGTGGCCGCCATGGGACACTGCACTGACACGCGGGCTTCCTCCCACACCCCAAACAGGGAAGGTCCTGGTCCAGGAGGCTCCCTTGGGAGAGCCTCCCAGGAAGGTGCCAGAGCCCAGCGAGAGGGACAGCTCAGCCAGCGCCCAACAGCTTCTGAAGGCGGTCGGGAATGATGAGAAGCAGGCAGGAGAGGCCACTGAGCGCCCGGGGATGCCGTGGGCACCGGGACCCTGCCCCCGTCCACCAGCCACGAGGCAGAGGCCCACGGACAGGTGCAGACGGGCTCTCTGCAACAGCCAGCTCGAGGATGGAACTTGTACCCAAACGTTTATCCACCTGGCAATTTAAATTACTTTTTTAAAGCAAGTGGCATTTACTCCGTTGGCATCTTATTGAATTTCCCCTTCTTGAACTACTCAAATATGCAAGTCACTGTTATTGCAAATAAGACTCGCGGTTCGAACAGTGAGGGGGGAATGTGCAAAGTAGCAACGTCCCAGTGGAAGGCAGAGCAGGGACAGATGTGAGTCCACTGGGGAGCCTGCTCCTTGGTGCTGCGGAGCTGGGGCTGGGGGGCTGGGCAGAGGGGCTCAGAGGCACACGCACTGTCCTCCCAGGACCCAGGCCCCTGCTGCAGGGAGCTGTGGGCTCTGGTCTCCCATGGGGCTCCCGGAGCACATCAAGTTCACCCCAGCATGGGCCCCAGGGAGGCCAGAGACACCGGGGGGCTCCCACCCCCTAGCCAGATGTCACTCCCACCCCTGCAGGCCTGCCTTTGGGGGCCAGCACTCGGTGGCCCAGACAGCTGGGTGAGACCATGGGTCCCCTGGCCCCTCTTCATGTCCCTGACAGAAAAGTTGTGACAGGCTGTGAGCAACCCAGGAGAGCCCAGGGGAAGAAGGACAAGTGGCTCCGAGGCTCAGAGCCCCAAGGAGCCCCAAGGCAGAGCCTCCTGTCCGGGAAGGACTGGCCCAGAGAAAGCTCTCCAGGAGATCGATGGAGGGGAGGAAACAGGTTTGGGGATTGGAGCGGACTGAGCCGGCACGTGGCCCTACAGTCTGCTAGCTGTGACTTCGACCATGTCACCTGACCTTCTGTTTCCCCATCCACTACCCAGGACCCCACCTCCAGCTCTCTCTGGGACAGGACCCGAGGAGGAAGCCACAGTCATACTGCCGTCAGGACTGGCAGCCAGTCCCTCCTGCCACCAGAGCCCCCCCCACGGTCTCAGATTTCCCCAGGTTGGGAGCAAGATCCCCAAGAGGGACACAGAAGGAACGGACACCTCACCCTCACCTGGATGAGAGCAGTGGACAGAGGCTACAAGGTCCTTCAGGTGCAGCGCACAGCCGCTGGGCGTGTGCAGCGCTACTTGGGTTTATCGAGTACCTGCTCGACACCAGCACGTGTGTCAGAGGCGGTGTGAATGGCCCAGGCGAGATCCTGCCCTCCCGGGGCCCATGACCCAACAGACAGGTAAGGAGGCGAGGGAATGAACAATCCCACAGGTGAGAACGCAGAAGAGAAAGTGAGAGCGAGGCAGAGAGATGGGGAGAGAGAAAGAGACAGAGACGGAGATGGAGATGGAGAGACAAGCAGGGAGAGACAGATGGAGGTAGAGACGGAGGGAGAGAAGCGGGGACAGTCGTCAGAGTGCAGGGTGCCCGCACCCCGGGCAGCTGCTGCGCTTGGCTTGGGCCTGGCGCTGGGGACAACCCTCTGCTTTGTGGGGTGTGGTTACACCCCCAGGTCTGGGTTACATTCCCCTTCAGCCACAGAGCCCAGATCGTACAATTCCCCCCATTCTAGATTCTTCCACCAGCCCCCACTCTGTGCCCAGACGGTTCCACTCAGCACTGCCTCCCCCCGCCCCACAGCCCTGCAGCCAGACCAGCAGAGCTTTACGGGGGCCTGCGACTGGGCGTGGCCACCCCATTTGTCCATCTGTCCATCTGTCTACCTGCACTGCAGGCCTCCCCCGACCCTGGGGACCCAAGTGCGCCCCTCCCCAAACAACCCTACCAGTTGGCCGGGCCGCCAGGAATCCAGACTCTTCTAAACTGCTCCTCTAAGTCCACGGCACTGGGGCTAAGCCTAAGTGCCCCTTTTTCTCACGGAAAAAGGGGGCTCCGAAGTGACAGGGCTCAAGACGCGCTCCCTTAAAACCTGGTCTCTTGGCATACTGACTAGTCGAACCAAAGGAATTTGAGAAGCAGGAGCCAGAAGGACTCTCTGACCTCTTCCAGAAGCAGGTCATAGGCCCTCCTGGGAGGGCCAGCTCCCCAAGACCAGAGGGAAGGACTGTCCTGATCTCCAAGATGGGGTGGCCGGGGCGGGACACGCTGAGAAGAATCGGGACAATCAGGTCTCGCTAATCCCCGCGCCACCACCGGGCTCACAATGACTCTGTCCCGTCGCGTTTTCCGATGACCTCCCGCTCGGCGCCAGACCCACCACAACACGCAGCTCTGACCGCTGCGCCTTGTTTCCGTATGAAGCCTCCTGTGGCACATAAAACATACTAACGACATTTGTGTGTTTCTCTCATGTGTCACTATGCAGCCCCAGGGGAGAACAAGAAGGGCAGAAGGAAAACGGGTTTTTTTCCCGGATGCGGTCCCACGTGTGGCTGTGGGAAGGCAGCAGGGGGGCGGCGTGGCCTTACCTCCTGCACTGCAGCCTCTGCTGAGGAGGCGGCCACCTCACTGCTCCCACGGGGAACCAGGCCGGGGCAAGATGGTTACCGTGCTGAAGGTGGCGCTCACACCCTCAGACTTCCTCACTAGCAGCCCCATCCACTCGGCTGGGAAGGTTGGGGTCTTCCTGGCCGGAGGCCCACCCTGGGGACCTCCACAGCTGGTGGTGCCCTACAGACACTGGGCACTTTAAGGCTGGAGGGTGGCCTGTTTTCAACTCAGTCCCTGACTCTGAAAACTCTCAACTTTTCCAATCCTCAATATCAGGGGGTCCTGGGGGACCATGTCCTCGGGAGCAGGCAAAGAGCCCAGTGCCATTCCCACCTGCACGAGAGCCCAACTTCAGTGACAGAAGTTCCCTCTGCCTCTGAGGCCAGTATCCTGGGCAGGGAGATGGGGAAGGAACCCAGCTCGAGCCCTTTCTCCTGGGAAGGTGATTCTTCCATCCATCCACTCATCCTTCCTTCCTTCCTTCCATCCACTCATCCATCCATCAATCCATCCATCCATCCACCCATCCATCCATCCATCCATCCATCCATCCATCCATCCATCCATCCATTCACACATCTGTCGGTCCATCCATCCATCCATCCATCCATCCGTCCGTCCGTCCGTCCGTCCGTCTGTCCAGCCAGCCAGCCAGCCAGTAAATATCTCCTGAGCTATCTGGTGGGCTTCACAGTTGCTAGAACTCCAGCTTTTTGCACAGTCGGGGATCAGGGGCACTGGGGGTCTGGGGGCTGTGCACCCAGAGTGGTTTTGCCTTGGGGAAAAGCAATGCCCCCCCTCTTTTCTACCCCAGTCTTGGACGTCTGTGTCCAGACACTGTCCCCCATGACCCAGACAGTGGCTGTGGCCATCCCAGCCCCTCATCACGGACTGCCCTCTGGGTGCCTACACTGTGTCAGTCCGATCTGGCTGCTATAACAAAAACATCAGACTCTGGGCAGCTTATAAACAAGGGAAGTTTATTTCCCACAGCTCTGGAGATTGGAAGTCCAAGTTCAAGGCACCAGCAGATCCAGTGTCCGGTGAGATCCCACTTCCTGGTTCAGAGCCAGCCTGTCTCACTGCATGCTGGCGATGGGGGAGGGGGAGGGAGATCCGGGTGCCCTTCATAAGGGCACAAAGCCCATCCTGAGGACTCCCTCATGACTAATCACCTCCCAAAGGTCCCACCGCTTCATACTGTCACATTGGGGGTTAGGATTCAACAGATGCGTTTTGGGGGGACACAGACGTCCAGGCATTAGCCCACCGCCTCCCAGGCTCGGCCTCCTGACACCAGGGCTCCTCAGCAAGGGGCCGTGCTGCTCCCAAGGGGTCCAGGGCGGCTAGGCCAGCCGGGGTCAGGGTGTGCTGTAAGGACACAGGGACAATGCTGAAATATAGTCCACCCACACCCAGCCTCCAGACCGGGTCAGGTCAGACCACCATGCCGGCGTCCGGCACTGGTGGTATCGGGTGCCGTGCTCTGCACGTGGCTGACGTGTTCTCATCCAGCCTCAACACAGCTCTGAGAAGCTGGTACTTCCGTTACCTGCCCTTCATGTGTTGGGGGAATGGCTCAGGGAGGGTCAGTAATCTTTCCAGAGTCGCACAGCACGTTAGCAGCAAAGCTGGGATTTGAACCCAAGCCCTGCAATGTCCCTGAGTTCATTTTTCTCTGCTTCCGAGGACCTGCTTTTTCGCTGTGGCTTCTGGCTCCCAACCCTCTTCACTCTGAGAAGAACCCCTTTCTCCAACTTCAGGGCAGAAGTAGCAGTCAGCACAAAAGCCCCCTTTGACAGAGCTGGACAGGAGCCCCTGCCCCGGCCAGACCTGCATCCACAAAGACGATGTGGTGGGGTGAACTGTGTCCCCCTCCGAAAGATCTCCGAAATCCTAGCCCGAGGACCTGTGAAGGGGACCTCCTCTGGAATGAGGGTCTCTGCAGATGGCCAGGTTAAGGTGCAGTCATTAGTATGAGTCCTAATCCAACATGGCTGATGTCTTTATAAAAAAGGGGAGGGGCATCTGGGGGCTCAGTCAGCTAAGTGTCCAACTTCAGCTCAGGTCAGGATCTCATGGTTCATGAGTTCGAGCCCCGCATCAGTCTCTGCACTAATAGTGCAGAGCCTACTTGGGATATTCTCTCTCTCTCTCTCTCTCTCTCTCTCTCTCTCTCTCTCTGTGTGTGTGTGTGTGTGTGTGTGTGTATAAATAAACCTTAGGAAAAGCTGGGATGGAATCCGACATAGAGACACACGAGGGGGCAGCATGGACCATGTCCTTTATCACAGTCCTCAGAAAGAACCCCTCTGCTGACAGCTTGGTCTCAGATTTCTCCAGAACTCTGGGCCAGTAAATATCTGTGGTTGAAGCCACAGGGTCTGTGGCGCTTGGTTAGAGCAACGCTAGCAAATGAACACCAGTGACCAGACGGGGGATCCTGGAACCACACAAGTGGAATAACCAGCCACCGACCCAGATGTCCTCAGAAAATGCCACTTTGCACCCAGACCACGTTCTGGGAGGAGAGCCCGGCCAGGTCAGGCTGAGTGGGAAGGCCCTGGGCCCAGAGCGCTTGCAGCTGTAGGCAGGAAGGCCATCTCGCTGCCTGCCTCTGGGCGGTCCCCAGGTCAGCAGAGGCCAAGGACCCGTGCGGTGGCAGGTGACGCTCCCATGGCCATCTGCACCCGCCCAGCCTGGGAAGCAATCTTTCAAAAGCAGAGCCAGTTGAGAAGCTCCGAACACAGGCACTTAGCGGGGTCACAGTGCTGTTTATCTGGAATGATTCTAAATAGAGCCTCAGTTCAGCGTGAGCCACTCCTACAGCAGCAACAAGTTTCTGTTATTAAGGAAGAAACCTCTCAGAGCTGAAGGAGCGTAAGTATTTGCAAATTCTGTGCAAATTCCACTTTTCTTTCCCCACAAACCAGCTCCTTAAAGAGGCTTTTGGACAGAACCAGCATTCCAATTAGAAGTACGTGTTCACTGCCTCCATACCAGAGACAAGAGCTCCCCCCTTTGTCACCTGCAGGCCACACACACACCAGCACCTGAGCTGCAGCAATGCCCTGAGCCCAGACCCCACCACTGGTGGGGTGAGGCCATGAGGCGGGGGACCCCTCAGCCCCGCAGGCCCTGAGCACCCTTCCCGAGGCAGGGGAAGGTGGGAGCTGGTACAGCGGCCAATAAACCCTAGATCATATTGGCCACAGGGTTGGCAGACCAGATGGCTCAGTGATAGAAAGAACCGGGGAGAAGACCGAGGCGGGAGCGCCACACCCCAGAGCCAGAGGAAGCAGGCAGCAGGCTCGGAAGCTGTGGGGAGAAGTCCAGGCACTGGCTTAGCACCAGAGGTTGAGTTAGGGAGGGGACGCTTCCTGGAGATGAAGGAACTCAGAGAACACATGCTGACATCCCCAGCCTGGCCCAGTACCCAGGGTACTGGACGCTCAAGAAATGTCAGCCAGGGGCGCCTGGGGGGGCTTAGTTGGTTGAGCGTCCGACTTCGGCTCAGGTCATGATCTCATGGTTTGTGGGTTCAAGCCCCGCAGTGGGCTCGCTGCTATCAGCCTGTCAGCATGAAGCCTGCTTCAGGTCTTCTGTCCCCTTTTCTGTCTCTGTCTCTCTCTCTTTCTCTCTGTCTGCCTCCCCCCTCCCCCCGCTCATGCTTACTCTCTCAAAAGATAAATAACACATTTATTTAAAAAGAAGAAGAAGAAAAGAGAAGAAATGCCAGCCGTATCTACAGCTGGACCCCTTCAGCTCAGGGGTCCTCTGTGTCTCATCGGCAGCAGCATCCACCCCCAGCCCCAGAGCAGTAGCTGTCTGACTGCAGATCCCCGTGTCCTTTGTCCCTAGAGATGACATTTTTGAAATGCCACAGGGATAGCCTACACTCGGGGCCCTGAAAGGCACCCAATGCAGTGAAGAGAAAGGAAGAAGGGTTTGAATAAAAGCTAAAAATTGAGATCGTGGAAAAAGAAATGCTGAAGTCGTTGCCAGGTCTCTGGTAGGATCACATACGGCTTTTGGCCACACGACAACCTCGGAGGGAAGAACCGCTACCCAAGGAAGCAAAGCAGAAGGAATGTCGTCGCTTCCCTAGGGCCAGGGAGACGCAGCCAGGAGGCAATCCCAGGCCTCCGGCTCCGAGTCCCGCACACCCGTCCTGACCTGCCTCTGGGGACCCTGTCCCCCACCCCGACAGCCGCGAAGCTGGTGAAGCAACACTACAGGGCACTAAAAACGACCCCAGACTCTACTGCCCTCCCCAGTTCACAGAGGGACAACCTGGAGCCCAGGGAGGAAAGGATCACATACGTCAGCAAACACTGAGTTCTGGAATGTTCTCTACCCTTGCTTTACTGAGCAAGATATGCAGAAGAGCCTGTGAGAAACCCCACTTCCGACCTGAAAGCCTTGGGGGGAAGGCAGCCACACGAGGAAGCAGCCGGGCTTGCTTGGGGTCTCGGAGGCGACGTACTGGCGGGGCGCGTCCTCAGAGAGGATGGGGACAGACACACCACCCTGTTCGGGACCGAGCCATGTCCCAGGACAGTACCGCAGCCCGGAGCACCCGCTGGCTTGTCCAGAGGCCACAGCAGCCGCTCCTCAAAAAAAGGCGTGGTCGCTGCGAGAGAACTGATTCGCCAGAATGAGAAACGTCGCCCTGGTGGGAATTCTCATCACTGAGCAGCACACTCCCACGGAATATTCCGCTTCTCATTCATGAAGTCCTCCAGCCCGACATATGAACTGAGCCCTGACAGATGTCATGCCGGGAGAGGTCAAGGAGCTACCAGGCAGGCAAGGGGGACCGAGCATCCGGCTGAAAACACGCTGCCCCCCATGGGACCCTACACTCCCAGAGCCTGGTGCCCAGCTCCGGACGTCTGGCCGCCTGCAGAGAAACTCGAACGCGCGGTCTGGAGCCGGACAGCTGCTCAGGGGCCCCTGCCTGAGGCGGCCACTGTGAACCCAACGTGTCTGTGAACTTTCCTCCCGGAGCCTGAAAGTTCAGACTCATTGTGCCTCCCCCCTTGTCATAGTTCCCTCATCAACCTAAGAATAGTGCTGTGCCCCAACCCCAGCTTTAGAGGGAGCATCCACGCTGCAGTGCCTCCAATTCAGACGGACGCGAGTGCAGAGCAGGCCTGGGGACCCCTCCCGCCCTAGCACGACCGTCGTCGGTGTGTGCAGGGAGGCGGGGGGCGGGGGCGTGGCCTGTGGGTGCCTGGACTCAAATCGTGGCTCTGCTACTTTCTTGGCCACGCGACCTTGAGGAAATTAGGTCGCCTCTCTATGCCTCTGTTTTCTTAGCTGTAAAATAGGGGCAGTGATGGGGCCTGTTTCACGGGAAAGCTAAATTCTCTAATGCAGGACGCGTGCTTAGCGCAGGGCTGGGCCCCGTAAGCCTCGATGGTTATTTATGAGAACGGGGCTGGGGCTTCAGGGGCCTTCTCTGCAGAGCTCAGGAAGCCACCCAGGTCCGGGCAGACAGGAGGAGAGGGGTGGCAGGCGAGCCCCTGGTCCACGGACCTGGCCCCAGAGGTTGGAGCAGGTGGGGTGATGGGGGGGACCTAGGTGTCCCAAGGCGGCCCTGCTCCGAGAGGGGGGCTTTCTTTCCTCTACCCCATCCTAGGCAGCCCTGGGACCTCACGCGAAGGGGAGCTTCTGATGACAGTGGCTGCCGACCTCTCCCTGCTCGTGACAAGAGAGCTCACACTCCCCAGTGCCGCGCGCCGGAGCCGGCTCCCCCTCGAGCGCTCTTCAAGGCTCGGGCTTACGGAGATGCCAAGGCGTTCTGTAGCGTGCAGCCACTAGGTCAGGGACACAGCCCGCTCTGCACTCTGGAGCAAGCAGGGGCGGGCTTCCCCCAAAGCTGCACACTCAAGGACACCCGTGCAAAGGGGAAGAGGCAGGGGTGACGGAGGGAAGGTCTTCAAATCAGACGCCCTCAGGGGCCCCGCCTCCATCTCCAAAGCCCACACCAGTGCTCCCTCTGTGGTCGTCACCCCCCTCTGAGTCTCTGCTTGTCCTGTGGTTACACTGCGTCCACCAGAATGGCCCAGACTACTCGCCCCGCATCAAGGTCAGCTCAGGAGCAGCCTGGACTCCATCTGCCACGTTAACTCCCCCTTACCACACAGCCCAACCCGTGCATGGGTCCTGGGGCTTCAGACTTGAGCATCTCTGAAGGCATTATTCTGCCAGCCAGCATACCCATTGCACAGATGACAATGACAATGGTAACAAGCACTTATTTAGTGCTTCCTGTGTGCGAGCTGCAGTGTGCAGATGCACTGCTCTTCCTCTACACGGCCCGTGCAGCCGACATTACCGTCCACTGTCTATGTCTGATGGAGCCAAGGTGCTGCTGGGGGGCTGAGGATTGGCTCAGGATCACTGGCACCACATCTGAGCCCCGGCATGTGGCCAGGGACCCCCTGATCTCTCGACACTGAGCGCCCGGAGACAAGGAGCTTGGCAAAGCGGCCAGAGGCTGCACGGCTGGAGGCAGGACACTGAGAGCACAGGCTCCCCACCGCGGGCAGGAGGCCGCGTCTGTGCGCTGGGGCCGAGGAGCAAGACCCGGCTCGGTGGCGGTGACAAGGACCCGCCTTCTGGGAGGGGCCGGCGAAGCCCATGCAGAAAGACTCGAGCTGCCTGGAGTGGGAGCTGAGAAGTCGTGGAGGAAGCGGGTTATTGTATCAGCCGCGGCTCGGCCGCCTCCCCCGCGGTCCCCGGGCACCCGCGCAAGCGAGAACACAGCCCTTCCCGGCTCATCTCGACACTTGTCACAGCTCCGGGCCAGCCGTTAAAATAACTTTTTGGTTGTTATTACAAAGTAATAGATGTTTATTGCAGAAATTTTAGAAAGTGCAGACAAGCCAAAAGAAGGGAATAAAAATTACCCAAAAGCCCCAAACTGCAAATGTACCACTTGACATGTTTTTGTACATCCTTCCAGTAATTTTCCTCAGCATTCATTTCTATGTTTTTCTAAAATGAGCTCTCTAAAAATGGGCTCACACTTTTCTTCCTGTTTGGCAAAATGCCTTTTCTCCTGAATGTTTCAGGACTGTGTGGGGGAGAAAGCTCTCTCCCCTCCTCATCCCGCCCCTCCGCCTCCGCTCCTCCCGGAGAGGGGAAGCGGCGGGGTCAGAACCCACCAGGGCTGCGCCTCCACATGAGTGGCCACGAGTTAAGAGACCACACACACGTGTGCACCTATGCGTGTGTGTGTACGTGTGCAGGCACACACATGCACGTGCACCTGTAGGTAGGTGAGTGTGCTACACATACGCGTGCTCACACGCTCACACGCACAGGCATGGGTCCCTCAGCTCCCTGCACCAGGCAGGCTCCCGCCCGGGGGTGCTCTGACCGCTTCCCACCCTCGGGTCCTCACCGCACACACCGGCACCTCCATCCAGGGGTCTCCGCAGCCTCCGGGTGGGCAGATCGGACCTTGAGAGAACAAACGAGGCTTACGGGGGCCGTGAGCCCAGGCCCCACCTCCCGGGACACCCCCTAGAGACCCCAGCAGGGCGGGCCAGGTCCGGACACAGCCAGCAAGCCCCCACCCCCACCCCCCACCGTTTGCCGGTCTGCACCTGCTCACTGAGTACACCCGCCTCTCGGCTCCTGGCATCTCAGGGCCGCACCGCCTTCTGCGCTGGCATCTCTGCCGCCATGCTTTCCCGTAACGTCATCCTGGAAACTGCAGGGCACGCAATCCCCTGCCGAGGGACAGATGGAGGGTCCCCGGCCGCCCCGTTAGCACGCACAGCACCGTGCTCAACAGCACACGCACCTGCGGCTGTTTCTGGGACAGAACTGTGGCAGAGGCAGGGCGGGGCCACGGCGCCTGAGTGGGTGAGACAAGGTGGGTCCGCTACAGGGGGAGCTCATGGGGACACCGGGGGTCAGGACAGGGCCTGGGAAGGAAAGCACATCTGGAATCTTCTGTACGTGCAAGGGAGCCATTGAAAGAATCTAATCTTGGGGCGCCTGGGTGGCTTAGTCGGTTAAGCGTCCAACTTTCGCTTAGGTCATGATCTCGCGGTTCGTGGGTTCGAGCCCCGCATTGGGCTCTGTGCTGACTGCCAGCTCAGATCCTGGAGCCTGTTTCAGTCTGTGACTCCCTCTCTCTCTGACCCTCCCCTGCTCACGCTGCCTCTCTCTCTCGTAGAAATAAATAAAAATATTTAAAAAAAAAAAAAGAAAAGAAAGAAAGAATCTAATCTCTGTAGGGAGAGCGTTTGGAGGGATTCCGGCCGTCCCTCACTCCTCATCCCTCTGTCACTCCCAATGTGCCCCCACTCCCCGTGCCACGTTCACCCTTCTCTCTGCTCTTGCCGAGTGCTGCACTCAGAGGAGTGTGTGCGCTCTCGGCAGGGGGGTGGGGGGCAGCACAGGGAAGGCCCCTCACGGGGAGGCCTCCTGGTCCCAGGCCCAGGCCTCGCCGCTGTGTCCCACCGGCGGCACCCCTTCCCGAGACACGCTGCCTCCCACCTCTGCAGAGAGCCTGCGGAGCTCCGGAAGCAGGCGGGTGGGCAGAGCGGCCGGGGTGGGCGGCGGGAGAGGAGGCAGCGGGTGCCCACCCCCGGTCTGGAAGGCGCAAGCCTTCAGCTGGGTGAGCCCAGGGGCACCCAAACTGCCGCAGACACGGCCCTCTCAGCGGCCAGGAAGTGGGGACACCAGTGGAGACAAGGGAGACTGCGGCCCCCGTGCTCCAGGCAGGACTGCGTCAGCAGGGGCCTCACCCGCTCCCTCACGTTTGAGCAAAGCTCACGTCCTGGAAGCCTCCGCACCCCTGGAGCCCACGTGTGCACCAGACAACCGGGCGCTCCCATGTGCAGCACCGGCAGGACGCACAAACCACACAAGCCTCTACCCACACGGGACCTCTCAGCCGGCCCCACCCCAAACCAGGATGACAGCCCTGGGCTGGCTCCTGAGGACCTATGCCATGTGGGCTGTAAGCCTCTCACGCCCGGTTAGGGTGTGTGTGTGTGTGTGTGTGTGTGTGTGTGTGTGTTTATGTGATCTTCAGTCTCGACATCAGAACCACGCTTTGGAGTGGGGGGTGGAGGGGTGGTCCCTCCCGCTTTTGCAGGTGACCATGAGCTGACCAGCAACCAGGCCAGAGACCCCTTGGCCTGGCCCCACGGGGCAGTGAACCCCATGCTTCAGGGTCCCCTTCCTGAAACCTTCCTAAACCCTCCCCCAGTGCCTAGAACCAGGCAGATGCCCCAGGAATGTTCCAGGACCTACATGAGCCCCCGACTGTCTCCCTTGGGGTTCTCTGACCTCCACCCAGAGCTCAGGATCACCCAGATGCCCCCAAGGAGCTCTGAGACTCACTAACTATGGGATCATCCTGGAGTCGGGCCGTGGCTCCGGGTTGGGTGCTGGGGGGTTGGTGCTAACTGTGGGATCATCCTGGAGTTGGGCTGCGGCTCTGGGCTGGGGGCTGGGGGGTCGGTGCTGAGCCGATGGCTCCCATCAGCCCGTGGGGTGCACAAGTCCCGGCCACTGGAACGGTGACTCACTCACGCTGATGGCAAGACGCTGGGCTGTGGACGGCGCCCACAGGCCCAAGGGGCTTGCGTCCCTGTGCGGCCTGGCCTGCGAGTCAGCTCCATTCTGAGCCCGGGTGGTGCCCTTCAGGGCGTGAGCCCACCCTGCTGCACAGCAGTCACCCCTTCGCCGTGTCCGTGCCACAGCAGGGCTGGCTGGGTCGGTCTCCTCCAAGGCCTTTTTTCTTCCCCTTTTGAAGCGCTTATTAAAAATTCACCAGTGTGGAATTAGGCCTCCTCACAGCCTCCTGAGCTCCCGGCCATCCTGTCTCAGGTCACCTGAATGCACCATGCTTATCCCTTCCCTGACGCTGGTGGACACTGAGGTGCCTACTAAGAGCTTTCTGATGAGTCAATATCCCTGTTTGGTGCTTCTTATATACACGGACTAATGCAGAATGTAAAGTTATTACATAACCTGCCTTCAAAGTGTCTTTTTAACTTTTCATTTTAAGAAATAATACAAAGATCCCACATGGCCTCACCCGGTTCCCTCTGGTGGTAGCATCCTGCAAAACTACAGGCCAATATCGGGGCACCTGGGGGGCTCAGTCGGTTAAGCGTCTGACTTCCGCTTAGGTCATGATCTCAAAGTTCGTGGGTTCGAGCCCCACGTCGGGCTCTGTGCTGACAGCTCAGAGCCTGGAGCCTGCTTTGGATTCTGTGTGTGTCTCTCCCTCTGACCCTCCCCTGCTCACACTGTCTCTCTCTGACTCTCAAAAATAAATAAAAAACATTTAAAAAAAAAACTACAGGACAATATCAAAACCAGGATATTGACATCAATATGGTCAAGATCCAGAAGAACGTTCCCTTTGTCGCCAAATCCCGCCTGCTGTCCTTCACCCTCCAGCCACACCCTCCCTCTTCAGCAGCTTGCAACCACCCCTCTGTTCTCCATCCCTGTAATTCTATTACTGCAATAACTTTACAGAACTGGAACCGTAGAGGGTGCTAACCTTGAGGGACGGGCTCTCTCCACTCAGTGATACTCGCTGGAGACTCAGGCAGGCGCGGTGCACAGTGGTGTTCCTCTGCCGGATGTGCAGGTACCCCCTTGCCTAACCGTAAACGGGAGAAGGACATCTGGCTTGTTTCCAGGGTTGACTTGATTTGCTGATTGCAAACTAAGCTGCTACAAACACTTGTGCGCAGGTATCTGTGTGAACGTAAGTCTCCATTTCTCTCCTGGGATGAATGCCCAGGAGTTCAGTCACTGCAGCGTATAGTAGGTGCCTTTTAGGTTTTTGAGAAACTGCCCACCTGCCGTCCGAGCGGCTACACTATTTTACATTCCCACCAGCGGCGTATGCGGATTCTAGTTTCTCCACATTCTTCCCAGCATTTGCTATTGTCACCTTTTTGCTCTTTTTAGCCATTCTGGAAGATGTGTAGAGGTAGTTCACGATAATTTTAACTTACATTTCCCTAAATAATAATCAAGTGGAATGTCTCTCCATGTGCTATTTGCCATCTGCATATCTTCTTTGGTGAAATGTCACCACTTCTTCCCCATGTTCTTTTTTTTTTTTTTTTAATGTTTTATTTATTTCTAGGAGAGAGAGAGAGACAGCGTGAGCAGGGGAGGGTCAGAGAGAGAGGGAGTCACAGACTGAAACAGGCTCCAGGCTCTGAGCTGGCAGTCAGCACAGAGCCCGACGCGGGGCTCGAACCCACGAACTGCGAGATCATGACCTAAGCGAAAGTCAGACGCTCAACCGACTAAGCCACCCAGGCACCTCTTCTTCCCTGTGTTCTAATTGGATAGGTTGCTTCTTGACTGTTGGGTTTTGAGAGGTCTTTATATACATAAGATACTATTCCTTTGTCAGATATGCAGTTTGCAAACCTTTGCTCCCTCTGTACAGTTTCTCTTTGCATCCTCCTGACAGGCTCCTTCACAGAGCAAAAGTCTGAAGTTTGACAAAGGCCCAAGTTGTCCGTTTTCCTTTCATCGTGCTTTTGGTGTCAAATCTAAGAACGCTTTGCCTGGCCTAGATCCCAAAGATTTTTCTCCTATTTTTTTTCTGTTTCATAAATTCTCATTTTACTTTACACTTAAAGTATAAATACCCAGTCTTGCTGGGAAAGGGTCACAGGTCCCTTTGGGGAAGACTAGCAGAAAGAGAAATGATACAGATTTTTGGCAGTGGGGCAGGGTCTTTCCTCAAGGGGACCCAGCCTCCCCTTCACTCAAGGGGCTCTGGGCCTTTGAGCCAACTCAAGTCTGGGGCTCATGGGGCCTGAGACGCTGTGTCTACCTGCCCTTGGGTGGCTGACCCCCAGCTCCCCTCCAAGGGGCTGATTCTCGCATGCCTGGCTTCCTCGAACGGTGACAGGAATAGAGAGTGACACAGGCCAGCCACACACGCAGCTGCGCAGAGAGACCCTGCCCAGCTGAGGTGAGGAGACCAGCAGGTCACCCCCTCCTGGACTAGACAGAGAAGAAAACACAACACAGCAGGAAAGGTGGCCCAGACGAGGAGGCTCAGAGACCTCCCTCCCTCCCTCTCCTCCCCCAGCCTCGGCCCCTGGCCCCCCTCCCTCTCCTCCCCCAACCTCGGCCCTTTGCAGGAGGATCAGGCCAGTGAGAGGGCACTTGCCCAAAACAGGAGGCTCGAGGCTGGCCGTGTCCACTGGGAAGGAGGAAGTGGTCACGCCTCGGGTTCTCATGGTGTCCTGGCCTGTCCCCACGTGGGGACAGAAGAGGCCCAGGGGTGGGGAGAACAGAGGCTCCCTTCCCAAGACGGGGGGAGGGCTGTGGGCAGTGCACTGTGCCCACCCTACCCATGCTCGCGCTCACACCCAGGCCCACGGCCCTGTGTCGGGACGAGAGGCACCTGCAGAGCCCAGACTTGGCTCACTGACTCAAGTACTCTTCTCCTTTGCTTCTGTTTAGCGTGTCTGTTCCCAAGGAAGTGGAGGAGGTGATTTTCTTTTTATCAGCTCCCTCTCTCTGCATTATAAATGCGCATTTTACAAATATCGGGAAACACAGCAAAAGGGGGTGGGAACACTGATCATTTTACCGCCCTAGTAAAAACATACAGTGATACAAGCTGCATAATAAAAAGCCTAGAACACAAAAGAAAGAAGGAACATCCAAAGGTGAATGCAACTTAAGGCCAGTCCCCAGCTCTGGGATCCTTGCCCCCTGCCTTCCGGGGGCCGTGTGGGGCCTGGTGCCCTTGTGGCTGCCCAACCCCCACACTCCCAGCCCCTGGCAGCCGCTCGTCCACTTCCTGTCCCCATGGATTTGCCCGTTCTGGGCATCTCACAGTAAATGGAATCACACAGGACGTGGTCTTTGTGACTGAACTGCAGCATTTCTGACCTCAACACGGGTAGACGGCGGTCGGTTCACAGCAAGAACGCCCGCCCCTCCCTTGTTCTTTCTTTCTTACAAAGCCTACAGACCTTCTGTCGGTGAACCCAATACTTGGCCGCGTCCAGCCTGCTGGACCAACTGAAGACATTGAGTGGGACTGGCCGTCCCAAGCCATGGCGGGTCCCTCCACCTTGGCACTCTCAACACTCGGGGTGACAACGCTTTACGGGTGGCCATCCACCCATGGGCTGTTTCATGGTGTCCCTGACCCACGGCCACAGGGGCACCACGAGAAGCCTGGGCACTGGGCTCCGACCAGCCAGGTTGGAATCCCGGCCCCTAAAGGTCAGCTCATCCCCATTATCAACTTTACCTGAGGGTCCACCTTTCCAACCATGCACCTGCCTAGAACCAAAGGAAAGTGGACCAGCTGCAGACTCAGATACCCAGTGAGGCCCCTGCCAGGGCAGGGCCCCCAACCTGGCCTTCACCCACCCCGGCTCCGGAAGTCGGCCCCATCCTCTGAGAGCAGGGCCCGGCCCTTTCAGCACAAGCAAATTCAATCAGTGGAAGAAGCTCCCGCAGCAGCGGGACAGCTGTGACACTTGCCAGCCAAGCCCCTCCTGGCAGCCAGCCTCTAGGACTAGTTCCAGCCAAATGTGTTTCTCTCCTTTTTCAAAAGGCAAATAAATGGGTCAGAAGCCAACAAGGGGGACCGGAAGCTTCCGCTGGAGGACAAGTTCCAAAGGATAAAGTTAGAGGCTCGATTAAGGAAGATTTAATGAGTTAGAAAGAGATCAGAAAGAGGACAAACCCAGGGCGTAAATCAAATATTAATCATCGTAAAGGCAAGGCTCGCTAAGGCACAAATCAATAGCGCTGGGCAGACTTGCAAACATCCACCTCTCTGAAGAGCTTCCACAAATCTGGGGCTAAAATGCAGGGCAGCGGGGATCCGGAGGAAGAAGAGAGCATCCCCTTTAGCCAGGAGTCATGAGGCACCCCTGGAAAATAAGGGAACCCTGGTGGCTGCCTGCTGTCCCTTGGGGCCTGTCTTCCCCCAAAGGCACTGGGCCAGGAGCTCCGGGCAGGAGAGGCCCCTCTTCACCCTTCATCCTGGTCTAGACCCTCCTCTTGCCCTAGGCAACGACATGGGTCATTTCAGCCTGTCGTTACACTCTCGTGCCACCAAGCAGACAGAGGCTGGGAGGTGTAAAGTCAGCAGAGGGGGCAGAATTCCGAGCTGGGCCCTCTGGTTCAAGCCCCCCCTCCTTCCAGGCCCCATGCTGCCTTCACCCTGCCCAGGGCAGCCTGCCCACCAGCTGTCCAGGGTGGGCAGCTCATCACTGTGCACAGCTGAAGGGACGGAGCCTCCCCTCACCCACGTCGACCCCTCCCAGCCTTACTCTCCGAGCTCCCCATCCCCTCCATGCGTAGGGCACCAACCGCCCCCCACCCCTGGGAAAGGACCTGGTCATCTTCCAAGCAAGACAGAAGCAGAGGCTGGCAGGGTGCGCCCACCTTGCCTCAGCAGGGACTGCTTCCGGGGAGCCAACGGTGCGCGCACCTGCGCCCTCTGCCGACTCTCAGGTCAGGCCGCAGATGCTGGAGCGCTGACGCCCCCAGGACCAGCTCCCCCCCACCCCGCCCCGGCTGCTATATTAGGCTCTTAGATCTGCCTAACAAAGTCCCACAAACTGGGGGTGCTTAAAATAGCAGAAATCTATTGTCTGACCTTCTGGAGGCCAGGGGTCTGAACTCGAGGTGTGGGCAGGACTATGCTCCCTCTGCAGGCTCCGGGGCAGGACCCCTCCTCTCCCTCCCAGCTCTCATGGCTCCAGGTGTTCCAAAGCTCTGCTCCAGCCTCTGCGCGGTCTCCATGTGGCCTTCTTCTCTCTGGCTCTTCGCTTCTTCTTTGAGGGACCCCAGTCATTAGATCAGGCTCCACCCAAACCCAGTATGCCCTGGTCTCACCCTGATTACATCTGCAAGGACTCTATTTCCAATACGGCCACACTGACAGGCATCAGGTTGGGACTTCAGCATACCTTTTGGGGGACACAAGTCAACGCCTTTGGCTGGCGGAGCTCAGAACCGTGTCCTCCTGTGTGGGCTGCGAACCAGCAGCATCAGCTTTAGCTGCGAGTTTGCAAGAGGCGAGGGACTCAAGCTGCCCTGGCCCTGCGGGGCCACGATCTGCACCTCACAGGCCCCGGACGCCCCAGGGGACTCAGCCTCAGCCCTACTGCCTTCCCAGGCTCGTCACATCCCCCTTCCCCCGTGACACCTTCTCTGGTTTGCTTCTCTATTGATCATTCACACTCATATCCTTGGCTGCTGGGACCCCAAAGGCAGGGGTCGAGGCCCACGACTGTGAGGCCCAGAAACCCTGACCCTCTGTAGAGACCACGGCCCTTGGCCGCCAGCTCTCTCAGAACACACATACTTGCCTGAGAACTCATCACACCCAGGGCAGGATGGAAGGAAGAGAGAGGCCAAGAGAAGGGGGGCTCGTTCAGGGTAAGCTCCTTCTGACCCCCAGCACTAGGCAAGCTGCCTGCCTTTGGACACAGACACGGGGCCTTGAGGAAAGGGGAAAACAGCCAAGGGACGAGGGTTGGCACTGCCCACCGGGCGAGCAGCCCACTTCCCCGCACCCCTGCCCAGCACTTGGCCTTCTACAATCTCCCCATGGGGCTGGCCCATGCCTCCCTGGCCCTCCCCCATCTCACTGGACTAAGAGGGTAGGGGGCAGCTCGGCTGGATGGAAGCAGAGGAAAGTGGGCTCCCCAGCCCCCACCTGGCCCCCGGTTTTCCGAGGGATGTTTTTGGAGATGAGATCACCTTTGCCAGCTGTGGCTTTGATCTCTCCTGGGCCAAGGAACAAACGTGGCAGTTTCTGATCTTCTCCAAACTGCTGAGAGATTACCACATGGGGACAAGGATGTGGACTTACTTACTTTCTTCAGAACACACCTCCGGCCTCTTTCAAATTTTCCCAAAGAACCGCTTGACCTGGGTGTTACAGGGCCATCTCTGTTCCCATCAAACAAGAAAATCGCGTCTAAAGGAGAACAAGAAACCCAGAGGCTCCGTACAAAAGGGTTTCTGTCTGAGCTAACTTTAAGGTGGTCCAGCCCACTGCAAACTCTTGAAACTTCACGAGATCATTCAGGGAACATTTTTCAGTGTCTGGAAACGCAATATTGCTGGAGCGTCCAAGGCTCGGCCGCGGGATATCCAGTCCCGCCACGAGGTACCGCGGCAGAAGGGCTTCGCTCTGCAAAAGCCCAGGTGCGGGAGGCAAAGGGCTCAGGTGCAGCCAACACCCACACATGAATTCCAAAGAAGGAAGGGAAGCTGAGCTCAATTCCCAACCACGAGGATGAGCAATACCTGACCGCCTCTGCCGGGCCAGGGAGGCTGGGCCAGCCAGGCAGGGTTCACACATGTCCACAGCGTTAGGCAGGGCTCCCAGTCAGGAACCACCGAGGTTATGCAGCCTCTCAGTCTCTGTCTCTTCTCGTCCAAAGGCAGGAAAAATACGAATCTCTACCTCTTAGGGAAGTTGTGACAATCGTCACTCATGGTACATCCATGAGCTCAGCACAATGCCTGGGAGCAATGATGGAGCCCCGCACAGGGTGCATGCGCCGCGACCAGGACATCTGAAGCGTGGGGCTGTCCTCGACGGGCCCAGAGCACCCCCTTTCTATCGGCCTCTCTCCGCTCCCCATTCCTCTAGGTCGGCTTCATTCTCACCGAGGCTCTGCCTGCACTGCAGCATAAGAGCCGCCCGCAGACCAACCATATTGTCTTCCGGCTGGTGAGAGAGAGATCTGACTGGCCCTGCCTGGGTCACGTGCCCGTGTGCCCGCCAGTCGCCACGCTCAGGGACGGAGCTCTGCGATGGCCAGGCGAGGGCACGTGATGCATGCCGGGTGGATGAAAGGTTATCAGTTGCACTGTGGCGTCGCATAGCAGGTGCTGGGTTAGCGTCGGTTGGCGCTTTGTGACTGCGCGTGCAGAGGGCGCGTGTGCAGGCCCGCAGCCCAGGGCGCCGTCACCGCCCCCAGCCCTGGGCCACTCAGAAGTCGTGGATGGTGCCCAGTCCTGCCTCGACCCCTGACACCGTGGGCTCCAGCAACCTCTTGCTCTGTGGCCTCGCACGTCCTTCCCTGCTCCCCAGCAGGTGAATGTCCTCACGGGCCCCACCCTGGCCGTGCCTGGGGACAGCAGCCTCTGCTTTTGCCGTGAACACAGGTGTGGGCTGCTGGGCAGCCTGGGGCCGGCTGGTGTGGCCAGGGATCTCAGGTCTGCATGGAGACTTCAGGCCAGGGGGACAGAACAGAGCCTGAGCCCTCCCTGCCTTCCAGAACACGACCCTGGAGCACTTCCCACGGACAGCACTGCCCTGTAGGCAGCTAGCCCTGCTTGGAAACCGCATCAGAGCCCAGGCACACAAGAGCCGCATGACTCCTGGGAGAAGCTGAGCCTAGGCCAACAGCCCTGCCTACAGGACAGGCAGGGGGCAAGGAGAAGGACCGGCTCCCGTGCCTCGCCCGGCAGGGATGGGAACACACGTCTCTGGGTAACAGCACCCATCACTCGACTGCGAGACTCCGCCAGCCCTCGGCATCCACAGCCCCACAGCTTCCTCAGCACCTGCAGTCAGGATGCCCACGCACACGCACAGACTTCGACGCTCTGACCCGCGCTCTTCACCTCCACCAGAGGTGATGATGCGATCATTAGTGTTCATGGAGCTGGGCTGCGAGAAGAGCTTTGAACTCACAAGCTCATTTAACTTTCATCTGATGGCTGTGACCCTCCCCAACCTCCTCGCACCAAGAGGTGATGCAAGATATCCACAGCCCCACGGTCAGCGGACAGAGGGTGGGATTCAGTCCAGGCCTCTGACTCCAGAGCCCCTACACCGGCCATGGCCCCCTGCCTGCTGCCCAAGGCAGCCCTAGAAGGTGGCCAACGGGGTTGAGGGACCGGCAGCTCTGTCGGTGCAGAGGAGAGAAGAGCTGGGATTCCAGATGAAGGATGCCTGCAGGGTGGATGGGGTGTGGACTGCCCAAGCCAGAAGACAGTCTGCCCCTAGAAGACAGAGCCCCTCAGTGCAGCCCTGAGGAGGTAGACAGGGGAACCAGAGGGCTGCAGGCATGGGGGTGTCTCCACAAGTATTCATAAGATCACTAGCACATTCTGGGCGCTCTTAACCTGCATGGGGCTCATAAACCCCCAGGAAAATTTAGCCAGAATTCCATGTCTCTGTCCCGTGCACCTTTCTGAGATAGAGTCCCAAGGGGTCTGTGAAGCCCCATCCTCAAGTTAAGTGCCAGCTCCACATGGCACCTTCTACTCCATCCCATTTCCCTGTGGGGCACGGGGAGCCCCAGCTCTGCTCGCCCCGAAGCTTGCTGCCTTGGCTGGGGGACACTTGACCCTCTCCACACCTGCTCCCTTCTCCGTGAGATCATCACAACTGTGATCCCCGCTTGGCAGATGGTGAAAATGAGGCTGAGCGGGGTGAGGACCTGGCCCAACCCATCAGCTTTTAAGTTGTGAGAAGGATCCTGGTCCAGCTCAGCTCCACCCCCAGCCACGGGGCTGCACTACCCTGAGCGCTCAGAGACTTGGCCTGGACTTCTTCTTTCACGCTGGCCCCGGCAGAGGCTGGGAGGCGAGGGGCAACCCCTCCCTTTCATGTGCCATCTCTGTTCTGCACATCAGTCGCAGAAAGGAGGAGAGCTCACAGTGAGCATGAATCCAACCGGTGAAGTCGGATGAACACCGTCTCGACAGCCCGTCTCCCCTCGGCCCTTCAGCCCCACCGGGCGACAAGCTGCTGAACACGATGTGAGGCTCACGCTTGAGTTGCAGAACATCCCCTCTGGTTTCAAAAAGGGCGTCTGGCATCAGATCTGTGGATTGTTTAACAGGATTAATCCTGCTTGTGAGCACTCTGCAGGTGCTTTGTTCCTGGGAAGACAGGCGCCTGTATGAAGGTGCAAAAGGAACTTGACGTTGAGGATCCAGCTCGGATGTTCCCTCCAACAGGTTTGCTGCCCTTATTCCTGAGATGCTGTCAGGGGCCGGGGGGCTGCTGCAACAGAGGCCAGCAGGGACGGGCGCCCTGGCCTCCTCCAGAAGGCTGCAGCCGTTAGAGGTCTCAGCAAGCCACCCCCCAGCATCTGCGTGCCCCCCCTCAGCCTATTCAGGTTTGTCCAGAAAGCCCAAGACCCAGGGTCCAGAACTTCAGGAGAACCTTTGGGACACCTTCAAGCCTCGGATGCTTGGACTGTCAGGGCCTGCCGGGGCCAGGCCGTCTTGAGCTGAGTGACCTGCGTCCAAGTAGTAAAGGCCACGTGGTGGTGTGCACACACCCTGAAGACACAGAGACTGGTGACAAATGGCCTGGGTTCAAACCCACTTCCCTATCGAACGTCAGTCAAGCATCTTAGGCCCTCTGCACCCCATGGTCCCTTGGGAGGGCTGGGCGTGTAGCACGGGCCCAGCACCCAACACGGTGCCCGCCCCAGGAGGCGTGCTGTATGTGCTGGCTAGCGGCCATAATTCTTATAATTAAGTGTGTGTTACACTATTATAATATAAATGTTGTTACATTATAATTATTATATATAATCACTATTATATGGTGCATTATAGCACAAACTGTGTTACTATAATTATAATACATAATATCATTACTGGGTGACAGGCAGTAGGCTATGCTCTTTACATGAATTGTTATCTCGTTAAGTCCTGCCAACCATTCTCTTGAGTCTGAAAGCATTTAGTCCATTATACAGATGAAGACTTGAGAAAGATCACGATTTGTCCACGGCCCCGTGACCAACTCTGGGCAGAACTGGACTCCAGGCCTGGGCCATCAGGCTCCAGCCTGAGCTGACTACGACTCCACCACCGAGGGCTGAGAGCTCGCACATCACGGAGTTGGCCAGGGACTGTGAGTGGCCCCAAGTCTGATGACAGACAAACATGAGGGCTCGACGTTGGGGACCACGGGGGGGAAGGAACATAGGCATAGTGTGGCCGGACCTCCCTGTTTTTCAAAAGAAGTACAGACTATGACTTTCCATTGGTGGCCAATTGTTTAATAAATTTTAAACACAGGATGACCCAAATATATACATTGTCAAAAACCCTCTACCAGCCAGACTGCACCAAACTGAGCACGCAGCCCCCCTCCCCCCACCCCCGCCTGGGATCCCTGCAGTAGGAGAGAGAATCCAGAGGACCCTCATCCCTGCATGGGACACATGATTCCATCACCCTGACCTTCTGGGGATGAATGGGGGGCATTCATCCCTAAAGAAAGCCCCGTTTTTCCTGGTAGACGAGGCTGGAGAACGGGGCCCGCAGCAGGAATGCGTGCCCCGCACACGCTCCCCTGGGCTGCCCACAGGAGCAGCGCCTGGCCCAGCACCACCCGCATGGGATTCGAGAGCCACCCAGGGCAGGCAGCGGAGGGGGCGAGCCATCTGCCTTAGGTCGTGCTCAGTGTGCATTGGTTAAATCAAAGCTCAAAGCTCTGGAAAACTTACAGGGGCCTAAGCGAGAAGGAAATTGGAAGAAGTAGTTTCTAGCCTGGCCCCAATTTGGAACCCCTTTGCTCCAAGAGTCACAACTTGTGCTGTGCACAAGGGCAGGGGATCTCCTCCAACCTCTGGAGGGCACAGCTGGGGGGACCATGATTGGCAAGCAGTAATGGGAAGAAAGAACAGAACAGGAAGACTGAGGGGCAAAGTGGGGCTGCCCGTGTGGGAAGGAGGGGAAGTGGCCACAGACATGCCCCACCCCCTGCGCTTCCTGGGAAGGGCTCGCTGAGGCCCTCCATTCACCAGCCACCGCTCACCGGCCCAGGGAGGTGCACACAGCAGCCTCCAGGGAAGGACAGCTCTCCCCAAAGACTGGGGTCTCCCATCTGCAGAGCCCACCCCCAAGGTCAAGCCCCAGCACTTTCTCTTCCAAACCCACCTTGGACTTTCAGACCCATCTGCTGAGTAGCCACCACTTGGCAAGGCTGGGGAGGAAACCACAGGACAGAGTGGCCGATAATTACCAGCCCTGTGTTCCAGAACAAAAGCTTGGACACATGCTCTCTCTCCGTGGAACTTAGTGAAGGGAATACATCGCACCCACCGGGAGAAGGCCGGAGCCCCCGGGGACCCTGGCGCTCCCGTTCCAGAGACAGGAGCCGAGACCCGGGAGGGAAGGCCATTGCCCAAGATCATATGGAGACACATGGAATGGGTTCCGGGGTCCCAGCCCCTTGGAGTCCTGGGCCACGGAGGAGGCTGACCTGGTCTATGCCCACTGGGCCAAACAGGAAGTGACCACCTGCTCCCCAGGGAGGCAGACTGGACCCCATGGGGCCGCCTCTGCACGCCAGCCTCCGTCACCTGCCACAAGGCCACCCATCAGATGAGACAGATGCGCCACCTCTGATCAAAGACCATGAAAACAGTCTGAACACTTCACACTTTGAAGCTCCCTGTGACTCTAAACCCAGGCCTGCAATATATCTTTGCAGAAAAAAAAAAAAACCTCCACTTGTATGGCACATTCTGACACATTTGTATGGTCCTTTGATCCATCCCTGGGCTGACAATAGCCCGCTGGTTTCACGTTAAATAAGAGCATTCACGACACAGACAGCAAGAAAGGGGGGGGAGGGGGGCGGGTAGAATGGACAGTTACTAAAAAAAAATAACTTTCACAAATGGGAAGACAAATTCAGTCCATGGAGAACGGGGCTGGGCTCCCGCCCTGGGACAGATCCATACCCGGCATCTGCCCCGAGGGTCGGCAGGCCCCAGCCTTCCTTGCAGGGAGAGAACAGGGTGCAGTGGGGAAAGGGACTTGGGCGCTTCCCTGCAGGTCGTTGGTTTCCATTTTGCCCCCACACCCTGTCTGGAAGAGCTGCTGCGCTAGCCGCCAAGGAACGGGCAGGCGGGGGTGCTGACGGGAGACGGGGGTCCCCGGGCCAGTCCAGGCTGTCACACCTGGTGAAGGTGGGTCCCCACCTAGCTCTCCCTCAGCTCTGGGGCCTCCGCTCCAAAACTGATGAAGCCCAGCCTGGCCCGGATCCTGGCATTCCCTCCCTTCGTGGGAAAAACAGCTCCCGGTGCCTGGTGTGTGGTGTGCGATTCTCACAGCAGCCCTGCGGGGCGGGCGCCCCCCTTCCTCGGGGCTCAGAGAGCACCGAGGTTCACCCCAGAAGAGGGCCAGCCAGCACTCAAGCCCAGGGACGTCCGGCTCCAAAGGCACTGTGGTTACCGCTCAGGTTACGTCTTCCCCTCA
Source organism: Proteles cristata cristata (assembly GCA_017311185.1). NCBI lineage: Eukaryota > Metazoa > Chordata > Mammalia > Carnivora > Hyaenidae > Proteles > Proteles cristata. Next base: position 194,290 of record JAESUZ010000916.1, read on the forward strand.
CGGCACATACGCTCAATTCAATACACGCATCTCGGCATGCAGTGGAATGTTCTGGAATGTTCCTCAGCCTTAAAAAGGAAGGAGATTCTGACACCTGCTATAAGACGGATGAAGCTCGAGGACCTCAGCTATGTGATCTGAACCAGGCACGAAAGACACATACTGTAGGATGCCACTCATCTGAGGTCTCAGCGGAGTCCAGCTCGCAGAGACGGAAAGTATACCAGGGTCACCAGGAGAAACAGAGAGCCAGTGTTTCGTGGGGACAGAGTTTCAGTCTGGGAAGAGGACAGAGCCCTGGAGGTGAATCCAGCTGCGGTGCCACTGAACTGTACATTTCACAGTGGTTACAAGGAGGAAACGTTGTGTCCTTCACCACGGTCTCAGCCAGTTCTGCTGCGTAACAAAATACCAGCGACTGGTGCTGGTTCCGTGAGGGCTCCCATCCGTGTGGCAGGTACCGGCCCCTCCCTGCATCCTCCTGTGACACATGGAGCCAGGGAGCTCCCGGGGCCCTTCGGTAAGCGCCCTAATCATGAGGGCTCCCCTGATCACTTCTTCATGCCATCACCAGCAGGGGTCAAGATCCCAACCTACAACTTTGGGAGGAACACAACATCCAACCACAAAACCCGACAAGATGCATTTCAGAGGCTGGAAGGGGCGTCACAGTCACAAAGCACGCCCTCCCTGCAGCCCTGCGATGGGGTCGCTCACTGAGCAATCATTTCTTTTCTTTTTTAACATTTATTTTGAGAGACAGAGCACAAGCAGGGGAGCGGCAGAGAGACAGGAAGATACAGAATCCAAAGCAGGCTCCGGCTCTGCACTGTCAGCACAGAGCCCAATGCGGGGCTCGAACCCACAAACTGTGAGATCCTGACCTGAGCTGAAGTCGGACACTCAACGGACAGAGCCACCCAGGCATCCCAAAAACAATCATTTCTTAAGCACAGGTGCTCTGCTGGCCACTGGGCTGGAGACGAAACACGATTTCAGTCCTTAGAGAGACCTGAAGCCCAGGGGGGCCAGACAACACGTAGCCCTGCCCTGTGCTCACTCACCAGAGTGCTGTCTCGTATGGGGATGCCCAGGCCAGGGGGGCAGCTGGTACCCAGGGAGGAGCAGCGAGGGCCAGGGACCGCCCTTTAGCAGCAAAGAGGATCTACAGTGGAAAAAGGAGGCTCAAACATTCCACTGCTCATGACAATCCATCCCCCAAGCTATGAATGCCTTCTTGCCATTTATCCAAGAAACTTCTGGATGCACATAGGAGTTAACAGGTGTGGTGACGCTCATGTGCCCCACCTGCCAGGTAATCTGTCTTCACTCGGTGTCTCCATCCCAGTGAACGGAGGCGTGTGCTCTCAGGAAGTGAAGGATGTGATGTTTACTCATCGCCTCCTTGGCCATTCTTCATGCTCCATCCACAGGAACCAGGAAGAGAGATGGATGGGCCCAGCGCCTCTGGACCCCTCCCCCCACCAGACAGGAGCAGGGACACGCACCCCAGTTCCACCCCGGTGTCGTCCATCTCAACTTTATTATGTTCTGACAACGTCTGTTTGAGATCTGTGTCATTTCCCATCCCAAGGCTTATTTTTCACTTTTGGCAAGTTGTCGAATGTGCTTTTTCTCGAGCGTTATTTTGTCTAGAAGTTGCTCGGTCTGGCTGTGATTGAGAGCACTTAATAGAGTTGCTCAGGCCGTGTAAAGATCTCGTATCTGATCACTGACGGTTTAATCTGAAAAGAATCCATTAAGGGAGGCCAGCCGTGTCTCCCGGTGGCATGGCCGTGTGAACACTGGATCTCGCCACAGGGTTTTTCCAGAAGATCTGCCTCCGGGTCGGGGAGAGCCCAACTAACCCCCTGAGGGAGGACAGCACCCTGGTCAGGGGGGAGGCTGGCCTCTCACCTTTTGCAGTCGCCATTGGGAGGGATGTGTTTTCACAGGAACACGAGTTTGGATGAACTTGGTTCCAGCAGATCCCCTGAAGCAGATCCCTGCACAGCTACAGGCCGGGCCTCAGCGGGGGACTGAACATCACACACAGCTTTAGCGTCTCTGTTAGCCAGTGGAAGTGTGGGTCCGCAGACTCTGGAGGGCTGCAGGTAGTGGGCAGGGGGGGGTGTGCAGAGTCGAGGGCAGCGTAGATGCTGCGTCGTTGGCATGCCCACCACGAAGGCCCCCCGGGGCCCTCAGCATCCTGGGTGGACAGTCGGCCATGGCTGGGGTGTCGCAAACACTGCCCTGTCGACACAGCAGTGCACGAGGCAGAGATCGGTGCCCCCTCTCCGGGGAGGACCCCCGACCCACGAAGGTCAGCCGTGGCAGCCGGCTTGCTCTGTGTGGTCCCAGCCCCTGAGCACAGCTGATGCGATTTCCAGGAGCGCTGAGTTGCAGTCAAGACAAGTTTCCATCCGGGCCACCAGGCTGTCTGTCACCTACAGGCTCAGGTGCTGCAGGGTGGCCACGCAGGTGGTGAAGAAACATGGGCCCCAAAGATGGGCAGGGGGAAGAGGGGAAAGAGAACGAAGCAGAAACAGAAGAGAGATGGGGCTGCAGCCCGGGCCCGGGCCCCGGGCCCCGCTCCCCGAGACGAGCCAGCTTGAGCAGCAGGGTCCTTACGGTCCCTCCATCCTTGCTGCCGTGAGGGCAGGGGGGTGGGGGACCGGGGAAGTGGAACCCGGAACCCCCACGGCAGAGCCGGTGCCACCACGGGAGATGTCGGTGAGCCTAGTCCTCAGTTTCAACATGCAACACTTGCAAATTTCAAACACACTTTGTTGAATTGAATTGTGTGAATTCAAATCAAGTTCCGTTTACTGGTGTGTGTTAACAGCCTTCGCAGAAGAACGTCTTATTTGAAACAAGAAAGTGGCCGGCTTTGCCAGCCGACAGAAAGTCAAACAGAACCTGAATTCATGGCTCTGCTGATGTGTCCCCCAGAATGGACACTGATGGGCGTTGGTCTTTGGTTCCCTCCAAATGTCTCCAAGGGTTCATTTTATTTTTTTTTAAGGTTTACTCATCTTTGAGAAATTAAAGCATGAGCAGGAGAGGGGCAGAGAGAGAGGGAGACAAAGAACCTGAAGCAGGCTCCAGGCTCTGAGCTGTCAGCACAGAGCCCGATGTGGGGCTCGAACCCACAAACCGTGAGATCACGACCTGAGCTGAACTCGGATGTTTAACCCACTGAGCCACCCAGGAGCCCTAGTAAGTCACTCTTTAAAGCAGGCTTATCAACTTTCTGCGGAGGACAGAATTTTTTTTTATTTCCTATTCATCGTGTGCCAGTACTTTTGTAACATTCAGTAAAAATGAACGGCTAGAGAAATGGAAAGAGAAGACCCAAGATACAAGCCACAATTGTTTCATTACATTCAACAGACATAAAATTACCCTGAAAATTACTACAAGGATTTCTAAATGGTTGCTCTCAATTCCTGTACTTTTCTTGTCCAAACGTCTAACACTTTGGGGACCACCCTTTGAGCAACTGAATGAAGAAGTACCATAAGCCCATGGAAGTTTCTGGGAGGTGGGGTGGGGTTAACACCTGTGAGCAGGTGTGAGTCGGAGGCCCGGTGCTGTGGGGCAGGTGGTGCGATCTGCGCCCCCCCGACCCCCACCCCAGGGTGCCCCAGGGAGAGACCAGCCTACGCAGCCCCACCCGGCGTTGAAGCCGGCCCAGCTCCTTTGCCAGAATCCAGCCTGGCCGTTAAGAGAGCAGTCAAAACACCGGCCTTGAAACAGCTGATGCTCTCACTGGGGAGGCAGAGAATAGTGGATAATTTAGTATCTGGATGTGGGATGGTAACATGGGAAGACGGAAACACTAGAGAGGTTTTAAATATGGCGGCCAGGAGGCCTGGCAGGAGATCAGGCCTGAAGGAGGGTGGGGGGAGCCACACCCACACTGGGCAGAGTGTCCCAGGCAGTGGGAATGGCAGATGCAAAGGCCCTGAGGTGTTTGGGAACACCTCTTCCAGGATGAAGTGGGAAGGAGGGAGAGAGGACGGGAAGATCTAGTGCGGCTAGTTCACCACCGCTGAGAGTCTCTGCCTAGAAACTGAGGCCAAGAAGCAGCCATACCGTGGTCTTTAGTTCCGGGTGGGGCTGAGATGGAATTTAAGACGGCAGCCTCCGTCTGACCCCTCCGAGCCTCATGGCCTTACCTATGTAAAAGGGACAGCACATACACAGCACACACACACATGTACGTCCCCAAGAATGTCCTAAAAATTTAATGAGAAGCCACAGAGATATCTGACATCGAGAATGGCACAAGGAATGGCTCAGCATGTCTTTAAAAAAAAAAAAAACAAAGGAAAGGAAAGGAAAATGCAACCTTGGAAAGAGACACACTTGGAGCCTAAACAGTCACTTCTGCTTTAGTGAGAAGAAGCATCATGTTCTATTTGAGACCTCCGGGTGGGGACCAGCGTGCCAGGCCCCTCCCAGGATCACACTTCTGCCTGAGCAAGCTCTTCTCCCTCTCAGTAGCAGGACATCCTAGGGGTCGGCGGGGTGGGGGGAGGGGCTCCTCTGGGTTTGAATGCCCCTAAGGGTGGAGGGCTCACTCTCAGACGGGCACGGCCAGTTTCTCTGAACCTGATGTGACATCACTTACAAAACGTCCTTCTCTCTCAGAGTCATCCATCCTCTTAAATAGATCTGTGTCCATTCTTGAACCCCTCCCTAAGCAGAAAGGATTCACACCTTTTCCAAACCTGATAAATCATGACTGTTCCTGCCAGGTGGGATTGGGCGGGGGTGGGGGGGCTCTTCAGAGCAGCCTGGATGTGGATGTGACCCCTCTCGCCAACTGTTCAGTGACCCCTTCACACAGCATCCTAAAAAGATGTGCGTGTAAACATACACCCTCACACACAGGCACACACCACTTGCACAAACCCGCATACGTGCTTACATCTACGTACACACATGCACATACCCTCCAGGACACGTGTGTGTGTACTCACGTGTGCAGACACACATGCACACACCCACATTCTCACCCACGTTTCTGTGTGCGCACACATACGTCTCCAAAAGAGAGGCACTCACGCACACAGACGCACACAGGCACACACATGCAGGTTGAAAAGGGCTGGCAGATGTTTGCTGTGCCTGTTTGGCGGGGGCTGCAGGGGTGTTTGGAGCCAGCAGAGACCCTCACAAGAGCCCCTGCCCTCAGAGCGAAGGAGAAGACAGCAAGGTGCTTGGGACTCTCTCTCTCTCTCAATAAATAAATAAACTTTTTTTTAAAAAGGTTGTTTAGGGGCGCGATGGTCACCTAATCTCAAAGCACCTCCCCACGGGTGGCCTGGTGATTATAACGGGGGACGAGGAACTCACAGCAAAGAGCCCCAGGGGACATAACCACAACGAAGTGCTCATCCTTGGCCACCGGGGCCTCCCGCGCCTCCCGACGCGCTGGGCTGGCGAGCACGCAATGCCGCCGCCACCTCAGGAGTCCACCTGCCCCCGACACATAGCCCAGATCTCCACTCGAGAAGACGATACAAACTCAAAGCCACAGATGTTACAAAATAGCTGTCCTCTTCTAAGACGTCAAGGTCAAAGTCGCCCGAGGAAGGCTGAGGAACGGCTCCAGGCTGCAGGCGACTGAAGGGAAGTTGTGACGAATGACATGCCCTGCCTGACCGGGGGTCGGATCCTGGACGATGACAAACAGGCACAAAGCACATTACGGGACAACTGACGAAATCTGCACGCACGCACGGAGCAAGCAGACGGTAAGGCACATCGGGGGAAATGTGAACGGGGGTTGCATCTGGGCGGAGAACACAGAATTCTTTGTACTGTTCTCGCGACTTTGGCATCAACTCAGAACGACATCAAATCCGAAGGTACGAGAATGGTTACTTGGTTCTAGTCACACTCGAGTCACGGAGCGTTCAGGGTCCCCCACACCACCCTCAGCTTCGGCGATTTGCTGGAAGGACTCACGGAAGGCGGGAAAGTCTTGATGGTCACGGTCATGGTCTGTTGCAGGGAAGGCCACAGACCGACGTGGGCGGAGCGAACGGGGCCGAGGCACAGAGTCGGGAGAGAGCAGGCGCGAGCCTCCGCTGCCGTCTCCCCGGGGGGCCCCGACAGCCCTAGTGTCACCAGAGGTGATGAGAGCCAACACAGACAGACCAGCCGGCTGTGAACCGGGAAGCCCCACCGAGCCGTGGTGTCCCGCTGATCGCTGTGAGGCTGGCCCCCAGCCCACAGCCCCCGCAGAGGTCAAGGGTCAAGGGACTGTCAGACCCTTGCAGAACATTCCAGTCTGTAGGATGCCGGAACTGAGGCCGCTGCCCCTACTAGGAATGCAGCAGCTTTGATAAATGGACGTCCCCGTCGGACCTTTCTTCCTACCCTCACCCCCTGGGGCGGAAGCGGAGGCCTCAGCCAGGGCCTCTCAAATGTCTGTATCTAACGCTTGGCAGCAACATAGCCACAGCAATGGCTTACAGGAAAATGACCAGAAGGTTCTCGAAGCACACTGACCACACGGATAAAGCAAAGCCCTGTGAGCTAATTCCGCTACTGTTGGGGTCCTTGTTTTAGAGATGAGGCAACTGGAGCCGAGAGATGGTGGCCACGCAAGTTTCCCAGCCGCCCCACCTGCTCCTCCGAGATCCCCTGTCCGCTGCTCCACCCTCCTCCCCAGACGGAGAGCTGGCTGGCGGGACAGGTGCTGCGGGGGTGGGGGGCGGGGGCAGGACACGCTATTCTTGTTCTCAAGGAGCACATGGGCCGGTGGGGAGACTGCGATGAAACAACAACACCCAAATGTGTAACCACTACAAATCACAGTGATCGCCCTGAAGGCAGAGAAGTGGGTTAAGCGGGAGAAACACTCAGAGGGAGGTAAGATTCAGACGGTGGCCGGGGAGCAGGCGGGACCCAGGCAGGGAGACCGCGCACACTGGGGTCTTCCTGGGCACAAGAGGCGCCAAGGAATAACACCCCCTCTCCCTGGCTGAGTTCTTCTGCCCCGACAGAAAACAAGGCAAAGTAGCAGGCAGGGGACGGACAGAGCTGTCACCCAGTACCATACAGGGCAGAGCGAAGGAAAATGGTGTACAGGGTGGGGGTTCCCAAATCGGGCAGACCCGGCCCCCCGCCAAGTAGAGAAGTAGGCTGCAGGCTGGAGCAGCCGGTGCTGCCCCAACAGGCCCCGCCTGGGGAAAGGCAGCCCCAGGGACAGAGCCTCCCCCACCACCCAAAGGGGCGGGGTGAGAACAAAGCCAGAGAAAGTTCTGGACCTTCCTCCCGGGAGCAATGCGAGACCATCCGCTTGAGAGCAGAGCAACGCCACATTCCAACTTAGATCTTTATTTTTTCAAGATGTACTTCCTGTTACTGAGACATAATTGATGTACGCAACAGTGTGTGAGTTTGTGCACGGCACACTGGTTCGACGCGTGTACACACTGCAGCATGGCTATGACCTCTATCCCCTCATGGCGTTGTCCTTTGCTGTTGAAGGGCACCAACGTGCAACTAGCTGAATGAGAAAGTTCTGGAGACCTAATGCAGGGCAGAGTGAAGAGAGCCCGTGACACTGGCTCATGAACTTCAATGTTGCTAAGAGACTCGATCTTAACTGTTCAAACTTATATTTTCAAAAGGTGGACCTTGCGAGCACGAGAAAGAGCTGGTGGGGAGACGCAGAGGCAGCGGGGACCCTAGGAACGGGTCTCCAGGTCCAGGACAGTGGTGGTGGCCTCGGAAACACGTGCAAGGGTGAGGGGAGGAGATGGAGGGCTCCTGGGCGTGAACATGCCAGGCTGTTTTTGCCCCCAAGGAAGATGGCTTCAAGCCCGGGCGGCTGGGCTTTCCACTGTGAGCACCTTCAACGCACGTATTTGGAGCAAGTATTAAAGGAAAGAAGAGAAATCTTCTTAATGATCTGGAGCACAACAGGGTCTCCCTCCGCAGGGGCTGCAGCAGTGCAAGTCTCGGCAGCTCGTGTCTCTGGACTCTCTGCTGCTGGCTCTGGGAACAGACCACTGAGATTTGGGGCTCCTACACAGGAGGCCCCATGTCTGAAAAGACACTGGGGAGAGAAATGAAATAAGAGGAAAACCAGGCTTTTCCAATAATAAAAGCAATACCTCTCAGAGTTGCTTTGGAGAAGACTGGAATCTGGAGGGCATTTAGCCCTTAAAGCGTGAAATGTTCTGTTAAATTACTAAAAGGAAGGATTCAGGTTTCTTTGAACCTGAAAGATATAGTAATTACTGAACCGGAACTCGCAGCAGGAGATGTTTTATGGAACCTAATTAAAGCTGAACGGGAGGAGCGAGTCATCAGAACCGCGGGAAGGAATCCATCACGGGGAGCTAAGTGAGCGGGCAGGGACGAGAGCAAGCGCAGGGGTGGCCATCTGGGGACAGGAGGCGCCCGGGACCGGGAAGGGCTGCCGCTGCCCCCAGGCCCCACACGAGGCCAGGATCCTAAGTGACGCAGGGCACACAAGCATCCCCTCCACTCACCCCTTGGAAGGCAGGCCATTTTGTGCATGCGTGCACACACAAACACACACACACACACACACACAAGCACATGCATACATATGTACTCTGCTACACATTATACCCAAATGGACCCACATCTGCATCCCACGTGTGCACTCACGCTTACGTGCACACGCAGTGCCCACACGCACACGTGTGCACACACAGCCATAACGTGCACGTTCACATGTGCGTGTGCATTCCCAAATACACTTGAGTGTGCATGGGTATACACAGGCGTACACATATACATGCGTGCACACACACGGACACACGCGCGTGCGCAAAACAGCGCCTCTCTTCGTCAGCTGCGCACAAGGAATACAGCCCTCTGTCCTCGAGGCGCATCAGACAAAACTCTGGGGGCTTGACCGGCGGCAGCAGAAAGACAAAGATCGACAGATGGTGCTTACTCTCCACGGAGCCCTGAGCACCCCCGCGAGCCACGGCGATGTTTTCCATCCGCAGATCCCGGGAGAATCTGCAACAGAGCAAAACCCCGTCCACCCCAAGCCGGACAAAACCGGACATGGGTTTTCCAGCGCATCAAGCCTGAGGCAAGGATCAAAGTCCTGTGGCTTTTTCTGGGGATGCAAACCCGAGTCGGCCGCGGTGAGGGAAGACGAGGGACGAGGCAAGACTGAAGCGAGCAGAGTGACGCACGACGGGCGGCGAGCCACGGCGCCACGGGCCCCCGCGTGTCCCTGGGCAGGTATGTCAACCCGGTGAGTGTGCTCCCGCGGCCAGGCTGCCGGCAGACACTGTGCTCGCAGTCGCTCCGCGGTGAGGAGGAGGGGGAGGAATTTCCCTGCCCCACTTCCCACCGGCCAGAGGTCAGTGTCCAGGGCAGGATGTCAGATCCCACACGCTGAGGCCAGAAGTGGTGGAGGGAGTCAGAAGGGAAAGCCCCGCCCCCCCGGGCCAGTGCCAGGCGGGTCCTCGAGGAAGGTGCCGTCCAGGGCTGGTGAAGATCACCGAGGACATCCAAGCCTGGTGTCCCCGCGTGAGTGCAGGGTAGGGCTGCACGCCGGCCGGGCCCCAGGCTCCCCCACCCCGCAAGGCGGGCCGCGGGCTCCGGGAGCCCAGCCTTGTCGGGGAGCCATGCGCACAAAGCTAACTAGGACACACGAAAGAATCCAGAAACTCATTTCTTCCTTTAGGAGAAAAGGTTTGTTTCCTAGAGTCAAGAAAATAAATTCCATGAAGACCGGGAGGTTTTTTGTTTGTTTGTTTTAAGAAGAAATGAAACCAAACACAGGAAAAGCATCGGCCTGAAGGTCGAGCAGAGACAGAAGGGAATAGGTGGGACTTGCCATATGGTTCATAGATTTGCCTCATTTGGTCAATTTTGCCAGTCCCACTGGGATGTAGACGTCACAGGGACGGGAGTGGAGAGGGGGCCGGAGAGCAGAGGAGGAAGGCACTGACTTCCAGTTCGCGATGGCCAGTGGAGGGGAGGCGCCCTGCTTCCCCTGTGGGAGGGGGAGCTCACCCACCCTTCCAGGGTCAAGGAGCCCAATGGGGGAGCCCCTGGCCAGAGAGGGTACAACGCCTGCTGTTCTCCAGCAAGATCCCAGATTTCTGATGTCATTTCTCCACCTGTCGCTGCGCCCACACCCACCACCGGGAAAGGTTCAAGGCTTCCCCAGGCAATCAGCCAGCTCTGGCCAAAGCCATCAGGCACACCGGCAGCTCTTGTAGAAAAATGGGAGAAATGTAAGCTAAGCAAGGACACCATTTAGCTATTTTTCCCCGAAGGCATTTTTATTCACACCATTTTGGAGGCTGAGATCTCGCCCAGCTCGTTTACCCCCATCCATCTGGTTTCATTGGCAGCGGGCGGCAGCATGATGGAGTGGACGGGACCCCCGGCCAGCCCCCTCGGCCCTGCTGAGCTGCGTGGCTCAGGCAAGTCCCCGACCTTCCCAACTTGCCAGTTGGGGAGGAGGTGGGGGCTCCCAGAGCTCTGCCAGGGACACAGCACAGCGTGTGGGACCGACTCAACGCAAGCAAAAGTGGGCTCCGTCCGGCAAAGTCTGGAAGGAGACGTGCCAGTATGAGAGCCCACGGCGATTAACACATTAGGGCAGAGCCCTCTGGAGACCAAGTGAGAGGACGCTGGGCACTGGAGCAGGTCAGATCCCCGATGTGGCGGGGGTGGGGGGCTCCTGAGAAGGATTCGGGGAGCTGAGCCGAGCAGCGCCCAAAACCAGTCATCTGGCTCATCGAAGCAGCCATGTTCCAGGCCCAGAATGGTGCAATTAGAGCAGCTTTGAGCATCAGCTAACGCGCTCCATTTCCTAACAGCTGCCTCCCATCAGGACTCGACTTGGGGACACTTTCCTCAGGGTCACCCACCAGACACAGAGTCCTGTCCGAGACGCCAGCACTGGGCTCAGCTTTCGGGCCACATCCAGCAAGAAATAACGAGGCTGAAGCAGGAAGCCCCCCCCTTCCCTGTCAGCAAGCAGCTAGAAGCCACACCAAAGGCTTGGCAGGGTCCCCTGGGGGCTCAGAAGGCCAGGAGGAGGAGGCTGTAGACAAGCCTTCCCCCGAGGGACACAGGCCACCTGGGGAGAAACTCCAGAGCCGCTCCCGGAGCTCAGAGTTCAGGGGGAGAAGCCAGGCAGTGGACACAGTGTCCCTGACAGGTGGCTGCCGCCTCTGAGTGTCTTCCACCTCTGATGACAGCTACGCGCTTCACTGCTGTCTGCTATGGTGTGGACGAGGCTGGAGAACATCACACTCAGTGACAGAAGCCAGTTCTCCAAAGGCTCTTTGGTCATTGATACAAAATGTCCAGAAGCAGTAACTCCACAGAGCCGGACACAGGAGCTGGGGGCGGCAGGGGGCCGGGGGAGAGACAGGGTTTCCTTGGGGGCGATGGGTTGCTTTGGAAGCAGATAGAGGTGATGTTTGCACCACATCATGAATGCATCAAACAACACTGAATTGTTCATCTAAAATGGCTAATCTAACGTTATGTGAATTTTACTTCAAGAGGGAGGGAGGGAGGGAGGAAGAGAGACTCGAAGTGGGTAAGAGAAATGCTAAACGGGAGAGGAGACCAGCAGGTGTAACCCCAGACCGTCCCAGCAAATGGGGCTCCGCACAGTCAGCTGCCCAAGGGCACATTCTCGGAGGGCAGGAGCTCAGGCAGCCCAGGGGCTGCAAAGATGCGCCTATCAGAGCCTCTCCCCCCGGCCAGGGGGTGGGGGCACCTGGGGCCAGCACAGAGCGGCTGCTTGCCCAGTGTCCCTCCCAGGACTGGGTAAGAGCACCCTGTAACTGACCCCATCTGCCCTCTGGCTTCAGGCAAAGTCAACTTTGCCAACAACGCATCAGCTCCAACTTCACCTCAGTTAGAAGGGAGGCTTCTCAGAAACGCACCTGCCTGAGCACTCATGGGCCCCTCGCCCATCTCCAGGGTGGGGTGGAAAGACGTGTCGCCTGGTGAGAGCGAAGCTCGGCTCCGTCTCCACACCGCTCTCCAGCCAGGCATCCTGACATTGAAAAGATCACGCTCCCACCCCCACAAGAAGCACCTGCAGACCCCCCTCACTGCCCCTCCCAGAGCCGCAACCCAAAAGCATTTCCAGGAGGCCAGAGCACGAGGAGCAAGCTCACCCTCCTACATATCTGAAGATGCACTAATTGATCCTGAAATCGAGTTTCTAGAAATAATTACAGCCTGTGCTAGACAGAACACTTAACAAGACAGGAGCATTTTAGAAGGGAAGATATCCGATGCCTCAAGAGGAACTACCAGCAGTGGAGACTGGTTAGCGAGGGCCCTGAAAGGGAGTCATTACCCTGAGAGGCTGGCAGAGTGGCCCAGCCTCGATGAGGGAGGCCTGTGCGCTACAGCAACACTCGTTATTTAAAAAAAAAAAAAAAAAACCCTCACACCCAAGGGAAGGGAAAAACTCCAACATTTCTCTCCTCTGCCCTTGGCCAGCCTCCCTGAACATATAAGCAAACCCCAGGGAGGGGGAAAAACTCATATTCCTCGTATTCAGGTTGGGGTGGGGGAAGGGGGCCAATGGGAGAGAGCAGTGTGTTGAATAGTGGGCCCCAAAAAAATGCGTCCACATGCTAACCCCAGAACCCGCAACTGCTGTATTTTTGGAAACAGGGTCTTTGCAGCTGTGATTTGAAGTTAAGTGTCGCCAGATTGGGATCATGCTGATTAGCCAGGTGGGCACTCACCCCAACGAAAGGGTCCTTAGAAGAGAATCACAGGGGCGCAGCTCATGGAGAAAATAGAACGTCGTGTGAACCCAGAGGCAGAGCAGAACCAGAAGCTGGAAGAGGCAGGAAGGATCCTCCCTGGAGTCTCTGGGGGCAGCGCGGGCCGGCCGACACCACCATGTAAAAGGACTTCTGTCCAGATTGCGGTAGAATAAGCCTGCATCACTTTTAGCCCTTGGTTTATAGTAATTGGTAACGACGGCCACAGGAAACTCATGCCGACAGCCTGACTCTTCCGGGTCTGACCGTGGCCCCCAGCTGCTCAAGTACTTCTCTGACTCCCTGTCACCCCCACGACCAAAGTCAAATTCTTCAGGAGGCCTCCGGGGACGTCTGCAGCTGGCCCCGTGTGCCATTTCAAAGGAGTTTGCCTGCCCCAACTTCACGCAGCCTCAGTGCACCCTGACGGGCCAGGTGCCAGAGGCGGGGGCACAGACCAGGTCCCTTCTGGGGTGCTCTGGACTTAGAGACCGTGAACAAGGCTCACAGCATGACAAGAGGCCACCGAGTCCACAAACGACTTCTTACTTTAACCAGGCGTGGTTCCTGGTCCTCCACTGGCCTGTCTGGCTCCACCTCCGAACCATCCAGGACCATGGTTGGGGGGGGGCGGGGAGCCTGGATGGCAACCCCGTGGGCCAGTCTTAGCAGATTCAGGAACACTCCTGGGGACAAAGCCACCAGGGCTGCGGGGGCACAGACTGCTCCCAGCTGCCCCAGGGGCTGCACAGCGTGGCTCAGAGAGATCTGGGACTCAACTGACACAGGTAGGCAATTGATGAGCCTACTTTCGGCTCGCTCTGCTCTTCTGCTGGGCAGCTGGGACCCTGGCCACATCTCTGAGACACATGAGGAATGGCCGCTCCTGACACCATTTCTGTCCACAGCTGGGCCACATCCCGGTGGCCAGAAGACTCACCACAGTGCTCTCGGGTACGCGAGGCCATCGCCAGTCTGCCCCTTGAGGGATGCTCTCAGTCTTGCCCAGGGAATCGGCAGAGAGGAAAGGAGACAGCTGCCGACTACCGCTGGTATTCATATGACTGGGGGGCCAGCCCCCAAACATCCAGCCTGGGTCTTCCACCTGCTCATCACAGAAGAGCCGCACCACATGGCCCTGGACCACCAGACCCTGGGTTTGCATCCTGGCACAACCATGTACTAGCTATGTGACCTGGGGTGAGCTCCGCACCCTCTCTGTGCCCCAGTTTCCTCATCTGTAAGTTGAGAATGACACTGCAGGTAATACCTATCGCAGGGTTGCTGTGAGGATGCACTAGTATTTGTAAAGCTAGAAATTGATACGTAAACTGTCTCGGCTTTCCCAGCTGTAAGATCATAGAATTAGCCTGAGGAACAAATGGAACGGAGAATGGTGGCTACGTAACACAGTCCCCAGAACACAGCCCACAGTAAGGGGTGGCTGCCGTCCCTCATCACTGTCATCATCCTCGTCATCTCCCCATTGTTCGTTTGCGAGGGGGACAGTGGTGTCTCTGCCCCTAACTTCACAGGGCTGGAGGGAAGGCAACTGAAGACCTCACAAAGGCCTAGTTTTTATTGTTTCTGGCCCCGCCCCCAAAATAGCTGAGCTCTGCTTCTTTGAATCCCTGAACACGTCTTCTCAAAAACAGATTCAAGTTCCTGTACCACACTTATTAGGACGTTCGCCTTTCATTTCTAGGCTCCATGAACCAGAAGTCTCATGCTTCCCTCGGTCCAAGGGTTAGGGACCCCTATCCATTCCTCAGGGCACGGGAAGGTTGCCCCAGACCCCAGCCAGCCAGAACCAAGTGTCACCATAAGGAAACACCCATGTATCAATTAAGCCTCTGACCTCTGGGCACTCAGCCTTCCTCTGCCCCCAACCACTGTGAATAAACACACGCACACACACACACACGCGCACACGCACACGCACATGCACACACACACAAGCTCCTTGGCCAAGGAGCCCAGGATTAATTGGGCAACAAGCTAAAACCTTCTCTCGCCAAAAAAAAAAAAACTTAACATTTTACATTCTCTCTCACCTGCCACAATAAAATGCCATTGAGTCTTGGGCCCCTCCCCAGGGAACTGATCTCATTAGTGCCGGACATTTAGACATCAGCTGGCATCACATGATGCACCTGAAAATGTCAAGCCCATCGGGTCAGACATAAACAATTTAAGAGATGCTGAATGAGTCTCATTCAGAAGCCTCCATTCTGTGCTGGAGCCTCCGGTGAACAGAGAGACACATGACCGTCCTCCTCAGAAGTCAGTGCCCATCAAGATGCCTAGCGCCTGGGCCACCCCCACCCCCCACTGAAAGCAAGCACTTTCGTGGAGCAAAAGAGAAATGATGGGGTGGGAGACAAGAGTCAAGGACTGCCAGCTTTTCTGCCAGAGCTGGGGCTATGATAGATTACTGGAGTCTACCAAACAGTCTCTTCTTTCCATCCATCCGTCACTCCATCCGTCCGTCCATCTTTTCTCTTCTATCCATCCTCCACCCATTCATCCACCTGCCCATTTTTTTGTCATTGTTCACTCAGAAGAGATTCTTTCCCAAAGGGTTTTGCATGCAGACTGGAGCCTCCCACAGCATCTGGGCATCATCGGAGGACCACTCAGACATAGATGTATCGACTGTCCGTGAACTTCAGAGCCCAAGCTACCAATAGCTCCAGAGGGCATTTTTAAACACGGACAAAACTGGAAGAGGAGACCCTTTGGTTTCCTTTCATCAGAAAGACATGAAGACTTTTTGTTTGTTTTGTTTTTACATACCTCAGCAGTACAAGTGTTGTTTGGAATACGCCTACTCTGCTCCTATTTGCTTCGGTTCTTACAAGGTTATCACAGTGTTTGGAAAAGCCAGATCTTCCTGGGGGCAAATTATTAGGCAAATGTTAAGATCTGCTCAGAAACCTCATCCTGTTACCAGCAGGAGCCCCTGCAGACTTGACCCTCACTGGGATCCCTTCTTGTCCACACTTGACCTCCACTGTAGCATTCCAGTCCTTCAAATGGGACCACCATACCAGTTCCAGCATGGCGTCCAGCATGGCGTCCCACCTGACCTTGGCACAGCAGTTGCCTGAACAATTCTAGGTGATGAAGAGGTTGAATAAATACCAAGTCACAAGTTTCCTCTAGAAAAATAGCAATAAATTAAGCAAATTAGGAAGAGAAGTATCAGATGTTGCTATGCATAGGTTTTTTTTTTTTTCATT
The DNA here is from genome assembly GCA_017311185.1 of Proteles cristata cristata. NCBI lineage: Eukaryota > Metazoa > Chordata > Mammalia > Carnivora > Hyaenidae > Proteles > Proteles cristata. Next base: position 210,302 of record JAESUZ010000916.1, read on the forward strand.
CTGAGGCTAGGCAATCAAACTTGTGTATACAAAAAGCCAACATAGGTACCCTTCGGGTTGCGTCTTTAAATTTTGTCAGGTTGGAGCTTTGCAGGTGGACTATCAACATAAGCATACTTAGCGATGCCCCATTCCAGAAGTCAAAAGAAGAGTAGTGATTTTTAAGGGACCAGAATTAGTGATACAAGCCCATAATTGCCCCTATTTTTCACGAGCTACATCCACACTCAAACTTTGCAAAATTAGCTGGCCTAAATATTTTGACTACCTTCATCTCTCTTTCTGCAATTTGGATTGGCTTCAAGAGCCTTTCAGAATTGATTTGATGTAATGCTGCTCTGTTTCATTATCGATTTTAGTTGCAGAGTAAAACAAGAAGTTTATGTCCACATTTGGAATATAAATGCAACCATGCTGTCTAAATATTATACCTTAGTGTCACAGTGTGACAGTGAAAGCATACACATACTTTGATTGACCTTCAGGCACTTAGAGTAAACATAATTCATACTTATGCCAGAATTGGAACCTCCCTTCATCGCAAATACAATATCTTCTGGCTGTGCAAACACTCAGAAAGCCATTTCTCTTCATTAAAAAGCAAAGACATATGGAATCTTTGCCCGATAAGAGGCACCCCCGCCTCTCCACTTCAAGAAGGCTGGAGGGACAATGAGCATAAGTAGTGTGTCCTTCTACATGACAGCAATGTGGGTAGGTCTTCACCAACCTTGAAATCTTTTTCTCTCTCTGGGAACACACAGTGGTTTTGATGAAAGAGGTTAAACGTGTCCAACACCATGGACAGAGCACAGGATTCGCCATCCACCACATTTCCTAAAGGGAGAAAAATGTAACCATCTCCATTCATTTTCTTCCAGAGAGCGAGAGGTAAATTAAATCTGGATTAGACATTTTTTTCAAGTTTAATTCTTTAAACATAAGTCAGCAAATGTTTTCTTAAGGAACCAGATGTAAGTAGTTGGTCTTTGCAGACCACACCCTCTCTGTTGAAATTACTCAAATCAAAAGCAGCCAAAGACAATGTGTAATAAATAGATGGGTGCAGCTGTGTTCTAATAAAACTTTATTTACAAAAGCAGGCAGATTTGGTCTGTGGGCTGTAGTTTGCTAACACTTGCTCTAAGTTCAAAGTAAGTGTTGAGAAATGGGTGAGAGCGACAAGCAGATGGGAATTCTAAGGTGTCTCTGATTTTCGAAGGACTGTGATCATGTGGCCAGCTCATGACTCCTCAGGAACTTACCCTGATAATAAGACATCAGCATTGTATTTCCTGTCAATACTCAACCAAGTTCTGTCAATACACCTTTTTTAGTTTATTCTGTGATTTCATCTCCTTAAGCTTCAATTCACAAACTTGACAATTAGCAGTAAAAACTGGAACAAGAAAAAATATTGGAGATCCCTGTGAGCATCTGTCTAAAGATCATTCCTCTACCCTCTACCCAGGTGACCATTCCAAGGCTGCAGAGAGCCCCATCGAGCAAAGAGAGTCAATACTTGGGCTACTGACCCCTCGCTGTTATCCTGGTAACAGGGCATCACTGATACCCCCCACTCGCCTCAGAAATGGTGCAGGTCTAAACAGGAGGTTTGTAAAGGAGGCTGATTCTTTGGAGATTACAAATGGGGAAAAATAAGGAAAGAGTAGGCAGAACTGTGTTGAAAAGCTTCAGGAAGACTCTGCTCAGTTGTAGATCTGAGTACTTCTCTCATAATTAAACACTCCAGCAGCTAATTGGCTTCAGCAGTTTTTTTAAAAGACCAGACTCAATTTCCACTCCCTTAAAATGCAATCTAGACAATTTATGAAAGGCAACCAAATATACTGCAGAGATGAATAGACTTCTTCTTGCCATAACCTTCCTTAAAAGCACTTGGAGAGGTAAAAATATTCTTAAATCAAGAGGAACACCATATTTAATAAAAGGAAAGCTAGCATAATTAATTTAGTGGCTCCTTTATTATCATAAAGGACAAACAAAGAGATTTGTTTCTACCTCTTAGGTTTTCTCCTGGATGAATCCATTTAGAATGGACAATTTTTAAATGTTATTTTAGAGAGAGAGTGCACAGGTTGGGGAGTGGGACAGACTGGGGGAGAGAGAGAGAGAGAGAGAGAGAGAGAGAGAGAGAGAATCTCAGGGAGGCTCCATGCTCAGCAAGGGGCTGACACAGGGCTTGATCCCATGACTCTGGGATCATGACTTGAGCCAAGATCAAGAGCCAGATGCTCAACTGACTGAGCCACCAAGGCACCCCTAGAAAGGACAATTTTAAAATGAGGAAGTTTCAAGCTGCTAAAGGGAAGTGCAGGCCCCATAAAACCTCCTATTCAGAAAATGCACATGGCCTTAGCAGGAAACACAATCCTTAAGAAAGGAAGGGTTGATGATGGTCTCCAGGTGCAGGGAAAGAGGCAGGTCAGCAGTGACTGGGGTCTACAGACTCAAGTGCAGAGCTGAGGTGGGAGTGCCTGGAAGAGGAATAAAAAGTGTGACGGGAAACCTGTAAAGAGGAGACACATGAGGCGCTAGAGGGAGATGGGGAGGGGTGAGGACCCACCCCCAGGAACCCCACGTGGATAAGGCTTCTCAGATTGGAGAACACAAGCATGCATGCACAGAGCCCACCCATGGCACACAGAGAGACACAAACACTTGTGTAGACACACACCCTACACATGCATTCAGCCACATACACACGCAGACACAGGCACAGAATGGTGGGCGTGTGCGTGCACACACATACACATGCACAGACACACAGACAGCAGTACACACAGCCACACCCTCCCACGCACTAAAACACAAACACACAGAGCAGGCCAAAACACACACATTCAAATGCAGCTGCCTACACGTACTCACACACCACCACAACATACGTGTTACGCTCGGCTGAAGAAGAAAACAAATTTGCTCAGGGCCCAAGTCTCGGATGTCTCTCAGGGTGACTGGGCAAACCCGACCTAAAGACGACACAAGAAAGTGTATGCACATCTTCCTAAGCACTGTGTTCAGAAGATGAGGAGTGATGTGGGTGTCATCAACAGTCAACACGGGACCTGGCACATAGTAGGTGCTCTGTATATGTTGCACGAAGTACACATTGTCTAGAGTTTGAGTCCAGAATCTAAGATCAGTGACCTGAGACTTTGGCTCCTGACTCCCTCCCAGCCCTTCCCGCACAAGGAGAGTTTAGGGGTGCCTTTCTGGGCTGACCACTCCTCCTCAAACAGGTTCTCGGGCAGCGTCACGTAGACACCCACCAAGCAGGCACCCGGTTTCACGCCTCCATTCTCCAGAATCAGGCAAAGGAAAGTGGCCAAGCACGGCTCTGCCTGCCTTTGAATCTTCGCCCCAGCTATGCAACCTCAGGACCCTTGCTTGGGCTTTCTGCATCCGTCTCCTTGTTTGTGCAGGGGAATTTGAGCTTTCACTAAGATGAAACATGACTGTTTTCACCCCAAACTTGCTCTACCTTAGATCTCTCTGTCTCTGCTGACAGCAACTTCTTCCTCCCACTCGATTCCTCTCTCTCTCTCTCGTGAGCCGAATACCGGCTCTATCTGCCAATCCTGCTGTCTCTGCCGTCAGGACAGACCCAGAATCCAAGCTCTTCCCTCACCTCTACCCGGTCATCTCTCCCCCGCCTCCCACCTGATTCCCCAGTTTCTGCCCTGATCCCCTGCAGTGGGTCCTTAACTCATCACCAAAGGGACGCTTTATAACATGCAGCAAGACGCCCCTATTTCACCCGAAGTAAAATGAGCATCCTTACCCTGCCCCCCACCCCAGGCCCACCCATCTGCCCTCCGTTAACTCTGACCTCACTCCAGCCACCTCCTTGCACTTCCCTGAAAACAGGTGACAGGTGTCCACCTGGATTCACAGCTGCCGCCGTCTCTGCCTGGAACACTGTTCCCCAGATACCTGCAACAGTTCTCTCTCCCCTTCCAAGTATTTGCCCACATGCCGCCTTCTTCCGGAGCCCTAGCATGGCCACCCTGTTTGTTACAGCCTCCTGGCCCCTCCCACCCTGGCACCAGTATTCCTAAGTTTTGCATTTTTGCACAGAAATACCACCTTCTAGTATATTATTCACTGATGTGTTATGTAAATCTTTGTCCTTTTTGTTGTCCGTGTGCCGCAAGCACTTAGGACAAAGCCTGACACACAGGAAGCACTCGGTGACAATGGGTCAAATAGATGAATGAATGGTCTGTAGGTCAGATGCCTGTTCTGTGCTCAGCGCTACGTACGGCGGATGAAGGAGTCAGAAAAGGTGACGTGTTCGCCTCCTCCCCGACCAGACCTTCCGCCTCTACTTTCACGTCAGGTCTGTGAGGTAAGACACTCAGAGTTTCCCTCACGGCAGGGGCCTGCCCACGGCGCTCGGTACGTAGCAGAACAAGAAGCCAAAATCAAAATGCTCACTCCAGATCGTGTGCTCCATCATTTCGGCACCCGGGAAGGATGGAGCGGAGGTGAGCATGCTCTGTAAACGCGCCAGCGCCCGATGAAAATTACTGCGCTTATTAAGGACACATCTTGCTGTAAATCTGAGTATGGTTAACCCAGGAGGCAAGCACGGGTTCGGAGGGGAGCAAAACCCAAGGAGAGGATCTGAAATCAGTTAAAAGTGTGTGGAAGGACATTTTTAAAAAGTACTTACCAATTCATTCCCCCCCCCCGACCCCGTTTTCCATCCGGTCTCAGAGCCATAAGTTGCATTGTTAAAAAATTCATTATGAGCTCAAAGAAGAAAAACCCAAAACCAAGAAACAGAATATCCCTCAGTTTTGCTTTATGCATGGATTCTTTTTTTCTTTTTTTAATGAAAACGTGCTGGGATCCAGGCCTGAGAGAGTCCTCTGAACTCTCTGAACTCTGAAAGGTGATTGAGGGACCTGGGGAAACCTTCCCCCTGCAGCAGAGCATTGGGGCAGGGGGCTCATTCATCCATCAAGAAGGGCCGTAACCTCTCTTCTTAAGGCCATGGGGACAGCCCTTTAAAGGAAGCATCATTATATCAAGGAGTGTTTCCTCCCTGGGGTCTCTCTCAGCTTAATTTAAAATATTTTTGGGGCACCTGGGTGGCTCAGTCAGTTAAGCTTCTAACTTCGGCTCAGGTCATGATCTCACGGTTCATGGGTTCGAGCCCCACATCGGGCTCTGTGTTGACAGCTCAGAGCCTGAAGCCTGCTTCAGATTCTGTGTTTCCCTTTCTCTGACCCTCCCCTGCTTATGCTGTCTCTCTCTCTCTCTCTCTCTCAGAAATAAATAAAACATTAAAAAATGTTTTTAAATAAATAAAATAAAATAAACTATTTTTAATGTTTTTTTTTTTTTGAGAAAGAAAGAATGTGCAGGGGAGGGGCGGGGAGAGAGAGGGAGACACAAAATCCAAAGCAGGCTCCAGGCTCCGAGCTGTTAGCGCAGAGCCTGACACGGGGCTCAAACTCACGAACCAGGAGATCATGACCTGAACCAAAGTCAGACACTTAACCGGCTGAGCCACCCGGGCTCCCACCTTAATGTAAGGTGATGTCAGTTTCATTGTCCTTTGACCCACAGAGAGTCTGTCAGTTCCCCATAAAGTGTCTTTCGATTGGAACCCTCCACTTTAAAGCCCCGTGGCCTTGAGCAGGTCACTCGACCTCTCTGAGCTCCCATTTATTTTCCCAGCCTACCTACTGGGCTGCTGGGAGAATCCAATAGGAACAAAGAGAGGGACCACCCATCCATCATCCCCCCCACTTTCCCCACAGGCTGACTGCTGCCTTTCTTTTACCATCTTATTCTAGAATGTATTTCCAGATCTGTGATGGCCCCCCATGGCTTCCCCATTCTTCTCACACACCCACACATCACGCCAACACCCACATCTACACACGTTCTCTCACACTTCTATCCCCACACACACACAGGCACACACACTCACACACGCTGAGGTGCAGAAGCTTGTCGGATCCCAGCCCCTCCCCTGCAGAACCTGATGCACCCACCACGCGTGAAGTCCCCCCTGCGAAACACCTGCCTGGTGTTTCTGCCCGAGGAAGAGGAGGACTCCTTTCTGACTGTGCCTCATTTACCAACAATTTCCTCCCTGTGCTTAGTAGACTGATCTCAAGATAAACAGGTGGGCTCTTGCCCAGCGGGGACAGGGGCTGGCTAGGGACCTAGAGAGTCACAGCCACAGCGTGTCCTGCCTGCTAGGGAAGGAGGAGTCCATCTCCCTCCCCGCCACTGGCTCCAGAAGTACTCATTATGGGCCTCCAGGACCAGCTGGTCAGCCCCTGCTAACGGCTCCTAGCCGGCCCAAGGGACATCGGGACCACTGGCCTGGGAGCTCAGAAAGAGCACAGTTGGCCATTTCAGAGCTATTACCACTTTCCAAAAAGCAAGACCCCCTTCTGGGGTCTGCAGGGGCACGCTAGAATCCTCACACGGTGCAAATCTCTCATACACAGAGCAGAAGTAAGGCATCGGTCAGAGCCCTGATGCCCCCGGACACTTGCCAAATGGGTCTGTCTCCCAGCTTTGTGGAGTTGCCCAATGCCCCCTTCACTGAGGAGGGAGCCTCTGGAGAGCTGGTGGGATTACTGTGACGGGCAGGAAATTCCTACCGCATTGGCCCCATCGGATCAAAGGGGATAAAGATGCCTTTCACGGATTTGAGTTGGGAAGGTTAAAATTTTTAAGGCAAGACAAGCTGTAAAGAAAAATCAATTGTGCCCAACTATGAGAAGCAGCCTTACCCTGCCACAGGTCTAGGCTATCACCCCCCAGGGAGCTGAAGGGACAAACCCCACGCCTGAAAATGAGGTCATTCAACTGGAAATGCCCTCAGAAGCCATTTTTAGATTGAGGTGATATGGATGCATTGATCAGACCAACTGAAGACCTAAAAGTATGCTTCGTGGAGCCCAGCTATGAAATGAGATGAAAGAAAGACAGGAAAGAGAGAGGCTTTGCAAATAAGCTAAGTCTTCACTGAGATGGACTTAGAGGGGGCGTAGATTTCAGAAAGGTCTGGGGTGCGACTGGCATCACTTGAGATGGTACAGTCATGCTGCAGGTCGCCAAAGCAGACGTCACATCGAGCGAGTATATAGCCTGCATTCTAGAACCCTCAGGTCAAACACCGCATTGTCTCTCACACCTTTGCACAGGCAGCTACCAGGTCCGCCAGCAGTGCACCCCATTCTTTCCCCTCGAAGTCCCTCCGCAGCCCGTCCAGGCTGAACGGATAAGAACATCGAGCATGCTGGTTGATGGGAAGACGGGAATCAGGCAGACCTACACTCCCACCCCAGCACCAGCTCTCACCGCCCGTGTGAACCCGGCCCAGTCCCCTCTTCCTCATCTGAAGATGAAGCCATTGGTGTCCACCTCCCCACAAGTTGTCCTGGAGATTAAACAACGTGATGTAAGAAGACATTTACCCCAGAGCCTGACCCAGTAAGTGCTAAATAAATACCAATTATTCAAATGAAGACAGCACCACCCACAGCTTCTCCATCCTTACCAACAATGACGACCGGCAAGGAGTGTTTCCAGGTTGATAGGACTCTCTGGCCGAGCTGACATATTAGGGCATTGGCCGCTCTCCCAACAACACCAAAACCCCAGTATTCTCATAACCCTGGTCTACAGCCCTCTCAGGCCGTAGTCTGGAGTAGGCCAGGTGGCCCCTTTGAGTCTTCTCCAGGCAGTGACTCAGAACTCCAGGCTCCTTCTCTCTTATGATGTCGTCTTCATACCCCTGAGGCTGCCGAGAAGGGCATGTGCAAACGGCCATGGTCAGGCCTGAAAACGGTGCACACACTCCTGGCCGCATCCCATTGGCTAGAACCGCATCAGATGACCCTGGTCTCACCGCAAGGGAAGCTGGGAAGGCAGACGTTATGTGTGCACAGGAAGAGGAAATGCAATTGATGATCATCTAAGGAAGTCAGCCTCAGGGGATGAAATACAAAATCCTTTCTATTTAATCATTGTAGTTTTACAGTTTTTCTTTTTCTTTCTTCTTTTTTTGTTTTTAGTTTATTTATTTTGAGAAAGAGAGAGAGCACAAGCAGGGGAGGGGCAGAGAGAGAAGGAGAGAGAGAATACCAAGCAGGCTCTGCACCGTCAGCTAAGAGCCCCACACGGGGCTCGAACCCATGAACCGGGAGATCATGACCCTGAGCTGAAATGGAGAGTCTGACACTCAACTAACTGAGCCACCCAGGCGTGCATTTTCTTTTCATTAGTTCATTTTTTAACGCACAGTCTTCCTCTGTAGTAACAGTCTATTCTTTCTCTGATGACTTCAAGGTTGCCCACTACATTGATGGAGAAACGTAAAATTTTTTAGGTTTGGCTCTGTGAATCCCGGCGGCAGTACACTCCGTGGGGAAATTTTTATCAAAACCTTGATATAGACATTTCCCAGACGTTTTCAAGAGGGGAAGAATTGGTTCGTTCAAATGTTATTTTTGCTCCAATCTAAATTTCACTTGGAAATTTCATTTAGAAATCAGCCCATCTGAAGAACCCATTTTACTTTTCAAAAAGCTAAAACCAGGAGATCAGGTGACCACAAAGGAGCAGCCACATGTGTGTTCCTGAAGGAGAGAGCGAGGCATGACTCACCGGCCAGCACACCTGGACAGGCATCAGAATACCTACGTCCGCAGTATCTACGCAGAACATCTCTGTTAGAATGCAAATACCTGCACTCCCCCTCTCCCCCCAGCAACTGGAAACGGGGTCTCGGTAGGTAACTAGTAACACACTCTACCCGTGCTTATGGGGCTCAACAAAGTGTGAGAATTCACCACTGTTGTAGAAAGCAAACAGCCTTTTGGGATTAGATGTCCTGGGTACCGATCTAAGCTCCCATTCCTATAAGATGTGCTCCTTTGGGTGCAGTATTAAACTTCCCAAATCTCAGCTTTCCCATCCACAAAATGGAGGTGATACTTCCTCCATTGATTATTGAGATGGGTTAACAAGGCAACAAATGTGAAGCACTAAGTTCAAAGTCTAGCACATGGCAGGGGTGCAATGACCGGTTGGCTTCTGTTATTGAGCATGATCTCTGCACATTGCAAATGTTGGAGATCAAGTTTCCAACTTGGAAAATAAGGACTATAAAGCCAAGTTGCTTTCACCTAAAATGTGCCCAAATGTCCAGGGTGAACAGGAAAGGGAGAGAGAGAGACACAGAAGGCGGCTGTCGAGTCTCTAAATGCCTGGGGAGGGGGGTGGGAGGGATCGCCGTCAAAGCAGAGCCATTCCGACGGAGGACCACGAGGTGGTGGCGAGAAGGGGTGTCTCAAAGCGCCCCAAAGTCAACGCACTCCCTGGAGAACTGGACAGACAGAGCAAAGCAGCTCCCAGCCAAGTTGAGATCAGGTTCTCCCAAAGTGGTGTGAGGAAGTGGGAGGAGGAGAGGGGAAAGTTCCTCAAAGTGTGAGACAGGAAAGGCTCAGAAAAGACTGGATGGAGAAGCCACGCCCAGATGCCACCCTAAATTACACTGACTCCAGACTCCCATGCAGGGAGAGCCTGAGCAGCTGGGAGAAAACCTCAGCAGTTCTCTTTAAACATGCTGACTTCCCTCCTTAATGTGGGGGGAGGGGGAGAGAGAAAGAGGCGGGGAGACGGAGAGAGAGGAGGGGGTAGGGGTGGTGAGGAGGGGAAGAAAAAGGAAAGAAAAACCACCACAAAAGCTGCTCTCAGGTAGAAGCCAGTATTTGCTGCGGATAAAAAACATCGTTTTACCTTTCGTAAGTTTCTTTTTACAGTTCCCCTTCTATTTTTGAAAAGTGGATTCTGGTGTTTCATTTAGGGCAATGATATACATACATTTCCCTTTTGAAATAAATATTTTTTGCTAAAACGCCGAGTCCACTTGAAGAATTATAATGACAATATGGTCCGAGTATTAACCAGATACGTCCAAGACTGTGCAGAAGGTCAGAAATGACTGAGGTTTGGCCCCGGCTCCTTGCGTCTTCACCCTCGGGTTGAGGACAGCACACCTAATGCGTCAGAAGTGTAGACACCTATGGGAGCCCCGTTTGCCCACACACCTTATGTTCCCAGGTATAAATGGGTATCAATATTCCTCTAAACATGAACCCCCGCTTTCCCACTTACATGGTGGCAGATGTACTTTTCATCCCACCCGAGTGGCAAGGTCTGAGGCTCAGGCTTGAGGGGTTGGGAGGGGATGGAGCTCTCTGCTCCGTCAGCTCAGCTGGCCAGAGGCCCGCAGGGGGCTGCAGATGCTAAGAAAGGTTTGCTGTGTTTCCCTTTGCCTCCTTCAAGCGTCTCTCTTGGGGCTCTGCAGAGAGGGGGGTGCTGGGCCAGAGCAGAAGGCAGGGGTGCAGGCTTCCTAACCAAAATGCTGTCCGAAGAGCTCCCATCCCCCAGCTTGTCACACTGTGTGACCGACCCTCTGTTAGATGCTTCTGTGTGTGTTTCATTTAAACATATTCACGTTCTCCAAAACATGTTCGAGTGGCCTTGAGGGGCCATGAATAGGCTGAGCTTGGCTGGAAAACTGACTGAGGGAGAAGAAAGTTGAACATACCTCCGTCATCTGACAGATTTTCTTTCACCAGCAGCTCTGATATCCTTGCTTCCCTGATCCATCCAAACGAGGGCTTCGTGGGAACCAAAGGGTCCCACTCTCTGCCCCGCAGCCGACCTTCACAGCACAGACACCTACCCTCACAGATGCACCCCTCCCAATAACAGCTCCCTCCTTTCCCAGAAGCCAGAAGGCATGGGTTCCTCTTAGAGACGGCAAAATCAGTCACTCACTTTATGGAGCTTTTTCCTTTGTATCTTTTCTTTTTTTTAATGTTTATTTACGTTTGAGACAGAGAGAAAGAGAGAGAGACAGAGACAGAGATGTGAGCAGGGTAGGGGCAGAGAGCGAGAGACACAGAGTCCGAAGCAGGCTCCAGGCTCCGAGCTGTCAGGACAGAGCCCAACATGGGGCTCGAATTCATGAACGGTGAGATCATGACCTGAGCCAAAGTCAGACACTCAACCAGCTGAGCCCCCAGGTGTCCCTCCTCTGTATCTTTATGATGGGTAGGAACTTCATATCCACACATTAATAATTAAAATGTATCCCAAATTCGGGGAAAGGAAATATGATGACCACTTGATTTGCCAATATCTTGCGAGAGCATTCCCTAAGGCTGCCAGAGTATCAGATTCTTGGGGGCGGGTGGGGGGTGCTTTGGTTCCCTAACAATGCACAATGGCCAGGAGCCCAAGCAGCTCTGTGAAGTTAGGGGTTTTAACCCGTACAGACTGGCAAAGAATAATGGTTCTGTATTTCCAGTGGAGAAGACAGTCCCGAAGGTCATCCTGTTATTGCTCGGTAGGCCACTAAGAGGTCTCGAATCTAACTTAGCAGCTCATTTCAGCTCATCGCAGCTTGTCTCTCCCCACTGACTTGCTCCTGACTTGCTCTTCAAATCAGCTACTTTTCACTTCCTGCTAGTTCATGAATTCTTTCCTTACTAAAGTCAATTAAAGTTTAACATGCCCTCGCCTATCTGTGGGAGAATTTTGTCTTAATCAAGGCGCCCAGGTAGAGCCAATATTGGTAGAATAGATACACTAACACTGTCAATAATCATAATGAACAAAAACCAACATTTGTTAAATGCATACCCTCTGCCAAGTAATGTGTTGGGGCTTTATAAATATTATCTACTTCAATCTTCATAAAAGTCCTATAGAGTGTGTACATGATTATGCCCATCTTACAGAGGATGAAAAATGAAGCATAGAAAAGAAGTAACCAAGGTCATGCCTCCAGGGGAGATAGACGGAGCATTCAGAACCAAGCTATGGGCCCCCCGTGGAATAAGAGTCAAATACACACTTGGCAGGAAACAAGTAACAAAATCCCCATCCCCTGAGTTTATGGCAAACTTGATGAGTCACAGAAGCTCCCAGTGAGCAGCACCTAACATGCTGATGCCCATCTGGCCCTAACCTCTTACCATCTGTCCTGAGTTTGGGGGACCAATTTCCCCCGGCTCCGCCAGCGTGGGTGGTCAGGGCAACGTGGTATGTCATCCATGCCGCCTTTAGGAAAGCACAGTGTGCAGGGATTATGGGGCGTGTGGCCATGGGGTGCTCTCTCCATCTGTTCATAGTCTGAGCACGCCTTTCTGGACTATGGAAGCTGCAAAACTAAGAACTACATTTCCCAGAATCCTTTGCAGCTCGAGTTGAAGGTGAGATACAGATGCCACCAATCAAATGCACCTGTGCAGGACTTAGGATTGACCTGCGCTGGGTGGGTGAGTGGGCTCAACGGCCCCTGGGCAGCTTCCTGCCCTCCCACCTGGCCTGTGCATTCCGTGGTGGTGCTTTAAAGTCTTCCCCGGACACTCAGCCCAAGTCTCTTGCTTCAGGCCTCCAGATGGTCCTTTAAGCCATTTAATAGCCGACAGTGAAGCCCTGTACACTTAAACTGAGTGAAATAGATCTTCTTTTCTCTTCCACTGAAACTGGAGCCTCCCAGGGACCGGCACCAGATGTGGAATCTGAACTGGTTATCGGACCTGACTATGGCTAAAGGGGGCGATGGATAGATTTTTGGGTACCTGAGGCTGCAGCTCAGTGGGGAAAGGGAACCACGGTACACATGGTGATGTGACTGCCCAGGGACCTCAGGGCAGCGGCACTCATCCCCCAGAACCCAGTGGGCCTGGCGACCCCAAGGGGCAGCCCAGCCGGAAGGCTTATGAGAATGGCTACGCTCCTAGCACTGTCAGTGAGCAACTGGTCATCTGAAATGGACACCAGCCTCCTGCAGTCCTGCCCGATCACCCATCCGGGCGGCCTTGACCTGAGGCACTGCAGTAGCTACTTGCCCTCTTGCAGCCCCGAGCCCTTGAATGAAGAGGAGCCTGGGTCCCCTGGGGGTCAGCACGTGTATCTGCTAGTCCTGCAGCATAACAAACGAGTCCAAAACTGAGTGGCAGAAACATTATTAGTGCTCATGAGTCTTGAAGTCAGCCGTGAAATTCTGCTCGTCCTGGTCAGGCCCTCACAAGACCTGGAGCCTCTGCCAGCTGGCCTGTCTCTGCCCCCTGCAGCCTCTCATCCCCCAGCAGGCTGGCAGGGATGGTTTCCGTGGAGAAGGTGGGGTGCCCGGGAAGGAATAGAAGCAACTAAGGCTTCCAAAACCCCAGGCTCTGCATTGGCATAATGTCATTTACACTATAGTCTGTCGATCAAAGACAGTCCCAAGGCCACCCAGATGCAGAAGGAAATAGTCGTTACCTCTTCACAGGAGTTGCTGCAAAGTCACATTGCAAAGGGGTGGGTGCATGGGGGTAACGGCCACATTTACGAATGACCTCGCACAGCCCCACACGGTTCTTAGCCTTCCGCAGAGGGACTCGCGGCCACAGGCCGGTGCGCTGCCCACGCAGGAGAGAATACCCAGCCCTTTGGGAGTTCTGAAACACTAGCTTTGAGGATAATCCGGAGACCCCAGACCCACTGTGGCCCCAGTCAGAACACAGGCCCGTGGAGGCCAGAACACGTTGACACTCGAGCCTCAGCTGGCTCACGGTGAACCCAGTGGACCCACGAACCACCGGCTACTTCTGCGTTTCCTAAGAGTGTGTTTGGGAGGCACAGGCATGGAGACTGGTACAGTCCTACACTGGCCCCAACCCCCCAGCCCATGTAGCGAGGGTCGTTATGGAAGGAAGGAGCAAGCCCGGGTTCTGGGACTACTTTTTCTCCCAAAATAACAAATGAGAGTGACTCTGCCTCCCTGGAAGTGTCAGGTCCCTTGTCACCGTCAGAGACTTAGGAGAGTCTTGTCACATCCCCATTAAGCCTACCTGAGGGACCGACGCAGAACACAGGTGGGTCTTGGAGAGCAACCAGGGATCATCACAAACCTGCTCATGTGGTGACGGCAGTCACTGCCCCAGGGGCGGTCCCCTTGAGCACCTGATACTCGGCTATTGATCTGACATGTGCTTTTTTCTCTCTGTCACATTTAGATCCACTCTGCTGAACCCTGACAAAGGCAGCCATACAACTCCAGTGTCGTGCCTGGGGCTACGTCAGCTCTCTGTCTCAGAGTCCTCGTTCCATCCACAGGGGCCCCTAGCACCCCTGGGATACCATGCTGGTCCTCTGCATGGATGACCCCGTGGCGACAGGGTTTTGAGCAAGAAGCCCGGGCAGACCTCTGAAACCTTGCTAAGACCCAGATGTGCCAGAAGGTAGGAGATAAACCTCTTGAGAATTCAGGGACCTGATCTGGGGTATGTTCAGATGTCCCCTCCAATGGTGGGGAAAAAAAGAGGTTGCTATACCTTGCAAGTCACCACTAAATCAAAGCACACACACCCCCACGCAAGACTGGGGCTCACGGCGGGAGGAGGCTCGCTAGCTGCTCCAGGCTGTGGCTCAAGCAGCATTTCCTCTTGGCTCTTAAGATCCTTAGATCCGGCAGGGCTCAGAGAGTCTGTGGCAGATGGGGAGACTGTATGGAGAATCAGTGTCTGTCCCTTGGGTGTTGAAGCGAAGCCACAGCCTCTTCAGCAAACGATGATTTCCTTTAGAGACACAGTTCAGCAGTTGCTATTAGACCGAACAGAGACTACACTGCTAGTCACACACAGATCCCTACAGGGTGCCCAGGAACCCAGTGTCACTGGGTGGGATCCCACTCCCCGGGCCATGCCAAGTAGCAGCCCTGTCTAAGGTGCATACAAGAGACCAGGGCAGTCAGGTCCTGAAAACCCATGATACGGCATCAGGAGGCAGCTGCGTGACTCCAATGGTGCGGCCACCTCCCGCTCGGGAGTCTCCCCATGACCAGCTGAGTAAGGAAAAAACGGCTTGGTGAGCAGCCCCTGCACAAAGTGCCAGTGCCAGCCCAAAGCAGATGGCGCCACACCACGGCTCTCCCCCGGGAGGGCCCTAAAGTCAGGTGGGAAAGGGAAATCTTCCCCGTGGGTAGAACTCAGTGGCACAGCTGATTTTCCACTGGGTCCTAGGAGACATGAGAGTGCATATGCCCAGTGAATGTGGGAATGTCTAAAGGTTTGGCCCAGGGCTTATGGCTTGGGAAGAGAAGGGTTGGAGGAGGTGGGGGCTGGGTCTCTCAGAATGAGCCCTGGTCCCCACCGCAGAGGAGGCTCTCAAGAATCAGGTGGACAAGCTGACCCGTTCTGAGGATGCCAGCGAGCCTCCGTTCCCGGCCGTCCCCATGCGAGCTCAATGGGCTCCTGGCGGAGCAAGGATGGAGATTATGGGAAATGTCAACGGCCCTCTCTCTGCTCCCAAGGCAGCTCCACCACCCCCTCCCAGATGCAGGTATCAGCAGGGCCCCGATGGGAGCACACACCCTGGGGAACCAGGCTCTTTCCACCAACGATGGAAAGGCCAGTTGGCCTCCCTGGAGCAGACACTTATCTGGAGTACAGATTTGTGTTCCCCGCTCTCCGTGCTCTGCAGATCTATGGAACTGCCGACCGCCTTCCGCTCTACCTCACACAGCGCTGCTCCTGGCAAAGGACTCGCTTCACACACACGTACAAAGGAGGTAAGGTTCTGGCACATGGAATGCGCCAGTCTTATCCTGCACCTGTCACCAGAAGCAGCTGGCATCTCAGAGTAACAGAGTGAGGCAGAGGACCTTCCAAAGACTCAGTTACGGTGCTGGATGGAAGCCAACGACACGTCAGGGTGAGCGCCATCTTGCAGGATGCAGGCTTCACTCTGAGCACACAATACCCGGGAGCACTCCCCCAGGGAAACACTGGGTGTGTGCGCCAATGTCTGTTTGCCTCCCGCCCGCACAGCTACAGGCTCTGCCAGTTTAGAGGCCTCTGTGTCCACGGGAAGACTTAACTGGAGGACACAGCAATGCATCCAAAGAAGAGAAAGGACCGCTTGGCCATTGGGGGTTCATCATGCCACTGGATCAACAGAGAGAACATGGTCCGGGTAACTGGTCCTGAAACTCAAGGCTGCTCACCTCGACAGAGGTAGAGGGAGTGTTCTAGATGCCGCGCAATTTGGGGGAGCTGCTTCCTGTTCCTGGAGTGTCTGGTGATAGGGTCAATCAAGTCTCCAGTAAGCCCATGGCAGTGGGAGCACCAAGAGCTCAGAGCCAGCAGGGGTGGAGCCGTGAGGCAGCCTCCAGGTTGAGAACCCAGCCCTGCCGAGGGGCTCACTGGGGATCAAAGAACAGGGAACAGCAGTGGAAGGAAAAGTTACAAACACCAGCCAGATGGTCGCTGGGCCAGTTACATAAAGAGGAGGTGTTTTGGGTTTCCCTTTCCCTCTCTTTGCCCTACTATTTCAGTTGGGTGTGTGCTCAGTGGCCGATTTTAGGATTTGGTGGGACTTGGGTCCTCCTTTCGGGGGAGGATGGGGACAGCTGAGCTTCATGAGAGACGTCTGCATTGCATTATGCAGAACCATCTGGTTGCTCATGTTATTTGCTCTGGAGTTGACCTTTTGGGAGGAGGAGGGGCATGAGATCTTGGCTACAGAGAATGGACCATGGGATGCCTGAGGCCAGCCTGCTGGTGTCTCTTTCAGCCTCCTAACGACTGTCTTATTCTGCAGAGACTGGGAGTGAAACTACCTCTCCCAGAATCCCCTGCGGCCCACCCCCGGCTGTGGTCAAGGCTCTATCGCTGTGGAATGCACTCCTCCAAGGCGGGAGCGTGGACTGGAGCTCCGGGGAGGGGCGCGGGGATGCGCTCTGCTGGTGGGGCTCAGACCAGGGGCTTCTGGGTGCCAGAGCCTGCAGTAGGATCAGGGGCCCCAGTTGAACTCATGCTGGAATTTGTTTCTTTAGCACCACACTCCCCACCCCCAACAGTTTAAGAAGCCATGTAATACTCGATAATAAACTTCTTTCTGCGACTCTCCTAAGGTAAAATTTGTTCTCTGTGAGTGGACCCCACAAATCTCTGGGTTCTCCCCACCCTAGTGCGCTGCTCAGAAATTGAGAAGTTAGGGTGTGTGGGTGGCTCAGTTAGTTAAGTGTCCGACTTTGGCTCAGATCATAATCTCACAGTTTGTGAATTCGAGCCTCGCGTCGGGCTCTGTGCTGACAGCTCAGAGCCTGGACCTGCTTCGGATTCTGTGTCTCCCTCTCTCTGCCCCTCCCCTGCTCACGCTCTGTCTCTCAGTAATAAACATTAAAAAAAAAAAAAGAAATTGAGAGGTTGAGTTCATTGAGGGGTGATCATGGACTTGGGGTCCTGAGAAAGAAAAGGCAGATGTGGATTTAGACCATTTAATTCTTGTTTCCCTACTTAAGGTTCCTTCCTTTGGGTTCCCTACAAATATTTTAATGGCAAATTATTAGCCTGGAAAAGACACAGACTCTAGATTCTAACAAAGAAACCTTTGAGTTCTTGATGTACAAGTTCTTTGGGGGTCAGATTCACAAACCAGATTGAAGGTTAAACTGAGAAGCAAATAAGTGGTCTTCTCTACTCACCCCCTCTCGCCATCTCCCACCTCCCAGCCCCGACCACGGGTGCCACAGGATCCGCCTCCCTGAACTGGGCCTCACCTATACTCAGTCACTGCCGCTGTCCTCGGAAGCCCCTCCCAGAGAACGGCCAGGGCTGGGCAGGAGCCCAAGTCCCAGAGAATGAAGGCAAGGAAAACACCAGCGCTCAGGGTCCATGAAAGAAGCTATTCCAACATCTTTCGAAACCCAAAGGATTGTTTCCTCAATGCCTGGAGGCTTTTCCTCCAAACGGCAGTGATTTTCTTCAGACAAGGGATCCTGGCTGAATTAAAGACCCTCTCAGTTGGATAGAAACACAACTTAAGCTTGTTCTGCCATCCCGGGGGGACATTTTTGGCTCGTGTAACTGACAACTCCAGGATGCGTCCGAAACGGCGGATGCCTCGCACTGGAATGATGTCATTGGAACTCAGTTTCCCTCTGTGGTGTTCACCTCTGCCCTCCCCACCAGTATCCCTCCCAGGTAGGCCCACTCCTGAAGCTAGCCCCTGATGACATAGGCCTACGTTCGGCCAAGTTCACGATCAGAATAGAGACTTTTCTCTTTGCAAACAATTCTAGCAAGAGTGCCGGGATTGAAGCTCCTTGAGTTGAAGGGAGGGTCATGCATCCAGTGATTCTGGGGAGCCCAAAGCCCAAAGGAAAATTCCAGATGATTAGGGCTGGGTGTCATCTTTACTCCTAGAACAGGGTCATGAAGCAGGGAGGGGGTGTCTACTCCATATGAACCCCCACGCACAGAGTAGAGAAAGGTATTCTCCCAACCAGAAGAAAAAGATAAATGGAGGAAGGGGAGTAGATGCTAAACAGAAAAACAGATGTGTCTCTGGCTGGCCGCAGTGGGCCAGCCCTCCTGCAGAAGGGACAGTGGGAAGCCAGAACTCTACACAAAGCGGTGACAGACCGGTAAGTTCAGGGCAAGAATCCCAAAGACAAGGTAGCCTGAGGGGGCCCCTGAGAGCTGAGAGCCGGAGTGCAAATCTACAGTGCAGGGCACACCCAAGGCCTCTCCAGCACGCATGCCTGCTCTTTGAGCAGCTCGAAAGAAAAACACTCCAGTGTTTACAAGAACAGACAACTCTACAAAGTTCAGCTGCTCAAAGTGAGCCCTGCAGAGCCCGCTCAGCTGTGAAAACGGCATTAAATAAAACGTTCCCCGGCAGGAAGATGAAGAAAGCACCTCATTCTTCCCAGGCAAAGATGTCCTTCTTGACCTGCATAGATGGGCCTCCATTTTGGCTTCTCTTCCCCAAAAGCGGAGCCGGCCAGCTTGCTTCTCCAGGGTTCCCACAAGAAAAGACCCTTGAGGTAAGAGAAAAGTGGTGGAAATGTATAGGTCAGGCTGCTTGCTGGAAGAACTCTTTTTGCAAATTATTTTGTACTGGGAGAAGTCACCCCTATCTGTCTCTGTGAAAAGGATTTGTTTCCCAAGAGGGGCTCCCTTTATTGTAAAAACGAAACAAAACAAAACAAAACCACTGTTACCAAGTAATATCATCTTTTGCTGGTCACCGAGGGCTTTTATGCCATTTGAAGCTCAGAGAAATCCTATCTGATAGAGGGTGGCCGTGGTGGTGGTGGCGGTGGTGGTGATGTGGCATGGTTAGGGTGACAGGGCTGTGCTGGGTGGCAATGGCTGGGGAGGTGGTGATGGTGGGTGATGGTTGTGGTGGTGGTGGCTGGGATAATAGCGATACGGTAGCAATGGTGGGTGATGGTGAGAGTGATGTCAAGAGTGTGGTGATGGTGGCCATGATGATGGTGGTGGTAATGGATGAGGAGACAGTTGGTAATGGCAGCCATGAGGCTACTTGCACTTTGCAGATGATGAATGTGACTTGAGACTCTTCAAGCTCATAGTGTTTTGTCCCAAAAGAGATGAGAAGGTTTATTAGCTATGCTCCAGCCCAAACAGCAACTACCCAGGTAGGGCTGTTTCCATAATGTTTAAACCATCAGGTACCTCATTTCCTTTTAGCCATGCATTTCACGAGCTTCCTGAATAACTGAAATGTGCAGGACCCACGTTTGGTCCCTATGGGAACTCACTCCTGGAACCCAGCTGCCCCACTGGGGGAGCCCTGCGACTCCGTGTCTGCTTCCACATCTGGAGGGGTTGCGAGAGAGCAGAGAATTTTAACCTGATTTTCCTGGATGTCAGAAACTCCTTGAATGTCCTGGAAGTATTTGTGAAAGTGGGTATTAAGTGCATTTCTGGGAGAAGGGGGCCGCACTTATTAGCTTTCTAAAACAGTGCAACAAATCATCTGAATTTGCCAGCTATGAGTATTTATTATCTCACAGTTTCTGTGGATCGGGAATCCAGCAGTGGCTTAGCTGCGTGGTTCTGGCTCACGATCTCTCTCGAGGCTGCAGTGGGGCTGTCGGCTGGGGCAGTGGCATCCGAAGGCTGGCCTGGGGCTGGGCTGAGTGACCAAGCTGGCTCACTCGCATGGCTGTCAGCGGGAGGTCTCCATTCTCATTGGCTTCTGGCAGGAGACCTGGTCTTATATCATCTGGATCCACTTGAGTATAGGACTGCACGAGTGTCCTCACAGCATGGCAACTGGCTTTTCCCAGAGCGATCCAAGAGAGAGTGAAGCAGAAGCCAGAGGACTTCTGTGACCCAGCCTCAAAAGTCACTCTCTATCACTTCTGCAGTTTGTGACATTACAGTCTGCAGAGGCTAGCTCTATGTGGTGTGAGAGGGGACCACACAGGGGCACAGATACCAGAGAAGGCCAGCTCAGGGGCCGGCTACCATTGCTTTCATCAGTCTCAAAAAGGTCCTGACCCCCCAACAGGGTCCCCTGCAAATCTTGAGTTCCAGGGGTCTGTGGCTACCAATGACCCCCCTCTGCTTCCTTCACAAGTGGAACCAACAGGAAAGTGACGGTGGCCAGAAACAAGAGAATAACATTCTCTCCTGACCTGTCCCGTCCCCGGTAGGTGAAGGAAAACAGGGTGGAAGAGGGACGAGGAAATGTCAGTCTTTGGTTTGCCCCTCTCTCCCGCCAGCCCCCTCACTGCCCCAGAACGCGTCATCCACACACGTTCCACTCATCCCAGCGCATTCTAGAAAAAGTCGACGGACCTCTCCCCCACCAGAGCACCTCTGCGGTTTCAAGACAGGCTTCATGGCAAAGACGTAGGGATGTCTGTCCGTGGCACACAGAGCAGCAGTCCCCAGAGTGACAAGCATGGCTTTGGAGGTAGGAGGTCTGACTTCTGACCATAGGTCCAAAATCAATGGCTATGTGTACAGGGCAAGTGCCTCGACCTCCACGAGTCACCTTGTGTCCTCTCAAGGTTGCTGGGGGTCATTTTAATAAGAAAAATGAACTGTCATTTTGAGCCCAGCCCTTTCCTAAGTCCCTGACGTGCTCTACCTCCTCTGATCCCTGGCATCAGCCCCATTTTACAAGAGGGTAGAATGAAGAGAGGCAGGTTATGCTCCAGGCCACCAAGTTTGTAAATGGCAGAGCCAGAAATGAAACCAAGAAATCTGATTCCAGAACCTGAGTCATTCATTAATCACCAAATGAGCCCAGAAGCTGCAATAAAGATGGTAATGGTGCTGGCGCCGCTAATAATGTGGTGACAGTGGTGCAAACCTGGTGACCTGGGACAGAACCTGCCTGATAGTGATGATCATAATGGTGGTAATTGTGATGATGATGGTGATGGAGGTGACTGTGATGATGACGGTGGTGATGATGACGGTGGTGATGGTGATGATGATGAGGTGATGATGGTGATGATGATGGTGTTGATGGTGATTGTGATGATGATGGTGATGATGGTGGTGATCATGGTGATGATGATGATGGTGTTGATGGTGATGGTGATGATGATGATGATGATGATGATGGTGATGATGATGGTGTTGATGGTGATGGTGGTGATGGTGATGAAGATGGTGTTGATGGTGATGATGATGATGGTGACGATGATGGTGATGATGGTGGTGATGGTGACTGTGATGATGATGGTGTTGATGGTGATGATGGTGATGGTGAGGAAGATGGTGTTTATGGTGATGATGATGATGGTGGTGATGATGGTGGTGATGGTGGTGATGGTGAGGTTGATGGTGGTGATGATGGTGATTGTGATGATGGAGATGATGATGATGGTGGTGGTAAGGGTGTTAATGAAGCTGGGGAAAAGACAAGGTCCCAAGAAATGGCTCTTAGGCCAACATGACCAGGAGAAGTTAGGGGAAATGTTGGGCAGGAGGCCTAGGTAACTAGTAAAATTAGGGAACTTAACAAGTGGAACAGAAACCCAGGGCAGAAAGGAATTGAATCTTATTCAACTCTCTCATCTCCCAGGTGACCAGACCAAAGCCTGGAAAGAAAATCCACTGGTCCAAGGTTACTAGCCTGCATCAGTGATCAGCCCCAAGCCGCATATCCCGGCTCCTAGTGAGGAGTTAATCACCCAGCCTCTCCACAAAGAGCTGAGTGCCAACACGGTACTGGGTCATGGGAGGGCTTCCATTCCTATTTGCTGAATTCCCGTTGACTTACAAAAAGTTCCCAGCATGGATCAGAAATCTGGGAGGATGTCAGGCATGCTGCCAGCCGAGTACCCCATCTTGCTTCTAGGGAAGACTGAGGGGTCCCTAGGGCCCCAGAAAGATCCTGGCAGGAGGCAGAAGAGCCCAACAACAGAGCCTGTCCGACAACCCTAACAGCCACAGGTACTGTCTCAGGAATGGGGAGTGGATGTCAGACGACCCCGAGCTGGGCTAGGCCAACAGTTAACCCACAGCTGCTGACCTGATTGGCTGCCCTCCCCACCCATCGGCTGCTGACTGCAGACCCCCTTTCCAGCTACAGAGAGGTCTTACGCTGTCTCCAAGGTGCCGGGAAGCCAGCAGAAGGATGACTATAAGCTGTGGAAAAGCCAGGAGGCTGGGGATGGACCAGGCCGGAGATGCTGGCGCCCTGGCCAGGGCTGCCCAGCTGCTCCATCCCTGTCCTGGTCTCCAGGCCCTCCCCCGTCCACTGTCCAGCCACCGTCCTCTCTGCCACGGAGGAAGGCCAAAGACCTCAGCAAAACTCAGTGGTGGACTCAGGCCAGGAAACCTGCAGCCCTGTCTGGAAGAGAGAAGACTTGCTGTGCAACGGGCTGCGCTACCCTCCACCCCTCCCTCACTGGCCCTGGCCCAGGAGGCTGCAGAGCCGGCTGGCCGGGTGCCTGGTGTGAGCCAACAGCGCCACCATCAGGTGCCAGCTGGGAAATCCTCCCTCCCACTCCACCAGGACCCACCCTTTGAACAAGAGGCTCAGCACCAACAGCTTTGTTCGGGGCCTGGGAACCAGAGCCCTGAGGGGGTGAGGGCCTCCCTTGCTGAGTGTGTCCGCAGAGCTGCCGGGGAGCCTGAAAGATCACATCTGTCCTCTGCCTCAGTGGTTCCCAGGCTGGAGCGGCCGTGCGGGGGCTGAGGACAGCAAGCCAGGCCATCTCCAGGCACCGCAGGCCCAGCGGGGAGCAAGGCACACAGACACTGGCTGGCGGGCAATGACAGGAAAAAGCAGCAGGAACGTTGCCTGGGGTGGCGGCTTCATCTCAGGGGTCTTCCCTGGACGCCCACATCCGAGCCAGCCACTGTCTTTTTCCCTGGGTCCACAAGAGGGATTGAGGCTCTGAGGTGGCAAGGACACTCCTGCCATCACCCCAGAGCTGGTAAAGCCCCACGTGGGCAGAGGGGAAGCTCACGCAGGGTCGCTCTAACACCTGGACGCCAGTCACAAGGGACGTTGGATTGGCAACCGCTGCTCAGAGAGAAGGAAGATTTTAGTATCTTCCCCTGCCGTGACCTTCAGAGGTCCCCTGGGGTCATTCCTGGTGACCCCAGGGTGCCCAGAGAAGATCGGGGTGCATGCACCTGTCAGGACTCAGCTAATCCCACACAGGCCCTTCCAGGGAATAACCCTGCATGAATCCATTTTGGGATCGCGTGTGGCCAAGTCCCACCCATGATGACAAAACCCTGGGTTTTCCCAGAGGCGGCGGCACCGGGGCCTGGGAAAGTGGCACCCAACACGGGCCCCGGCACCAGGAAACGCCCAAGGTGACCACACTGCATGACGGGTCTCTTACCTCCAAAGAGGGCTGCCTCGGGGTACCCTGGGGCTTCACAGATGCGAACGGAAGTCCTACAGGCCCACACAGAGACGAATGCCACAGCACAGCACAGGAGAGTTCAGGGCTGAGGCGAGGCTGGGGACCCGGAGTCGCCGGACTGCAGAACAACCACCTTGACCGGCTGTGGCATCGTTTGGAATTTCCTGAGCAATAGAAGCATCTTTTGCTCTTCATGATGAGCCCCTTTCAACCCTACGGGAGTTTACCGAAACGAGGTGACCTTGGTGGGCTTCCAGTAGCTTCTGGGTGGGGGCCAGGTGCCAGGGACACCAACCCAGAGATTAGAGGGCTGGAAGTTTCCACCCCACACCCTGACCTTTGGGGAGGGGCGGGGGTTGGGGACTGAGTTCAATCACCAGCGACCAGTGATGGAATCAAGCGTGCCTTCATAATGAAATCTGCATAAAACCCCTAAACGATGAGGTTTGGAGAGCTTCCAAGGCGGGGCACACGTGCAGGGAAGGTGGGCTCCATGCCCCCACGCCCCCTCGCCCTGTCCATCTCTTCCATCTGCCTGTTCCTGAGATATAGCCTTCAGGACAAACCAGTAAACCCACGTAAAGCACTTTCCTCAGTGTTGTGACCTCTTCGAGCAAATTATCAAACCTGAGGATGGGGTTGTGAGAACCCCCAATTTAGAGCCAGTTGGTCAGAAGTACAGGCGGCCTGGGCCGTGTGACTGGGCTCCGGAAGAGGGGGCAGTCCATGGGACTGACCTTGTAAATTGTGGGGTCTAATTCTAAGTAGTCAGTGCCAGAATTGAACGGAATCCTTGGACACGGGTTGGGGCCAGAGAATCGGACGGATCGCTCCAGAAGCTGACGCGGCCGGCAGGAAAGCCCGGTTCGGTGTCCCCTGACATGATGACCGCTCCCTCCGGGGGGCACCCGTGTCGCCGGGGCTTCGGAACAGCAGTGTTTGCCAGTGTCGCTCGGGAGCGTCCCCGCGGGGGCAACAGGGAGGACGGGCCTGGTCTCCCTGCCCTCAGCTCACCCACAGGAGGGGAAACACCCGGCTTAGCAGGGACCATTTCTGAGCCCGGGGGGGAGGCGGGCATCACCCAGTAAGTCGGCTTCTTCCAGCTCAAACACAGGCCTCCTCCTGCGTCCTCACCCTCCCACCCCTCCACCCCACATACACACACCGAGCACTGGAGCCCGGGCTGCACCCCAACCTTGTCGCCTCTGCCTCCCGGCTCCTGCCTGGGCTGTGGTGGGTGGTGGGTTACGTCTCAGCGAGCCAATGACATTGCTTCTTTCCCCAGATCAGACTCGACCCATAATCCAGCCAGACAGGTCAGGAACCAACAGCTGGGGCCGGTGCAGAGAGGAGGGGTGACCCCACACCATGCCCCAAGCCCACATCCAGACCAGGATGGGGGGGGTTTCAGTCTCCCCGAGGTAGAAAAGGACAGGAAGGTCTCAACAGCCCTGCACAACCACCATTTTGTTAACCTGGACCTTCTCAACCAGGCCTTGATCTTGACCTTCCATGTTCATCTCCCCACCGTCCAATGTCAGATAAGAATCCTGCAAGGTCAATTTAGCCAGAGCCCCCCACCCTCCCTACCTGACGGGGTCCCTCATGGCAGGGCATCCCCAGGGGTGTCTGACCACCTGGGGTGCCCTCGGCAGGAAGCCGTTGGGGGAGGGTAGCCCGCATCTCCGTCACCCCTGCTGTTTCCTCCCTGTGATTTTCCGTCCACTGCCCCCACCCTGCTCCGCGGCGATAAATCCCCACTTGCCCATTCTGTCCTGAGTTGAGACCCCTCCCCACCACAAAACCCCACAGAACCTTTCATGGTACCCCGCCCCCAGAACAAAGCCTGCCTTACTTTGTTCTTTAACAAGTGTCCCTGAGTAATTTTTTTTTTAAAGCAAACCTTTGGGAACGAAGAAGGCCTGAAGGCACGCCAAGCGGAAACTTGGCTTGGAAAACCCCAAGTTTAGAAGCGATTGCCTGCTCCTTCCTGCCAACACATAGCTGTTCGCTTTCTCCCGAGCAGCCCAGCCCCGGGTCCCACTCGGCGTGGGCATCACAAAGCTGTGTCTCGGGCTGGGAGCTCACGATGATGGCGCTGGGGACGAGGAGGAGGGATGTGGAGGCAGGCCGCACGTGGCAGTCACCGAGATGTAAGCTCCATGGGGACAAGATCTTCAGTCTGCGGTGTCCCCTAGGTCGGGGGCCTAGAGTGGCACCTGGCACAGAAAAGGCATTGAGACGTCACTCGGGGAATGAAGGGAACAGACAAGTCACCCTGGGAACATGATGTCCAAAACATACAGGTGCAGAGTCCTCCGGGAAAGGTCAGCTCCCAGAGGAGGCAGCGTGCACACGCCGGCTCGATGGTCATCTGTGGCAAGGAAAGGCCTCTGCCGGAAGTGGCGGGTCCCCACCAGGCCAGAGAAAGCACCCCCATGATGTTCTCGGAACCCTCATGGCCTCCCAGGCCGAGCTGTGAAGGGCCAGCTGGCCCGCCGAGATGGAGCGATACCCTGACCCTGCATATGACAGCCGTCCAGGAGACAGACGTGGGAGCCTCTGCAAAAAGAACGGGGGGAGGGGTTTGCAGTGACAGAACCCCCCAATGAAGGAGGTGGGACTCACAACATCGAAGGCAGCCTGGCTCTGCCCTGGGACCCTACTGCGGTGTCCTGGACACTCGGCTCCATCTCCAACCCCAGGTGCTGGCCGGGCTCTGGGGAGCTGCCAGGGAGGTCACTGTCCCTGAGGACACTGGCAAGCCCTTGTCCCCTCGGCAGCCAGTGCCCAGGTACGCAGATTCCTTGTTGGTCAGGCGACAGGGCCTCGGGGAGCTCTGAGACCCGGGTCTGTGACCAGCGGGGATGTCCTCCACTGGTGCAGACTCGCTCCCCCTCCAGACCCGTCCCCATCAGCTTGTGGCGGGCTGGAGCAGGCCCTGGCCTCAAGGCGGGGAAATGGGAAGCAGGGCGCAGGGGAGGAGGAGCCAAGCACAGGGTCCCAGCCCTTGAGTCCCTGAGGCTCACATGGCGGGGGAGGGGGGGGGGGATCCTCCCCAGAGCCTCTGTGTGATCCTGTTCACACACACACACCTCCCACCGGCTCCAAGGCCCCCCTGCTGAGCTTACCCCAGCTCTAGCACACCCTCTGCCTCCTCCTGTCCGGCCACGCCTCCCAAAAGCTTTATCTTAGCTTATTTATATTCAAGTAAGTTAACATACACCCAAGTCCTGGCTTCAGGAGTAGAACCCAGTGATTCATGTCTTATATACAACACCCATGCTCATCCCAGCAAGTGCCCATCACCCAGGGTGCCTGGGGGGCTCTGTCGGTTAAGCGTCCGACTTTGGCTCAGGTCACAATCTCACAGTTTGGGGGTTCAGGCCCCAAGCTGGGCTCCATGCTGACAGCTCGGAGCCTGGAGCCTGCTTCGGATTCAGTGTCTCCCTCTCTCTGCTCCTCCTCTGCTCCTGCTCTATGTGTCTCTCTCTCTCAAAAATAAATAAACATAAAAAAAAAATGCCTACCACCCATCTAGGCTATCCCCCATGCACCTCCGCCTCCAGCAACCCTCAGTTTGTTCTCTGTATTTAAGACTCTCTTGTGGTTTGCCTTCCTCTCTGTTTTTATCTTATTTCTCCTTCCCTTCCCCTATGTTCATCTAAGGAGTTTCTCAAATTCCGCATACGAGTGAAAGCATTTGATATCTGCCTTTCTCTCACTGACTTATCCAGACAGTATGATCCTGGCAAAACAGACACTCAGATCAATGGAACAGAATAGAGAACCCAGAAATGGACCCACAAATCTATGGCCCACTAATCTTCGACAAAGCAGGAAAGAGCATCCAATGGGAAAAAGACAGTCTTTTTAGCCAGCGAGGGCTAGAAGAGTGAACCTGGACCACTTTCTTACACCAAATGCAATAATAAATTCTAAATGGATAAAAGACCTAAATGTGAGACAGGAAACTATCGAAATCCTATGGGAGAAAACAGGCACATTTTTAACGTTTTTAAGCCAAGCCTCCTCTAACTCCTGGGAGCGAGGAGGGCTGTTCCTCTGGTTAGCCCCTTCCTGCTGAGCCCCTTTCTGAAAGCATCTGCCCCACTCCCTCCCCCCACCTAGGAGAGACTCTCTAATGGGCCCCCTGTCCTCCTCCTGGGCAGCTGAGGGATCCTGAGATGCAGCACCGATAAGGCCCATCGCCGCTGTGAGTTCAGACAGATGCTCCCAGCCAGGCTGTCAGTGAGACTGGCTTCCAGCCTCCGCATCCCGATCTCAACCGAGAGTTCGGCCCAGGGAAGCCAGGGTCCTCCTGGAGCCGGGTCTGATGCCTCATTTTCTCCCTGGGCTTGCAGGCTGCCTGGGGCCCAGAAAGCTAAGTCCAGCCCCCCCACCTTTCAGCACAAGGGCAGAAAGCAGGCTAAAACCACATAGAAAATCAATTCGCTTTCGGAACCACGGAGGATAGCTCTGTCCTCCCCACCCCTGCAGAAGCCCTGGGGGAGCCCCGCAGCCCTCTTCTCCCTCCTCATCCCGCCCCCCACCTCAGACCCCAGGTTCCCTGGGGCTTCGTCTGCAGGGGTGCAGCTAGGAAAGGGCATGGGAGTGACGGAAGCAGTTCTCACCTTCCAGAAGGATACAGGATCCTTCTCCAGAGTATGTCCATCCTCGTTCTGAGCACTTACATATTCTTTCTCCTGTGAAATGAGCGTGGTCAGAATCACCCAAGTTTAAGAGGAATTCTTCTAATGCACTTCCTTAGCGAATAAAAAGTTAGAAATTCTAAACTGAGTCTCTGGTGTTTTTTAAAAATATTTCTGGGGCGCCTGGGTGGCTTAGTCGGTTAAGCGTCCAACTTTCACTTAGGTCACGATCTCGCGGTTCGTGGGTTCGAGCCCCGTGTCGGGCTCTGTGCTGACTGCCAGCTCAGAGCCTGGAGCCTGTTTCAGAGTCTGTGACTCCCTCCCTCTCTGACCCTCCCCCTGCTCATGCTGTCTCTCTCTCTCTCCTAGAAATAAATA
>JAESUZ010000917.1:0-81700 GCA_017311185.1 Proteles cristata cristata
TACGTACATATGACACCCAGTGCTCATCCCAACAAGTACATTCCTCAATACCCATCACCCATTTATCCCATCTTCTACCCACCTCCCCTCCAGCAACCCTCAATTTGTTCTCTATATTTAAGTGTCTCTTATGGTTTGCCTCCCTCTTATTATATTATTTTGCGTTCCCTTCCCATCTGTTCATCTGTTTTGTCTCTTAAATTCCACATATGAGTGAAGTCATATATTTGTCTTTCTCTAAGTAACTTACTTTGACTTACTTCACTTAGCATAATACATTCTACTTCCATCTATATTGTTGTAATTGTTAAGATTTCATTCTTTTTGATTGCTGAGTAGTATTCCATTGTGTATATATCCACATCTTCTTAATCCATTCATCAGTAGATGGACATTTGGACTCTTTCCATAATTTGGCTATTGTTGACAGCACAGCTATAAATATTAGGTATATGTGCCCCTTCAAATCAGCATTTTTGTATCCTTTGGGTAAATAGCTAGTAGTGCAATTGCTGTGTCATAAGGTAGTCCTACTTATAATTTTTTGAGGAACCTCCATACTGTTTTCCAGAGTGTCTGCACCAGTTTGCATTCCCTCCAGCAGTGCAAACGCATTCCCATTGCCTTGCATCCTCACCAACATCTGTTGTTTCCTGAGTTATTAATTTTATCCACTCTGACAGATGTGAGGTGGTATCTCATTGTGGTTTTGC
This sequence comes from Proteles cristata cristata, assembly GCA_017311185.1. Classification (NCBI taxonomy): domain Eukaryota; kingdom Metazoa; phylum Chordata; class Mammalia; order Carnivora; family Hyaenidae; genus Proteles; species Proteles cristata. The sequence continues at coordinate 714 of JAESUZ010000917.1, forward strand.
TTTGTACTTCCCTGAAGATGAATGATGTTGAGCATCTTTTCATATGTCTGTTATCCATCTGGATGTCTTCTTTTGGGAAGTGTCTATTTATGTCTTCTGCCCATTTCTTCACTGGATTATTTGATTATTGGGTATTTAGTTTCATAAGGTTTTTTTAAAAATAGATTTTGGATACTAACCCTTTATCCAATATGTCATTTTCAAATATCTTCTCCCATTCTGTTGGCTACCTTTTGGTTTGGGTGATTGTTTCCTTCACTGTACAGATGCGTTTTATCTTGATGAGGTCCCAATAGTTGACGTTTGCTTTTGTTTCCCTTACCTCCAGAGATGTATCTAAAAAGAAGTTGCTGCGACCGAGGTCAAAGAGGTTGCTACCTGTTTTCGCCTATATGATTTTGATGGTTTCCTGTTTCATATTTAGGTCTTTCATCTATTTTGAATTTATTTTTGTGTATGGTATAAGAAAATGGTCCAGGTTCATTCTTCTGCATGTCACTGTCCCATTCTCCCAGCATCATTTGCTGAAGATAGTGTCTTTTTTCCACTGGACACTCTTTCTTGCTTTGTTGAAGATTAGTTGGTCACACATTTGTGAGTCCATTTCTAGGTTCTCTGTTCTGTTCCATTGGTCTATGTGTCTGTTTTTGTGCCAGTACCACACTGTCTTGATGATTACAGCTTTGCACTATAGCATGAAGTCTGGAATTGTGATGCCTCCAGCTTTGGTTTTCTTTTACAACATTACTTTGACTATTTAGGATCTCTTCTGGTTCCACACAAATTTTAGGATTGATTACTCTAGCTCTGTGATGAATGCTGGTGTTATTTTGATAGGGATTGCAGTGAATGTGTAGATGGCTTTGGGTAGTATCGACATTTTAACAATATATGTTCTTCCAATCCATAAGTATGGAATGTTTTTCCTTTTTTTTGTGTGTGTGTATCTTCTTCAATTCCTCTCAGAAGCTTTCTGTAGTTTTCAGTGCACAGATCTTTTACCTCTTTAGTTAGGTTTATTCCTAGGTATCTTATGGTTTTGGTTGCAATTATAAGTGACTCTGATTCCTTGATTTCTCTTTCTGCTGCTTCATTATTGGTGTATAGAAACGCAACCAATTTCTGTACGTTGGTTTTATATCCTGTGACTTTGTTAAATGGAGGTGCTTTTTTAAACACTGGTTTCCACGGGCACCCTCCTACACTGTTGGTGGGAATGTAAACTGGTGCAGCCCCTCTGGAAAATACTGTGGAGGTTTCTCAAAAAGTTAACAATAGAAATTCCCTATGACCCAGAAATAGGACTGCTAGGAATTTACCCAAGGGATACAGGAGTGCTGATGCATAGGAGCACATGGACCCCAATGTTCATAGCAGCACTCTCAACAATAGCTAAATCATGGAAAGAGCTTAAGTGTCCATCAACTAATGAATGGATCAAGAAGATGTGGTTTATCTATACGATGGAATACTACATGGCAATGAAAAGGAATGAAATCTGGCCATGTGTAGCACATGGATAGAACTTGACAGTGTTATGCTGAGCAAAGTAAGTCAGGCAGAGAAGGACAGATACCATATGTTTGCATGTATAGGTGGATTAGGAAGAACTTAATGGAGGACCATGAGGGAGAAGAAGGGGAAAAATAGTTGGGGAGGGGGAGGGAGGCAAACCATGAGAGACTCATGAATGCTGAGAACGAACTGAGAGCTGATGAGGGTGGGGGAGAGAGGAAGGGGGGTGATGGGCATGAGGAGGGCACGTGTTGGGATGAGCACTGGGTGTGTTAAGGAAATCAACTTGACAATAAACTATTTAAGAAAATAAATAAATAAATAAAATGCACATACACTTAGGGGAAAAAAACTGGTTTCCATAATGGATTTCTAAAGAAACCACAGCACCTTAATCATTTGAGATGTTATCTTTCTCACATAAAGTTCCTGATAACTAGCTTTTTGTTTGTGAATGTCAAATGTCAAATATACAGGGGTGCTCGGGTGGCTTAGTTGGGTAAGCGTCCGACTTTCGCTCGGGTCATGATCTCGCGGTTCGTGGGTTCGAGCCCCGCGTCGGGCTCTGTGCTGACTGCCAGCTCAGAGCCTGGAGCCTGTTTCAGTCTGTGATTCCCTCTCTCTGACCCTCCCCTGCTCTCGCTGTCTCTCTCTCTCTCTCCTAGAAATAAATTAAAAAAACATTAAAAATATATATATATACAATATTGAAACATATAAACTGTAAGACGTTATAAACTATAAGAATTCTACATCTTAAGAATAAATTTACAGTGAACTAAAAATTCCTACCTCTTAGGAGATAAAAAATACTTCATTGTTTCTTCCTAAAATGTTTTTTTTTTTCTGATCTTCATGGTATTTCCTGAGAAAGAGGGTTTGGTGTATCAATAAAATAAGAAGGGAAAAAGGTTTGTAGGCTAATAAGAGTAATTGTCATGGAAATCTGGGGTGTTATGGGCAGGATAATGCTGTTATGCCATCTCTTCTTAGGCCTGCACGGACCTTCTCTCCCACCAGAAACATTTGACAGTGGGACTCCCTCCAGAACCTCGAGAGAAGACCATCTCTGCGTGAGTATGGTTTTTGGTTGGGTTTGATCAAGCCTCTCTGAGCATTGAAGGAGCTATGTGGACTGACCACAATTCTCTTGCCCTAATCTGTCAGTAGATGATAATGTCCTACATGTGTGGACTTCTGTTAGAGACACTGACATGAGAATGTTGATAGTGACAGAGCATGAGTAAATGAAAGAGAAGATTCACAAGAAGTATTACTCAAATGTAGTTTCCTAGGGTTTTGTTGGTGGTGGTGGTGGTGATGGTGGTTTTTGTTTTTGTGCTTGTTTTTTACTTATTGGGATTCCCAAACCTCACATTGAAAAACAGTCCAAAATAGGACAGACAAATAGAATGAGCACCCACAAAATATCTGCTATACTCGACTTTCTTCCAGGCCTCTCTCTTTGGCTTGTAGATGGCTACTTTCTTCCTATATCTCTTCACATATCTTCCCTCTATGTGTATCTTTGTGTCCAAAATTCCCAAATTTTTTATATAAGGACACTAGGAATATTGGATGATGGCCCACCCAATGGCCTCACTCTAACTTAGTTACTTCTGTAAAGACCTCATCTCCAAATAAGGTCACATTCTGAGGTACTAAGGGTTAGAATTTCAACCTATGATCTTTGACAGGACACAATTCAAACTGAAATACCTTACTCTCTGCAGAGATTTTTTTTTTTAATCACAAATCTGATCAGTTTTGGACTACTGTGGCAATCCAGAAGAGGATGGCATGACCCATGTCCCATTCCTCCAAAGTGCTTAGTATCAACAGGAGAGTCATAAATGTGAGAAGAGGTATACATACCTCTGTGCGTGTGTGTGTGTGTGTATAAACTGATAAAACTAGAAAATAAGTATAACGAAGGTGTGATCATAAAGTAATAAAATGGTTTCCAAAAGGCGCAGCTTAAATTTAGTTCGTTACTTCCTAGCCATAATAGTTACTGGTCATGTGTTAAGAATTAACCCTGAAATACTGATCTGGAAGGACCTCATCGAGCAAATTTTACATAAAATTTTGAAGGAGAGGGCATTCCAGGTTTAGAAGGGAGAGAGGAGAGCTTTTCTAATTGATATAGGGAGAAATGGTTTAGGGAGGCAATGAACTTTGAAGACTCAAAGAAAAAGATGCAATCAGTAATGAGACATTAAAGCAGTGACTTGGACTTGGGAGGAGGTTTTTTATTTTCTCCATGTATTTAGTCTTAAATAGTCACAGAATTTTGTCTTTCTTCACTGTCTTCTCCCTCAGACCTCTGCCCTATGAAGTGCTTACTCAACTGATAGATGAAGCCAGTGAAGGGGACATGAGCATTTCCATCCTTACACAGGTGAGCAGAATTATGAAGTCTAGTATGGTGATTGACATTTTTGTTTTCAATTGATCCGGCAATTTCCAAAGACTACAAAAATAGGCCTGGTGAGACCTGGCCATAATTTTTGTCTCTATTCATTCTGCGCACAGGAAATAATGGTGTATCTAGCCATGTATATGCGAACTCAGCCTGGGCTCTTTGCTGAAATGTTTCGACTTCGAATTGGTCTAATCATACAAGTTATGGCAACAGAACTGGCGCACTCTCTTCGATGCTCAGGTACTCATTTTAGTAACTATTTTCTTTTTTTCTTTTTTGAACTTATACATATACTGGAATTTATTATTATTATTTTTACAAATAGTTTATTATCAAGTTGGTTTCCATATAACACCCAGTGCTCATCCCCACAAGTGCCCCACTCCATGCACATTTCCCCCCACCCACCCACACATCCATCAATCCTCAGTTTGTTCTCAGCATTCAAGAGTCTCTCATGGTTTGCCTCTCTCCCATTCCTCCACTATTTCCCCTCCTCTTCTCTCCCATGGTCCTCCGTTAAGTTCCTCCTAATCTTCCTATACGTGCAAACATATGATATTTGTCCTTCTCTGCCTGACTTACTTCGCTAAGCATAACACCCTCAAGGTCCATCCACGTTGCTACACAAGGACAGATTTCATTCTTTCTCATTTCTATGTAGTATTCCATTGTACAGATGAACCACATCTTCTTGATCCATTTGTCAGTTGGGGACACTTAGGCTCTTTCCATGTTTTGGCTATTGTTGAGAGTGCTGCTATGAACATTGGGGTACATGTGCTGCTATGCATCAGCACTCCTTTATCCCTTGGGTCAATTCCTAGCAGTGCTATTGAAGGGTCATAGAGGAGTTCTATTGTTAATTTCATGAGGAACCTCCACACTGTTTTCCAGAGGGGCTGAACCAGTTTACCTTCCCACCAACATTGTAGAAGGGTGCCCGTTTCTCCACATCCTCGCCAGCATCTAGAGTTCTCTGATTTGCTCATTTTAGCCACTCTGACTGGCATGAGGTGGTATCTCAGTGTGGTTTTGATTTGTATTTCCCTAATGAGGAGGGATGCTGAGCAGCATTTAATGTGTCTGTTGGCCATCTGGATGTCTTCTCTGGAGAAGTGTCTGTTCATATCTTCTGCCCATTTCTTTACTGGGTTGTTTGTTTTTTGGATGTGGAGTTTGGTGAGTTCCTTATAGATTCTGGATATTAACCCTTTATCTGATATGTCATTTGCAACTATCTTTTCCCAATCCGTTGGTTGCCTATTAGTTTTGTGGATTGTTTCCTTTGCCGTGCATAAGCTTTTGATCTTGATGAGGTCCCAATAGTTTACTTTTGCTTTTGATTCCCTTGCTTTTAGGGATGTGTCAAGTAAGAAGTTGCTGCGGTAGACGTCAAGGAGGCTGTTTCCTGCTTTCTTCTCTAGGGTTTTAATGGTTTCCTGTCTCACGTTCAGGTCCTTTATCCATTTTGAGTTTATGTTTGTGTATGATGTGAGAAATTGATCTAGTTTCATTCTTCTGCATGTTTCTGTCCAGTTCTCCCAGCACCATCTGTTGAAGAGGCTGTCTTTTACCATTGGGTTTTCTGTCCTGCTTTATCAAAGATTAGTTGCCTGTATACCTTTGGGTCCAGGTCTGAGTTCTTAATTCTGTTCCATTGGTCTATGTGTCTATTTTTGTGCCAATACCATACTGTCTTGATGATGACAGCTTTGTAGTAGAGGCTAAAGACTGGGATGGTGATATCTCCCGTTTTGGTTTTATTCTTCAATATTACTTTGGCTATTCGGCATCTTTTGTGGTTCCATACAAATTTTAGGATAGTTTGCTCTAGTTTTGAGAAGTATACTGGTGCAATTTTGATTGAAATTGCATTGAATGTGTAGATTGCTTTGGGTAGTAATGACATTTTAACTATATTTATTCCTCCAAACAATGAGCATGAAATGTTTTTCCATTTCTTTGTGTCTTCTTCAATTTCCTTCATAAGTTTTCTATAGGTTTCATCATACAGATCTCTTGTATCCTTGGTTAGGTTTATTCCTAGGTATTTTATGTTTTTTTGTGGAGTTGTGAATGGGATCAGTTTCTTGATTTCTCTTTCTGTTGCTTCATTATTGGTGTATAAGAATGCAACCAATTTCTGTACGTTGATTTTGTACCCTGCAGCTTTGCTGAATTCATGGATCAGTTCTAGTAGGCTTCTGGTGGAGTCTGTCGGGTTTTCTATGTAGAGTATCATGTCGTCTGCTAAAAGTGAAAGTCTGACTACTTCTTTACCAATTCTGATGCCTTTTACTTCGTTTTGTTGTCTGATAGCAGATGCTAGGATTTCCAACACTATGTTAAACAGCAGTGGTGAGAGTGGACATCCCTGTCGTGTTCCTGATCTCAGGGGGAAAGCTCTCAGTTTTTCCCCGTTGAGGATGATGTTAGCGGAAGGCTTCTCATAGATGGCTTTGATGTTTCAGTAGGTTCCTTCTATCCCAACCTTCTCTAGAGTCTTTATTAAGAAGGGATGCTGTATTTTTTCACATGCTTTTTGTGCATCTATCGACAGGATCATATGGTTTTTATCTTTTCTTTTGTTGATGTGATGTATCACACTGATTGATTTGGGAATGTTGAACCAGCCCTGTAACCCAGGAAGGAATCCCACTTGATCTTGGTGGATAATTCTTTTTACGTGCTGTTGGATTCGATTTGCAAGAATCTTGTTGAGGATGTTTGTATCTGTATTCATCAAGGATATTGGCCTGTAGTTCTTCTTTTTGCTGGATCTCTGTCTGGCTTGGGAAACAGAGTGATGCTGGCTTCATAAAATGAGTCCGGGAGTTTTCCTTTGTTTTCTAATTTTTGGAATAACTTGAGAAGAATAGGTATCAATTCCATTTTAAACGTCTAGTATAATTCCCCAGGGAAGCCTATTTGTTGGGAGATTTTTGATCACTGATTCGATTTCTTCACTAGTTATGAGTCTGTTCAGATTTCCTCTCTCTTCCTGTGTGAATTTTGGTAGTGAGTGTGTGTTTAGGAATTTGTCCATTTTTTCTAAGTTGTCCATTTTGTTGGCCTATAACTTTTCATAGTATTCCCTGATAATTGCTTGTATTTCTGAGGGGTTGGTTGTAATAAGTCCATTTTCATTCATAATTTTGTCTATTTGGGTGCTCTGTCTTTTCTTTTTGAGAAACCTGGCTAGAGGTTTATCAATTTTCTTTATTTTTTCAAAAAACCAACTCTTGGTTTCATGGATCTGTTCAGTTGTCTCTTTGGTCTCTATGTTGTTTATTTCTGCTCTAATTTTTACTATTTCTCTTCTTTTACTGGGTTTAGGGCGTTCTTCATCAAGGATATTGGCCTGTAGTTCTTCTTTTTGCTGGATCTCTGTCTGGCTTGGGAAACAGAGTGATGCTGGATTCATAAAATGAGTCCGGGAGTTTTCCTTCGATTTCTACTTTTTGGAATAACTTGAGAAGAATTGGGATTAATTCTGTTTTAAATGTCTGGTAGAATTCCCCAGGGAATCAATCGGGTCTAGGGTTCTTATTTGTTGGTAGATTTCTGATAACCGATTCGATTTCTTCACTTGGTATGGGTCTGTTCAGGTTTTCTATTTCTTCCCATGCGAATTTTGGTAGTGTTTAGGTGTTCCCATATTCGGTGCATAGACATTTATGATTGTTAGTTCTTCCTGATGGATAGACCCTGTAATTATTATGTATGCCCTTCTTCATCTCTTGTTATTGTCTTTAAAGTCCAGTTTGTCTGATAGAAGTATAGCTACTCAAGCTTTCTTTTATTTCCAGTAGCATGATATATTTTTCTCCATCCCCTTACTTTTAATCTGAAGGAGTCTTCCAGTCTAAGATGAGTTTCTTGTAGACAGCATATAGATGGATTTTGGTTTTTTATTCATTCTGCTACCCTATGTCTTTTGATTGAAGCATTCAGCCCATTTATATTCAGTGTTATTATTGAAATATATGGGTTAGAGTCTTTGTGTCTTTTGTGGGGTTCATATTTGTGGTGGTGTCTCTGGTATCTTTGTTCCTTGCAACATTTCCTTCAGAGAGTCCCCCTCAGGATTTCTTGTAAGGCTGGCTTGGTGGCGACAAATTCTTTCCATTTCTGTTTATTTGGAAAGACTTTTATCTCGCCTTCTATTTTGAATGACAGGCTTGCTGGATAGAGGATTCTTTGCTGCATATTTTTTCTGTTCATCACATTGAATATCTCCTGCCATTCCTTTCTGGCCTGCCACGTTTCAGTAGATAGGTCTTTCACCACTCTGATAGGTTTCCCTTTGCATGTGAGGGCCCTTTTCTCCCTAGCTGCTTTCAAAATTCTCTCCTTGTCCTTATATTTTGCCATTTTTACTATGATATGCTGTGCCAAAGATCGATTCAAGTTACGTCTGAGGGGAGTCCTCTGAGCCTCTTGTATTTCAAAGTTTACATCCTTCCCCGTATTGGGGAAGTTTTCTTCTATAATGTGTTCCAGGACTCCTTCAGCACCTTTCCCTCTCTCTTCCTCTTCAGGGATTCCTATGATACGGATATTGTTGCATTTGACCGTGTCGCTGAGCTCTCAAACTCTTCTTTCATGTTCCCGAATTGGCTTGTCTCTTTTTTTCTCAGTTTCTTCTTTTTCTATAATGGTGTCTTCTACTTTTTTTTAAATATTTTATTTATTTCTAGGAGAGAGAGAGAGAGAGAGACAGCATGAACAAGGGAGGGTCAGAGAGAGAGGGAGTCACAGACTGAAACAGGCTCCAGGCTCTGAGCTGGCAGTCAGCATAGAGCCCGACGTGGGGCTCGAACCCACAAACCACGAGATCATGACCTAAGCGAAAGTCGGACACTTAACCGACTAAGCCACCCAGGCGCCCCTATAATGGTGTCTTCTAAATCACTTATTCTCCTTTCTGCCTCTTCAATCCGTGCATTGGAGGACTCTAATTTATTATGTATCTCATTTATCACATTTTTAAATTCATCATGCCTATTTTTATTCTCCGTGTTGCTCATAGCCATAGTTTCTTTGATGTCCTCTGTGCTTTTTTCAAGTCCAGCTATTAATTTTATGATTATTGTTCTAAACTCTTGTTCAGTTATGCTGCTTATATCTGTTTTGAGCAGTTCATCAGCTGTCAATTCTTCTTGGAATTTCTTTGAAGGAGAGCTCTTTTGTTTCGTCATTTTAGTTAGCTTTCTGTCTCTTGTTAGTTTTAAAGACTTGTTATGCTCTCTGCACCTTTGAGCACCGCTGTACCCAAGGAAACTCTTTGACTGTACAGGGCCTATCCTTTCGGAGAGTGTTTTTTGAATGGTATCTTTTGGTCTCTCTTGTTGGGACCTTGGTTATTTTATTTTCCTACTCGTAGTGATATTTGGGACTCTCCACCATGTGTACTTTGGCTTGTTTCTTGAGGTAGCCCTGGAGAAGAAAACAGACAGACAAACACACAGGGAGCAGAGGCACCCAAATGCATGGACAAATCCAACTAACATGCAAACCGAGAAGGAAAACGAAAAAGTTAAGAGGAAAGACGGAGGAGGGAAGACGAATAATAGAAAATAAGAAAATACCTAAAAAGGTCAAAAAGAAGAAAAGAAAAGGAAAAAAGAAGAAAACCGATGGACAAAGAATGGTTTAAAGCATATAACCGGATTTCCCAGCTATAATTAAATAGCCGGGTGTATGCAGTGCTGGTTAAAGAGCATAGAGAAAGAGAGCGAAGACAGGGTGGCGATGAGGCAAAATTGGAAATAGAATGAACAGGCAGAAGGGATAAGAAGCTTTTTTCAAAGAGCTAAAGGGTGAAATATGGTTGAAGAGGTGAGAGAAGGACGCTGGTATTATCCAGAGAAACTATATAGTCTAATTACCTGAGAGAAAGAGATGAAAAGGTCAGTAGGTGTTGAATTTACATCTACAGAATGGACTAAATGTGACTGTTTAAGCAAGCCGGTGACCAGAGTTAATCAGGTCAGTGTTCTGGGGGAAAAAAAAGAAAAAACAAAACAAAACAAAAGGGGGAGGGCAGCTCTCAAGCAGGGATGGGCGTGGTGTGATCCTATGCGTCAGGTGGGAGTTCTGCCTTGGCGGTTGTGGGGAGGAGAGTGGCGGCGCTCCAGTCCCTTCTTGAACCAAGTGCTGCACCTCGCTTTTTTGGGTGTGTAAACTCCCTGTGCCAGGGGCACAGTCAAAGTGGGTTGCGCTCTTTAAGCCAGGCCAGGCCTAGTATCCAAATCCCAGTCAGTGTGCCCCACTGAAGTTGCCGTAGACACAACCTCGCAGGTGATCCCCTCGGGGCAATTCCAAGCCTCTTGCCTAGCCCTGGGGATCGAGTCAAAATCGCTACCCCCTTCTCCTCCATGTCCGGTTGGCGAGCATGGGCAGGGTTCTGCCTGGGGGGTGTGCCGGGCCCGCTGGAGAGAGGGAAACCAGGTCCCTCTGTGTCTCGTCACCCAGAACACGAACTCGCCGGCAAATCTCCCAGTTTTTAAGCCCTTCGCCTTCCCTCTAGAGTTCCAGCCAGCCAGGAGCACGGCGACCCGGTACGCACACATGGCTCCCCTAGGAGTCCGGCCAGCCGGGAGCACCAAGAAGTGGTCAGCGCGCAGCCCCTCCGGGACGAATTGGCGCGCAGAGACCTGACGTGCAGGGATTTTGTGCGCACCGTCCTTCTGTGCCCCAAGCAGAGGTTTTTCTGTTTCCCAGCAACAGGGACTGTGTCTTGAGCGGTTTCAGACTCTCTCTTTTTTCCCTCTCACTCCCCACAGAGGGGGATCGCCCCCGTCTTTGGAGTGTCCGATCCCGGCCCGATTTTATCTTCCCCAGTTCGCACTCACATTAGAAGGCTTTTTCAGTGGATTCTGCGTCCTTTTTCTCCCAATCTCTTGGGTTCTGTAAGGTTTCCTATGGCTTCAGATCTTTTCCGTGTGAGAAATGGAGGCGAGTACAATGTACGGAGCTCCCTACTTTTCCGCCATCTTGCTCCTCCTCTGAGCTAAATCCATATACTGGAATTGGGGATCCCACAAGAGCCTCTGGAGGCCTGAGAGTCTTCTGCCTTGCTTCAGACCAGCTCTTCACTTTCCACTTCCATGGATTCCCTCCTATGATTTATTTCAGCGGCCTTCCTATCCTACCTCAGGTGCTACCACCTTACTACCTACTCCACCTTTTGCCTTTAGTAACTATTTTTGACAGAATTCACTTTATGTCAGTGTACTTATTTTGAGGAGGAGGGGCAGAATTCACTTTTAATATAGATCTATTGAGTTTTTGGATCAAGAGGGAAAGAAAGCTAAAATATTTTATCAGTAGCTCAGAACCTGTATATAGCAATCTTGTTCCCATGTTGGTCGATCTGGATTCATACAAATCAAGAGACTGATATTATGACAAATTTATGTATTAGTTCTGCAATTTCAAAATTCCACCTTTTGGGGGCTCTGCGCTCCAAATTACATTCCTTCTAACTCCTAGAATGAGCCTAAATGTGCAGCGAATTTGAGTGTGACAGGATGGGTTTGATTCTGACTCAGGCAGTGCAGCTTCTCGAACCAGACTGAGTCACCATATCAGTTTGATCATAATGTTAGTATTCTGTCTAGTCAACAACAGGGTTGAATAAGGGAAAGCTGTATTTCTATGAATATTTATCTGATAGGACTCTCTTAATTAACTATAGCTATATTTGGCAAGATAACAGTTTTAGTTAGAAGAAAACCTAGGGCATGTAGAGGCTGTAGCACAGAATTATATACAGTGTGAGGGAGAGAAAGGGAACCCCATAGCATGACTATTTTTCCATTAGTATTTGTTTGATTTCAATGAGAATGATAAAATAATAGATAGGGACTGCACACAAAAATAAAATTAGAGTTGTAAAACTCAATTTTAGCCATTGTTTCTGTTAGATTTCCCCAAATAGTGAAATCTATTGACTTGAGCCTAACCTAAATTAAATAAGATAATTTATATTAAAATAACCCTTTAAAGGAAAAGAACCAGTGATTATTTTATACCTACCATATGCCAGGCTCTGTGCTTTTTGCTTTATATTTACATTTATACACATTATCTCATTTGATCCTTACAACAACCCTCTGGAGAAGGCATTTTTGTTCCACTTTTACCAATAAGTCATCTGAATTTCAATGAAGTTAAATATCTTCCCTAAAATTACACAGCTTTGAGTCCAAATCTTTCTGATTCCAAATGGTTTCCAATTCAGCACATTGTTGTGGATTATATGTATTACATTATATACATACATATATTCTCTAGCCATGTATTGAGGGATAGTTTATGAAGATCTAATTATTTAATAATAAACCTCAGGAAGGGAAAAATCCCCAAACATTCTTCACTTTTCTTTTCCTGTTATGGATTTTTTCCCTATGGCTTCATCAAAACCATGACTCTTTATTCCTTACAGATAAAGCCAAGATCCCTGGGTCTGACCCATACCTCCTACTTCAACAGTATTTCCTAATAATTTTTTTTCTCAGAACACTTGTGCTGTTTATTCTTCTGAAATTAATGAACTCTAAAGCACAACCTAAAATCAAAGTAAGATATTTCATTTTTTTAAATGTTTTATTTATTTTTAGGAGAGAGAGAGAGACAGCGTGAGCAGGGGAGGGTCAGAGAGAGAGGGAGTCACAGACTCTGAAACAGGCTCCAGGCTCTGAGCTGGCAGTCAGCACAGAGCCCGACGCGGGGCTCGAACCCACGAACCGCGAGATCATGACCTAAGCGAAAGTCGGACGCTTAACCGACTAAGCCACCCAGGCGCCCCGAAAGCAAGATATTTCAATGATTTACCACCACTTGTTGAAGACAGAAATACTGGGAATTTATATTTATAACTTAAGAGGTATACTGTTACCAGCCTACCAGAGGCCTTGGATTTTATACTAAAATATGTTTTAAAAGAGTGTTGTCACTGTTGGTGTTGGCTATTAAAATTTAGAGACATTCCTCTTGTAAAATTCCAGTTATCATCATCATCATCATCATCATCATTGTCATTATGATCACACATGAAACGATGCTCAACATCCCTCCTCATCAGGGAAATACAAATCAAAACCACACTGAGATACCACCTCACGCCAGTCAGAGTGGCTAAAATGAGTAAATCAGGAGACTCTAGATGCTGGCGAAGATGTGGAGAAACAGGCACCCTCCTACACTGTTTGTGGGAATGTAAACTGGTGCAGCCACTCTGGAATACAGTGTGGAGGTTCCTCCAAAAATTAACACTAGAACTCCACTATGACCCATCAATAGCACTGCTAGGAATTGACCCAAGGGATATAGGAGTGCCGATGCATAGGGGCACATAGCAGCACTCTCAACAATAGCCAAAACATGGAAAGAGACTAAGTGTCCATCAACAGACGAATGGATCAAGAAGATGTGGTTTATCTATATAATGGAACACTACATGGCAATGAGAAAGAATGAAATCTGGCCCTGTGTAGCAACATGGATGGAACTTGAGGATGTTATGCTGAGTGAAATATGTCAGGAAGAGAAGGACAGATACCATATGTTTGGACATATAGGTGGATTAGGAGGAAGTTAACGGAGGACCATGAGGGAGAAGAAGGGGGGAAATAGTGGGAGAGAGGGAGGGAGGCAAACCATGAGAGACTCTTGAATGCCGAGAACAAACTGAGGGCAGATTGGGGTGGGGAGGAGGGGAAGGGGGGTGATGGGCATGGAGGAGGGCACTTGTGGGGATGAGCACTGGGTGTTATATGGAAACCAACTTGACAATAAACTATTAAAAATAAATAAAGTTAATCTGCTTGGACCAGAATTGCCTAATAAAAAAATAATTGAGTCTAAGATTAAAAATAATGGTTTACTGCCCAAACTATTGTCATAACAGTATTTTCCCATCCTTGGAGATTGAGGTCTCCTCTGATTTCCAAAGCATTTATTGTCTATACCTCTCATTTGGCACTTAGTATAGCCACGTTTATTGTCATTTATTTTGTTTACATGTGTGATCTCACCCAAATAGTTGTTCAGCTTCTCAAGGTCAAGTACCATGTCCTACCTGTTTGTTAATAACATTGTGTAAAGTCATGACCCACATGTAATAAGCTCTCACTAGCTGTCTGATTTTTTTTTAGTTTTTTTCAAGTTTTTATTTAAATTCCAGTTAGTTAACATACAGTGTAATATTAGTTTCAGATATACAATAAGTGATTGAACACTTCCATACAAAACCAGGTTCTCATCATTACAAGTGCCCTCCTTAATGCCCATCATCCATTTAACCCCATTCCCCCACTCAACTACCCTCCAGCAATCCTCCATTTGTTCTCCATAGTTAAGAGTCTGTTTTCTGATTTGCCTCTCTTGCTACCCTTGTGTTCATCTGTTTTTTTCTTAAGTTCCACATATGAGTGAAATCATATGGTGTGTGTCTTTCTCTGACTGACTTATTTCGCCTTGCATAATATACTTTAGCTCCATCCATGTCATTGCAAATGGCAAGATTCAAGATTTCATTCTTTTCTTGGTCTGAGTAATATTCCACTGTATATATACATCTCATCTTTATTCATCAGTCGATGCACATTTAAGCTCTTTCCACAATTTGGCTATTGTTGATAATGCTGCTAAAAACTGTAGGGTTCATGTGCCCCTTCAAATCAGCATTTTTGTATCCTTTAGATAAATACCTAGTGCAATTTCTGATTCGTAGGGAGCTCTACTTTTAACTTTTTGAGGGACCTCTTTACTGTTTTCCAGAGTGGCTGCACCAGTTTGCATTCCCACCAAAAATGTAAGAGGGTTCCTCTTTATCTGCATCCTCGCCAACACCTGATGTTTACTGTGTTGTTAATTTTAGCCATTCTGACTGATGTGAGGTGATATCTCATTGTAGTTTTGATTTGTATTTCTCTGATGAGGAGTGATATTGAGCCTCTTTTCATGTGTCTGTTAGCCATCTGTATGTTGTCTTTTGGAAAAATGTCCATTCTTGTGTTCTGCCCATTTCTTAACTGGATTATTTGTTTTTTGGGTGATGGATGAGTTTACAAGTTCTTCATATCTTTTCCCATTCTGTAGGTTGCCTTTTAGGTTTGGTGATTGTTTCCTGGCTGTGCAGAACCTTTTTTTTTTTTTTTTTACAAATAGTTTATTGTCAAATTAGTTTCCACATAACACCCAGTGCTCATCCCCACAAGTGCCCTCCTCCATGCCCACCCCTCCTCCCCCACATCCACCAGTCCTCAGTTTTTGTCAGCATTCAAGAGTCTCTCATGGTTTGCCTCTCCCCCTTTCCCCCACCATTTCCGCCCTTCTTCTCCCCCTTGGTCCTCTGTTAAGCCCTCCTAATCCTCCTATACGTGCACACATATGATATTTGTCTTTCTCTGCCTGACTTATTTCGCTCAGCATAACACCCTCAAGGTCCATCCATGTTGCTACACATGGCCAGATTTCATTGCAGAACCTTTTCATTTGGATGTAGTCCCAATAGTTTATTTTTGCTTTTGTTTCCCTTGCTTCAGGAAACATATGTAGAAAGAAGTTGCTACAGCCAGTGTCAAAGAGGTTACTGCTTGTACCATCTTGTAGGATTTTTATGGTTTCAGGTCTCACATTTAGGTTGTTCATCCATTTTGAATTTATTTTTGTCTCTGGTATAAGGAAGTGGTTCAGAGTCATTCCTCTGCATATTGCTGTCCAGTTTTCCCAACACGATTTGTTGAGGAAACTTATCTTTTTCCCATTGGGTATTCTTTCCTGCTTTTCTGAAGATTAGTTGACCATATAGTTGTAGGTTCATTTCTGAATTTTCTTTTCTGTTCTATTGATCTATGTACCTGTTTTTGTGCCAGTGCCATACTGTCTTGATTACTTCAACTTTGTAATATACCTTGACCTCTGGAATTGTAATGCTTTGCTTTTCCTTTTCCAGATTGCTTTGGCTGTTTGGAGTCCTTGTGGTTCCTTACAAATTTTAAGATTATTTGTTCTAGCTCTGTGTAAAATGCTGGTGGTATTTTGATAGGGACTGCATTAAATGTGTAAATTGCTTTGGGCAGTATAGACATTTTAACAATATTTGTTCTTCCAATCCATGAACATGGAATGTCTTTCCATTTTTTTGTGTCGTCTTCAATTTCTTTCATTGATGTGCTACAGTTTTCAAAGTACAGTTCTTTCACCAAAATATGGAATGCTTCACAAATTTACATGTCATCCTTGCACATGGGCAACACTAATCTTCTCTGTATTGTTCCAGTTTTAATATATGTGCTGCCAAAGTGAGCTCTGTCTGATATTGTGCTCAATATCAGAATTCTAGTCTTCTCATTATTCTTCATGATTTCATGGATTCATATCTATTCCCTTTTTAGTCTCTAGATGTCCAGACTGAGAAGTTTTTATTACTTTAGTCCATCTGCATGTATACATCCATTGCTTTTCTCTGACCGGCTTTCAGTTCCATAGTTCTTCTTTCATTCTTTCTTCAAATAAAAATTCTACTGAGTACCCTAATGGTATGGAAAGAGGATGAAGAAGAGATTAAGAATCTGATTAACCCATAAACTGGATAATCAGTCTTTAAATTATTAAGAATCTATGCAGGGGCACCTGGGTGGCTCCCTCGGCTAAGCTTCCAACTTCGGTTCAGATCATGATCTTGCATCTCTGAGTTCAAGCCCTGCATCGAGCTCTGTGCTGACAGCTCAGAGCCTGGAGCTTGGTTTGGATTCTGTGTGTGTGTGTCTCTCTCTGCCCCACCTTACCCTCATGCTCTGTCTCTCTGTCTCTCTCTTTAAAAATAAATAAGCATTAAAAAAAAAAAGAATCTATTGCAGTATGCGGGACACCTGGATGGCTCGGTCAGTTAAGTGTCTGACTCTTGATTTCAGCTCAGGTCAGTATATCATGGTCCTGAGATCAAGCCCCACCTTGGGCTCCACACTGAGCTTAGAGCCTGGTTAAGAGCCTCCCCCCCCCCAAAAAAAAAAATCTATTGCACTACGAATACCTGGACAGTATGGTGCTAAAAATTTATTTGTAATTCTATTTTTCCAATCAATCGAGTAACTCAGAAATTCTAAGAAGTAAAGGAAATAGAGAAAAAATAGGGTGGGTATATCAGGCAAATTATATAGTCCTTTGTACTAACATTTCTGATGACTAGCTGAGGAAGCCACAGACAGCCTGATGAATCTCAGTCCTTCAGCCATGAAGAACCTCCTGCATCACATTCTCAGTGGCAAGGAGTTCGGAGTGGAACGAAGTGGTAAGATTGAAAAACCGCATTTCCATATTAGAGTATTAGCTTGGTCTCATTTGATTTTAAAATGTTTTTATTTTATCAGAGTAACCTTTCCCCCAACTAAATAGAACCCCAGTATATTAAACAGTTAAAAGCAAAGCTGTCTTCTGGAACAAGATTTGGAAACTACTGTATATGTCTCTTTTTTTCTGCTTAAATGACAAATCAACCAAGTGAATTACCATCATGTTTTGTTTTTGCACTGTTCTTTCGCATTATCTTGAATCTCTACTTTAGGACAACTGACAACCCGTATCATTTGAAACTTTCTTGTATTCCATTTGGCAGTAATTTAGTAGCATTTGCAGTAATGTGTCTGTGTGCATCAGATATATCAGATATATCCTTTCACCTGTGAATTCACATACATCTTAGGGTTCATTACAAATTAATCCTCCACTTGGCACTTGGCGGTTTGGCAGTACTGTTTGGTACCAAGTACCTAAAGCAGAGCAGATGAAAAAGGCTATCTCTCCTGTTCTACTTTCAGGCCCAGGATAAATAAACATATAATGTCAGATGGATGGATACTAGACCTTAGAATGGTAAAAGAAAGTCATAAAAACATTGCTTCTCAAGTATTACCGTGCATAAGGATCACATGGGGAACTTGCAAAAGTACAGACTGATTCAGTAGGCCTGTAGTGGGACCCAAGATTCTACTAACAAGCTCCTTGGTGATGCTGATGCTGGTTGTGTGTGGACCACATTTTGAATAGCACAGTTATAGTGGGTTTGTTGTTTTCATTATTATTATTAACATAAAAGGAGGACATATATATATATGTCTTTTAAGCATGGTGGAGAAAATTATTTGTACCTGATTATCCTCTCTCTTTCTGTTTAATCTGTCATGCTATGTAGTTCGTCCCACTGATTCAAATGTCAGCCCTGCTATTTCTATCCACGAGATTGGTGCTGTTGGGGCAACCAAAACAGAACGAACTGGGATAATGCAGTTAAAAAGTGAGATAAAGCAGGTAAGACATCTTGGGATATCTTGGGAGATTAGCTGGGATATTGTCCTGTTTAAGAACATTCTTTTGGAATTGTTCTTTATTAGAATCATGTGTTTTGTTTCCTATCCTGCATTTAATTGGAGCCATTTATTTTTCAGGTGGAATTTCGTAGACTATCTATCTCAACTGAGAGTCAGGTGAAACAACTAGGGATCCTTTAACATAATTTAACCTGCCTTTAGTTCTATATGACATGCATGAGCTCATGGCCTTTTTACAAATAAGATAACAAACCACAGAGTAACTTGTTTGGTTCTGTTTTGTAGCATTCATTTTATAAATAGCTTTCCTTTTATGGACCAAACTATTTTGCTAATTTTAGCAGGAAAGTAATTTGTTTCTGTTAGCAAGAAATTGAAACCCTGAGTTCCTCTTGTTAGAATTAACATGTGATTTTGGAATTAATTTTCTCTATGAGACTAGACTCCATTTCCTTACATTTAAGAACAGGTACTAGAGAGAACACCAGATTGGGTGAGGGCCTCTATACCATGGAATACTACATGGCAATGAGAAACAATGAAATCTGGCCATGTGTAGCAACATGGATGGACCTTGAGGGTGTTATGCTGAGCGAAATAAGTCAGGCAGAGAAAGACAAATATCATATGTGTGCACGTATAGGAGGATTAGGAGGAGCTTAACAGAGGACCAAGGGGAGAAGAAGGGCAGAAATGGTGGGGGAAAGGGGGAGAGGCAAACCATGAGAGACTCTTGAATGCTGACAAAAACTGAGGACTGGTGGATGTGGGGGGGAGGAGGGGTGGGCATGGAGGAGGGCACTTGTGGGGATGAGCACTGGGTGTTATGTGGAAACTAATTTGACAATAAACTATTTGTAAAAAATAAAAAAAAAAAATCTAGTTTCTCAGGGCTCCTGGGTGGCTCAGTCACTTGAGCGTCCAACTCTTAATTTCTTTTTGTTTTAAATTTATTTCTGAGAGAGAGAGAGAGAGACAGTGTGCGAAGGGGAGGGTCAGAGAGAGAGGGAGACACAGAATCTGAAACAGGCTCCAGGCTCCGAGCTAGCTGGCAGCACAGAGCCCGACGCGGGGCTCAAACCCACGAACTGTGAGATCATGACCTGAGCCGAAGTCGGACGCTTAACCGACTGAGCCACCCAGGTGCCCCCAAACTCTTGATTTCTGCCCAGATCAAGATCCAGCAGTCATGGGATCAAGCCCCATGTGAGACTCTGCTGCTTATGATTCTCTCTCTTCCTCTGCCCCCCTCTCCTGCGCTCGCTCTCTCTCTCTCTCTCTCTAAAATTAAAAAAAAAAAAATCCAGTTTCAGGTATTGTCCCCAAATTAGACTTTTATCATTTTTGTGATAGAGGTATACAAAAGGTGTTGTGGATATATAGAGGTAAAACATCAAAATCAGTCTGGGAGCTAGTGGGAGTCATCAAACATCATACTGTAGCCTCTTATTTTCCCTGCAGCTGAGAGTAGATGAATTATTGTGCTCTACAAAGAAATGCTTAACACAAACTTCCATAGCTTTTTTTCAACTTTGGGGAATCATGTGATTTTCAGAGTCTCCAAATTGAGAAGTACTGATTTGATCTCCCCTAGTAACACCTTTTTAAAAAAGTCTTAATGTTTTTATTTATTTTTGAGAGAGAGAGAGAGACAGCATGAGCAGGGGAGGGTCAGAGAAAGAGGGAGACACAGAATCTGAAGACAGGCTCCAGGCTCTGAGCTGTCAGCACAGAGCCTGATGCGGGGCTCGAACCCATGAACCGTGTGGTCATGACCTGAGCCAAAGTTGGACGCTCAACCGACTGAGCCACCCAGGTGACCCCCACCCAGTAGCGCTTTTTATGAAAATCTTAAAACTACTCCTCCTGATTTATGGTAGCTTGGAGTAGTAAAGCACATCCAGAAGAGGAGAGACCAAATGAAAAATTTTTGTTTAGGGTTTTATGGGAGTCAGAAACCATTTAGGACAAGAATGACCCAATGTTTGAAGTTTAATTTGAAGGAAACTTTTCAGATTTATGTTATACAAGGGCAAGAACTGAATGGACTAAGAAATGGTCTCATAATAGAAAACTGTTGACTATGACAGGTTTTTTTGCAGATAATTTGGATACTCTGAACATTTTCCTATCTGAAAGATGAAAGAACTATGTTTCATTCTGAAGAGTTAAACTGATGTTGTTGGTAAACAGTCCTTGTATTGGCTGAGAGCTATTGGCTAAACACTTTTTATAGTTGTTTATAGTCACACAGTATTACAAGTTCATTATATATTTAGAACTTGAAATCCCGTGTTCCCAGCTAGATTACTATGATATTAAGGACTTGACCTATCTGGCTATATCATTTAATTCCTTTTTTACACATCCACTGCCTATAGGACTTCAAGAAAGCCAAAATCATTAGGACTGTAATTTCAAGAACTGAGACACTTAAATTTTCATTACTTTCTAATTTCTAATTATCCATTTCCATCCTTACTTGCCTGTTTGGTATTTTGTATTGTTCTAAGCCCTTTTCTCTACCATTCACCCATGCCCTTTTTTTCTGATCCTGGGAAAAAATAATTTTAAAGGCAGTTTTTCTTTAGCCTTTGCCATGGCTTCTATAATAATGTTATTTCATCTGCTTTTTTAATAATAACATGCTGGCTAGTTACTTGAAGAGTCTGTAATCTTACTCTACTAATAACTTTTAAAAACACAAGTATTTGCCTTGCCTCATCTCTTTTAAAATCTTATTTTCTCAATTTTTTTATAGTCCAATGGTGGTCATCCCTTGGGTATAGATTTGACATCACCGTCTTTTCTGGTAACTGTTGTTATATACCATTCACAAGTATTTTGAATATGCTGTTATATAAGTCACAACATATACTGACTGAAAAGAAAGACAAAATGAATCAAGAACTAAAATAACTATAAATCAATTTCATGTATGGGGTAAAATCTTTCCATTTGATTTCCTACAAGGGGTGGAAGGGGGTTCAACTCTAGCCTCTTTTCCATTTCAGAAAACAAAATTCAATTTAATAAGTACTTAACTGTCTGTTTATGCATTTATTCTTTCAACTAATATAATTGATTGCATGTCTACTAGGTGCCAGACACTGTACTAGAAGGTATCAGCATCCCCTGGGAGTTTCTTAGAAATGTAAAATCTTGGTCCCTACTCTAGGCTTACTGAATCAGAAAGGCTTGGAAAAGGCACAGCAATCTGTGTTTTAATAAGCTTTCCAGGTGATTCTGATGCACTTTAAAGTTTGAAGGTCACTGGATTGACTATTATTCTGATTAGTAATTTATTTAGTAAATATTAATTGAGTGCCAATTTTGTACCAGGCACTGGAAGTAAAATAAGCAACAGAACAGATCTAGTCCTTGCCGTCATGAAGTTTACATTTTAGGAAGACTGATTTCTGATTAGATTCCCTTTGCTTAAACCAATGTAATGGCCTCTGACTTCAGATTTCTTAAACTGAAGAGATTAAGGCAACTCGAACTTTTTTGTTTGTTTTTTACAGCTGTATTAGCTATCATAAGTCCCTTGAATTTCCATGTGAGTGTTAGGATAAGCGTATCAGTTTCTGCAAAGAACCTGGTTGGGATTATGATGAAGACTGTGTTCAATCTGTAGATAAATTTCAGGAGTATTGCCACCTTAACAATGTTAAGTCTTCTGATCATGAACATGGGATTTCTTTCCATATATTTAGGTCTTTAATTTCTTTCCAAATGTCTTGTAGTTTTCAGAGTACATGTTTTACACTTCTTTTGTTAAATTTATTCCTAAGTATTTTATTCTTTCAGATACTATATTAAATGATTTTTTTTCTTAATTTCATTTGCAGATTGCTGATTGCTACTGTTTAGAAATTACAAGTGATGTTTATATTGATCTTATATTGTGCAATTTTACTGAACTCATTTATCATTCTAATTGTCATTCAGTGAATTCCTTATATATGATTATGTCATTTAAAGATGTAGTTTTACTTCTTCCTTTCACTCTGAGTGTCTTTTATTTATTTTCTTTACTTAATAGCACTGGCTAGAACCTCTAGTGCAATGCTGATTAGGAGTACTAAGAGTAAAAACATCTTTGTCTTATTCTAAACTTAAGAGGAAAAACATTCAGTCTTTGACCATTTGTTATGATGCCAGCTGGGGGGTTTTGTGGATGTAGTTCATTAGATTGATGAAGTTCCCCCTCTGTCCCTAGTTTGTTGAGTGTCTTTATCATGAAGGAGTGTTAGCTTTTATTGAATGCTTTTTCTGCATCTATTAGGATGATGTGGTTTTTATCCTTTATTCTATTGATACGGTGTATTACATTAATTGATGGGTGTGAAAACTGTGAATTTCTGAAGTAAGTTCTATTTCATCATGGTGCATAATCCTTTTTTATGTTGCTGAATTTGGTTTGCTAGTATTTTGTTGATTTTTTAAATCTATATTCAGAAGGGATATTGATCTGTAGTTTTCCTGTGATGTCTTTCTCTGATTTTGGAATAAGGTAATACTGGCCTCAAAATGAGGAAGTTCCTTATCCTTCTCTGTTTTGGGAGAGTTTGTGAGGAAATGATAATTCATCTTTAAGTGTTTTAGAGAATTAACCAGTGAAGTCATCTGTGCCTATGCTTTTCTTTGTGGGAAGTTTTATAATTACTAATTTGATCTTTATTATAGATCTATTCACATTTTCTGTTTCTTCTTGAGTCAGGTTGGGTAGTTTATGTCTTTCTACGAATTTGTCCATTTCATCTAAGTTATGTAATTTGTTGACATGTGGCTGCTGATGGTCCTTATAGTCCTTTTTATTTCTTTAAAGTCAGAGGTGATGTCCCCTTTTTCTGTCCTAATTTTAATACATTTGGGTCTTAACTTTTTTGGGGGGAAGGTGCTGTCTAGCTAAAGATTTGTCAATTTACTTTATATTTACTGTCAAAGAAACAAATTTTAGTTCCATTGTTTTTTGCTCTGATCCCTGGTGGTCTAGTGGTTAGGATTCGGCGCTCTCTCATTGTTTTCTGCTGTTGCTTTTCTAGTCTCTATTTTATTTCTTTCTCCTGCAGTGATTATTATTGCTTCCTTTTTGCTTTCGGTTTAGCTTGCTCGTTTTTTTTTTTTTCCATTGTCTTAAGGTAGAAGGTTTGCTTATTGATTTGAAATATTTCTTCTTTTTTAATACAAGAATTTATGACACAAATTTCTCTTTAAGCACTGTTTTAGCTGCATCCCATAAGTTTTGGTATGTTGTATTTTCATTTTCATTTATCTCAGAGTGTTTCCTTTTTTTTTTTTTAACAAATAGTTTATTGTCAAGTTGGTTTCCATATAACACCCAGTGCTCATCCCCACAAGTGCCCTCCTCCATGCCCATCTCCCTCCAACCCCCCTACACCCATCAGTCCTCAGTTTGTTCTCAGCATTCAAGAGTCTCTCATGGTTTCCACCTCTCCCTCTACCCTCTATTTCCCCTCTTCTTCTCCCCCATGGTCCTCCGTTAAGTTCCTCCTAATCCTCCTATATGTGCAAACATATGGTATTTGTCCTTCTCTGCCTGACTTACTTCTCTCAGCATAACACCCTCAAGGTCCATCCATGTTGCTACACATGGCCGATTTCATTCTTTCTCATTGCCATGTAGTATTCCATTGTATAGATAAACCACATCTTCTTGATCCATTTGTCCGTTGATGGACACTTAGGCTCTTTCCATGTTTTGGCTATTGTTGAGAGTGCTGCTATGAACATTGGGGAACATGTGCTCCTATGCATCAGCACTCCTATATCCCTTGGGTCAATTCCTAGCAGCGCTATTGCTGGGTCATAGGGGAGTTCTATTGTTAATTTTCTGAGGAATCTCCACACTTCCAGAGAGGCTGCACCAGTTTACATTCCCACCAACAGTGTAAGAGGGTGCCCGTTTCTCCACATCCTCGCCAGCATCTAGAGTCCTCTGATTTTCTCATTTTAGCCATCTCAGAGTGTTTTCTAATTTTCCTCGTGATTTCTTTCTTAAACCACCAGTTATTTAGTGGCATACTGTTTAATTTTCCACATATTTATAAATATACAAAATTTCCTTCTGTTTTTGATTTCTAGTTTAATTTCATTGTAGTCAAGAGCATGCTTTGTCTAATTTCAGTTATTTTAATTTGATTGAGGCTTGTGTTATAGCCCATGAAAGCAACAAACTAAGCCATAGACCAGCTATAATTTTAACAGAGATAACCAAGGCAAGAGACAGCTAAGAAACTCCCAGGTCATAAGTATTTGTATAGCTCTTTTTAAGTATCACTGGATTGCTTTCTAAAAGGATCTAGATTTACAAAGGTTTACATTGTTGCTAGCTACCCATAAGTCTACTAGCTTCACTGTAACCTCTTTATCTTGGGTGTTACGTTTTATATGTGGTTTCTAATTCTACTGACTCTGTTTATTATTCACTGTGCTATAATACTTTATCAGAAGATCAGAAATAACTTTTGATTTATGTTCTTTACTCTCTTCTCCCAAGTCACCTGGAACATCTGTGACTCCAGGTAGTGGGTCCTTTCCTAGAGGTCAACAGACATCCAAAGATAATCGTCAAGGTCAGTGGCAACGCCGAAGAAGGCTAGATGGAGCACTGAACAGAGTCCCAATTGGATTTTATCAAAAAGTATGGAAAGTTTTGCAGAAGGTATGCATAACACATTGTAGATGTCTCTTTATTTTCCCTTTTGATATCCTCAGTCTCCTTTGCTGAGATACGACTTGACTGTGACCTCACTATAATTATATAACTGTCATATGCTCATGTGGACAAAACCTAGAAGAATACAAAATCAATGAAGTTGATTTGTTATTTTGATATTATTTCTAATTTAATCTCTATTATTGTCACTAGGGTGTTGTTTATAAATTATATTTCAAAAATCATCACTTCTCTGCCTTTGCCCATACTTGAACATTGTTGGACACTGTGATACATTTCCTGCTGATCACATTTGGTGATAAAGAGCCTGCTTTCTTTGTAGCTTTTTTAGAGTGGAAATGTTATTTGTAGCAATGTGCTGATGCTGTAGTAAAATAGCTGGGGTGTCTAGGGAGTTAGCATAGGAAGCTGTTCTATTTTTTTCTTGGATGAAAACTTCTAAATAAATGCAAGATGATAATGATGCTAATGACCCAGAGACTCTGTTAGTGTGACCAATTTTTGTTTTTCTTTCAAAGGCCTGGCTTGCCAAAGACATTTAAGGGGACATCATACCATTATGATTGTGACAGATTTAGAGGGCCAAGAAGACCACAGTAGTCATTCATAGGTCACATTTATAGTCTCTTAGGTGGCAGTTTCTGCTTCATTGCCCTTGGCAAGGACCTGAAGAAGATTTCATCCAGGGCTTCAAAACCTTAGTTATGTTGCTCCCCTTAGCACACTGATACTCTTCCAGAGACTGAAACAAGTGATCTTTTGGAAAGGTAAAAGTTGATTCCTCAGACTAGTGGCTCTGGCAATCTTCTTTTCAGAGAGTATTATTAAAACTCTCCATCTAACTTCTGTACTGCCCTGGTCACAGACAGGTATTTTATCTCTACAGTTATGCCTGGGTTATGGCAATTCAATTTCACAGACATGTAGTGGGTGCTGTTCTACCCAGGATACTGTGGAACATATCTGTTCTTATCATCAAGAAGTTTAATCCATACTTATCTTCTTAAATAGCAGCTATAATGTAAAGCCAAAATGTGTTATGATAAAGGTATAGAACCATAAGGCCTTGCAAATACAAGAAAAGGAACATTTAAATATGACTGGGAAGATTGAGTATCATATGGAAGAATCAAAACTTGGACTTGGAATCCTAATGTAAGAGGATAAATGCCTTCTTTTTTCATTCCATTCCTTTTAGAATGAATATAACATACTCATACTATTGGCACATATGTTTGCAGTCTGGTAATTCTCTGTACTAAGACTGTTATTTGGCATATGGAACATGGGTTGGAAGTGTCAGGTACCAGAGCCAGTAAACCATGCCAGATTGGAATCTTTGTCAATGGCTTAATATATATTGTTTTAATTTATTTAACATCTAAAATGGCAAGTCCTTAATGCCCATTGCTATGTATTTTTTGTAGTGATCATTTATTTTTTATTTTTTTTTTAATTTTTAAATTATTTTTTAATAGAATTTATTGTCAAATTGGCTAACATACAGTGTGTAGTGTGTTCTTGGTTTTGGGGATAGGTTCCCATTGTTCATCGCTTCCATATAACACCCAGTACTCATCCCAACAAGTGCCCTCCTCAGTGTCCATCACCTATTTTCCCCTCTACCCCACCTCCCATCAACCCTCAGTTTTTTCTCTGTATTTAAGAGTCCCTTATGGTTTACCTCCCTCCCTCTCTGTAACTATTTTTTCCTCCTTCCTTCCCCCATGGTCTTCTGTTAAGTTCCTCAAGATCCACATATGAGTGAAAACATATATCTGTCTTTTTCTTACTGACTTATTTCACTTAGCATACCTTCCAGGTCTATTCACATTGCTGCAAATGGCATGATTTCATTCTTTCTCATGGCCAAGTAGTATTCAATTCTATATATAAACCACATCTTCTTTATCCATTCATCAGTTGATGGACATTTAGGCTCTTTCCATAATTTGGCTATTGTTGAAAGTGCTATCAACATTGTGGTACATGTGCCCCTATGCATCAGCACTACTGTGTCTTTTGTATAAATTCCTACTAGCCATTGCTGTTTAATACTTGAGTTGATGATGAGAGAGAAGATAAAATATCATTCATTTATATATTATTTCTTGAGCATGTGCTGTATGGTAGGCAGTGTCCTAGGTGCTCACAGTGATACAGCAAGGAACAAAATAGACAATAGTTGTCCTTATGGAGCTTAGATTCTGCTATTCAATAAATAATAAATGTGATAAGTAAATTATATAGCATGTTAAAAGAAGACAAGTACTGTAGTAAAAGTACAGCAGGTTGAGACCATCAAGAGCACTGATGGTGGAGGGGGTAAGGGAATGCTTAACTAGAAAATTTAGTAACTGCTGGGCACCTGGGTGACTTAGTCAATTAAGCATCCAACTTCAGCTGAGGTCATGATTTAATGGTTTATGAGTTCGAGCCTCGCATCAGGCTCTGAGCTGACAGCCCAGAGCCTGGAGCCTGCTTTGGATTCTGTGTCTCCCTCCCTCTGCTCCTCCCCTGCTCATGCTGTGTCTCTGTCTCTCAAAAATAAATAAACATTTTTAAAAAAATTTTTAAAGGAAATGTAGTAACTATACAAGTCTGAAAAATGCATATCATGAGAGTTTTTCTTCAGCCTAAAAATCTTTCTTACATTGACTTTTTTAGGGAAATTGACAAACTTTAAGTTGGTGATAAAATCTATATGTAAATGTAAAAATTATTACAAAAATGATAAATGAGAAGATTTTATTGACTGAAACAATAAAAGCAGTAGTAATCAAGACTGTGATAATTGGCATAAGAATAAACATATAGATGAATGGAACAGAGTTAAGATTACATGAATAAACCCTTTTATGTATGGTCAAGTGATTTTGGGCAAAGATGCTAAGGCCTATTTGTGATGGGTCTGAGACCTAGAATGATATCTTTCCTGATAGTCTCTGAATCTTTGGGGCTAGTCTATCCCAGAAGGTAGACCAAACACAAAACTAAAGATAAAAATAATGCCTTTAAAGCAGCCAGAGAGAAACATTGTATTAATCATAAAGGAACAATTACATAAGTAACTGCAATCCAATCCAATCTCTAACTCTTCCACTCCTTTAAATAGAGGGTAAATCTTGCGTCTCCTATAGCCCAGCCCTGTTTCTTGCCACATAATAATCGCAAGTCCTTGGCAAGGACACTTGGGCTGCAGAGCCTTTCACTGGCCTGTGATTACTCAGCATCTACCCCATGAAGCACACTGCTGAGCTGGCAATATGTACGAGAGCTTTTCATCAGGAAGTATCCTTCACTTGGGATGATAGAATAGTAAAATCATGGAGCTGGAGCTAGGCCCAAAAAGTCCATGGTCTTTGTACCCAACTGAGAAATTTAAAATGACCCCCTTTCCATAGCATTCCTGGTGACAGTGTTCATAAAATAATAGGACATCCATTTGAGAGGTAAATCTTCCTAATAATAATAATTAATTTATAATCTTTTGGAATCACTGAGTGTCTTAGACAGAATGTTTGTGTGCTTTTCAAAATTTGGGAAGTTTTTAGATTATAGTTCTTTAAATATTTTATCAGCCCTGAACTCATTCTCTTCTCCTGAGATGTCAATTACCTGAATGTTAGACCTTTTCTTAATGCTCCAGGTCTTGAGGTTTTTTGTTGTTGTTTGTTTGTTTGTTTCCTTTTATGTATCTTCTAATTCGTGGCTAACCTATTGGTTTTTTTCTGCTTTTTCAAGCATGTTTGTAATCACATGGAATATTTTGGTAGCTCCTGTTTATCAGCATATCCTTAGTGATAACATGTTTTTGCTGTTTTGCAGTGTCATGGACTCTCTGTAGAAGGTTTTGTTCTTCCTTCTTCAACCACTAGAGAGGTGAGATTCTGTGTCTTCCACATAGATGTGATTGATGGTTTGTGTCGCTAAAGTATTTCAGTGATCATTTTCAAAATAACAGTTCTATGACTCTAAATCAACTAAATATGAAGTACAGTTGAGAAAAGGAGAGAATGTTTTTTAAAGACAGAATAGGAAGATAAATAGAATGGGAATATTAGAGAATAATTATGTGTTACATTAATTATATAAGGACAGCCGCTTTTAATGGTTAAGTTAGACTGGTTTGTGTGAGTATTGCCAGAGTTGGAGAGGGCAGGCAAGATAGAAATCTAGGAATGGATGACCTCTCACATCCCCATCATTCTCATTTCCACCTTTCTATCATACAATGCTTATAGACTATTAGATTATATTAGAGGTCCTCAGCTCTAACCATATGTCACAGCCACCTGAGCTCCTGTCTCCAATTTAGTGGATTAAAATCTTCAAGGATGGAACCTGAGCATCTGTACTTTTAAAAGAAAAATCCTTGGGGCACCTGGGTGGCTCAGTCAGTTGAGCATCTAACTCTTGATGTTGGCTCAGGTCATGATCAGGCCATGGGATCAAGTCAGCATGGAGCCTGCTTAAGATTCTATTTCTTTCTCTCTCCCTCTGCCCTTCTCTCTCTCTCTCTGTCTCTCTCTCTGTCTCTCTCTCTGTCTCTCTCTCTCTCTCAAAAAATCCTTAGAATGAGTCTGGTATAGAACTATAGTTAGAAAATATTGCCATGAACCACAGACATATATTATTGGGTGCTTTTATATTTCCCTTTTTGCCCAATCACATAGAAATGATAAAGAAATAACTTTTATACAAAGCCAACAAAAGAACTAGCAAATTAGGAACACTAAGACTGATTGGTAGGATATTCGCAAAACACTGGAGTTGTTGGAGGGGCAGGTGCAGAAAACTAATGATATGCTTCAGGGCCTCACTCTTGCCTCTAGGCCTCTTCTCTAATAAAGGACACTGTGCCCTCTCTTTGTCCTTTCTCTGCTTTTAAGCAAGATTGAAATGTTAATATAATTAATAATAATAATACACACCCAAATGGTACCTTTAAGAGTCTTCAAAGTATCTTCATATATTCTTTAATTTAATCTTTAACACAGGTGTGTAAGATACCTAAGGAAGAGATTGTAGTTCCCAATTTACAAATATGGAAACAAATTTAGGGAAATGAATTGTTCAAGGTCATAGAACTAGTAACGAACAAAGACCCTGGTCTTTAGGGTCCAAATCTATATTGCCACCCAAAAGTATATACTCAATACAATTTTACCAAAAATTATTCTTCACTGCTCTTCACCCTAAAATAACTTTGTATTTCCTCATGCCCATTTTAATCTAACAGTATATAAATGTTTTACATAATTCTAGTCATCCCGTACATATAGTTTTAAGTTCTACGTAAATTTTTCCTTTATCCACAGTCATATTTATTCTTTTAAATGACTCTATAATAACCCATGAAGTTGCTGTACCAAAATATGCCATTATTTACATGACCATTCTCTTGATTAGATTACTTTTAGTTTTACACTTGTGACTAATGCTGCTATACTCTTTTTTTTAATTTTTTTAATGTTTTATTTACTTCTAGGAGAGAGAGAGAGCAGCGTGAGCAGGGGAGGGTCAGAGAGAGAGGGAGTCACAGACTGAAACAGGCTCCAGGCTCTGAGCTGGCAGTCAGCACAGAGCCCGACGCGGGGCTCGAACCCATGAACTGCGAGATCATGACCTAAGCAAAAGTCGGACGCTTAACCGACTAAGCCACCCAGGCGCCCCTATAAATACTCTTGAACATAGGGCTTTTTTCCTCTCTTGAATTATTAGCTTCAGATACACTCTCAAAAATAGGATTGTGGGTTAGGGGGCATTGACACTTTTATGACCCTTATGCATTTCCAGACTGCATTTCAAAAAGATCAGACCAATTTACTCACTCAGGTACTTTGAAGGAGACCAAACTGTGCTCTTGGCTATAGTGCTTTTCCTGCCTTTCACAATAGGTGATTGATGCCTCCTGGGTGATGGGGTCTTAGGAATTAATTTTTTTTTCTCTATCACAGATGACTCCAGGCGAGATTAAATTCTCTGTTCATGTGGAGTCTGTCTTGAACCGTGTACCTCAACCAGAGTACCGCCAGCTTCTGGTCGAAGCCATCCTTGTCCTCACCATGATGGCAGATATTGAAATTCATAGTATTGGAAGCATCATTGCTGTGGAAAAGATAGTGCATATTGCTAATGACTTGTTCCTTCAAGAACAGGTAGGCAAGCAGCAAGCCTGTTGTTTTCTCCAAGGGGAATGTCTGACTAACCTGACTACATTCAGAGCTCTTCAGGAAGCCAGGGTCACTTTCTTGTGCACTCTTCCTCATAGCTCTCTTCTGGGCCCCTTTATAATGGCTCTGAGCCCTGTTTGCAAAAGAAGTAGGCTGCAGGACGGCCTCTGTCTTTTACCAAGTGTTTTTGTGATTGTGTTAGATGGTAAAGTTGCCTGGAATTCAGGAGGCTTTTATGCTTTTCATCATATTTCGTTCTTATTATAACATGACTTTTTGTAGCAATAAGGACTTAAGAGATGACTGGATAGCATAATCTTTTTGGGCTATTAAGGAAAAGAGAACATTTGATCTTGGCTTGGTTTTGTTTTGTTTTTGCATTGGCTACTTACCTATAGGAAAATATTAAAGTGAAACTTCTCATTCTACATTTAAAAACTTTTTCTTAATGTATCTTCTTCCAGGAAATTAACCACGTTTAAGAAATGCAGACTATTGAAAGCTTTCCAAATTTTCCTAGATTAAGAGTAGGAACACTAAGGTGAAGGACATGCCCTGTTGTCAATAGGAAAATCTCCAAAAACTGTAATAGGTGTTTCATTCTATTATTAGGTACTGTCAGGAAATGCAAAATAATAATAATAATAATAATAAAATAAAAAGTATCCAGGACAGTCCTAATTTTAAAGATTCTGGATTGCTGTTAGTCTGTGTATCAGCAAATATGATCCCTTTTAGGCATAGATTCTAGCTTGGAAAGCTTACAGTCTATTTGGATTAAGTTGACTTAGAAAGAAATAATCATCAAAAGCAAGATAAAATAATACGTGCTGAAATCAGTAGTACTGGAAAGATTCAGACCCAAGTCCCTCTGGGGTGATTTGTAAGTATTAACACTTGACTCCTAACAGGTACAACTCATTTAATTAACTGATTATACTTAACTTTCAAAAATTCTGAACAATTAATACTTTAGCAGTAATATCATGGGGGACACCTGGGTGTCTCAGTCAGTTAAGCATCCTACTTCGGCTCAGGTCATGATCTCATGGTTCATGGGTTTGAGTCCCACATCAGGCTCTGCTGTCAGCTCAGAGCCTCGAGCCTGCTTTGGATCCTCTGTCCCCCTCTCTCTCTGCCTCTCTCTCTCTGCCTCTGTCTCTCTCTCAAAAGTAAACATTAAAACGATTTTATTAAAAAAAATAATGTCATAGGATTTGGGTATCTAGTGAAAAATGCGCCTATAGAAACTCACATTCAACATTTTTGTGCATAATTCTGATCCTGACATTCAACTAGCTGGTGATGGGGAGGAGGCTCTGAGTTATCCCAATCAGGACTTTAGTAGGATTAGTAATTTTTCCTTTCCCCTGTGTTCTCCCACCCTTAAAAACCAAACAGAAAACCCTCGGGGCAGATGATACCATGTTGGCCAAGGATCCTGCATCTGGCATCTGTACTCTTCTGTATGACAGTGCACCCAGTGGCAGGTTTGGCACCATGACCTACCTCTCCAAGGCGGCTGCCACCTACGTACAGGAGTTCCTGCCTCACAGCATCTGTGCCATGCAGTGAGGCCTCTGGGCCCTGGCTGCGGGAAGCCTTTTGACAGCTGGTTCCTGCCTCGGTT
This sequence comes from Proteles cristata cristata, assembly GCA_017311185.1. Lineage (NCBI taxonomy): Eukaryota > Metazoa > Chordata > Mammalia > Carnivora > Hyaenidae > Proteles > Proteles cristata. The sequence goes on from JAESUZ010000917.1 coordinate 33,505, forward strand.
GATCATGCATGAGACTGAAATGTGTTGGTCTGATCACTCCTACCCTGCCCTTTTCCATCCCATCCCATCCCAACCAAGAAGAATGAACTTTTCTGATCCACTAACTACTTAAGAAGTGAACCTCTGCCTGGAGGAATATGCCCACCCAGGCACTTTCTTGTAGGCCTTAATTCTTTCATGGTTCATGGAAGTTTGCATGTGTTTTTATCCTCCAGATTCGTTACAAATTTAGTTTCCTAACTACTGTTTGGAGAGCAGTTATTAATAATAACTTATCCCTGAAGTTTGGAAATTTTTCTTATGTGTAATTTCATTGTATGAATGAGTGGTGGGGGTTTGGGACATTATTTCAAGTGGGAAATCCTAAAGTGTTGGATTTTATACTGCCACAAATTGGAAATATCTATTCTAAGTGACTTGTCTTGGGAAAGGAGAGTACCAGATCATGGTTTTCTTCTTTACTCACACGTTGCCTCACACTGAGTGATGAACGCCTTTCTGTATAGAATTATTGTCCCTGCTCTTGCCTTCTCTGTGTCTGCATATATAATTCCTACTCTCCCTTTGGTGAAATCTCCAAAAAAAAAAAAAATACAAGTGTCTGTATTTAAGACTTCCTGTATTAGCAATTGAAATCACATTTTCTGAAGATGGCTGATGCTCAGAGATGTGTCTGTAGCAGAAAATGCAGAATAACCCAGGAGCTAGGAGCCCAATTTCAAAAAGGAAGGGAGAAGAGAAGATGCCTGCAATAGTATCTTACACTAGGGAACAGAGAGGGAATCAGAGGTAAGCTAGTGCCCCAAAGAGAGCCTTGTGCACCAACTTTTGCCTCTGAAGAGTAGGCCAACATACAATACGCAGAATAATTGAAGTCTTTGTCTTTGGCAAACAGGAATCCAGCAGTCAAGTCTATAGCCTTCCCAAGCAGTCCTCCCTTGGTGGTCCTTACCTGTCTGTCTCACTCGCCTACTCACTTTCTACAGCATCCAACTCCCACCTGCCACCAACTCCCTGCCTTCCCATCAGTTCTTAAACTCTTTCACTTACATTTTCACTCCCTGATTCTAGTGTTCATATCTCTGTGTATTTTGATATCTGTGGGCATATCTCTATTTCTTGTAAATAACTACAGTTGTGTGTGTGTCTCAGCATACACAGGAATTTTTCTGAATGTTACTAGTTTCGATGTGTCTGTATATCTATCTGTATCTAAATTTGGCAGACTATCTAAATATCTGGATGGTGGTGACTGTGGCCCCAGGCTGACACACCAAGAGTATGAAGGAATCCATAAGTCCTTTTCTGTAGTCCCATGCTTAGGTAGCCTCGTTTGAAGAATGTTTCTCCTACCTTTCTTAGTTCAGGCTGCTGTAACAAAATAATGTAGACTGGGTGGCTTAAATAACAAACATTTATTTCTTACGTTTCTGGAGGCCGAGATACCCAAGATCAGGATGCCCACAGACTCAATGTCTGGTGAGGCCCCTCTTCCTGGTTTGCAGATGGCCACCTTCTTGCTGTGTCCTCACATGGCAGAGAAAGGGGGAAGGAGGGTGGGTACTATAGTCCCTTCTTTTTCTTCATAAGGGCACCAGTTTTCTCATGGGAACTCTTCCCTATGACTTCGTCTCAACCTGATTACCTTCCAAAGGCCCCCACCTCCAAATCCCATCACCTTGGGGATTTTAGTATACGTGCTGCTAAAACGAGCACATCGTCACCTTGGGGATTAAGGCTGAATTCCCAATGTGAATTTTGGAGGGATACAAACATTCAGTCCATAGCACTTTCATTCTCCTTGTTTATGTATAAAGACTCTACTAATTTACCTGTTTGCACTCAGGTAACTTCCTACTTTGGTCTTTTCCTTTCTCTCAGATTTTTCTGACTTTTCTCCAAGAATGGGGCTGGAGCTGGAAAGCTCTCTGAACAGTTCTTACAGAACCAATGACAGTCTTTTAAGTGCATAAGTAAGCGAGCATACTAAGTAGGGTGATAGAAAACAGCGGAAATGAGAGAAGATAGCCAACCTTTTTAGTAGGTCTCTCAGAGCAAATAGAAACACACAGTAAGTAGCTTTTTGATTATGTGATTTTTCTGGCCACTTTATGAAGATAACTTATGACCTGTTCTCATACCCTTTGTCTTTTCACTGGCCGCGTACCCCAGCCACAGGAAGTACATCCGGAGCGGCGTAGGTGAAAACCGCCGCTCTCCCCATGCTAATTTGCCTGAACTGACACTGACTGCTTTCTTACTCTGGGCTTACTAAATTGCCTATCACTGTGCTCTCCATCCAGTGCTGTTTCACGTTTAAAGTAACTTTTTAGAAAACTTGATCTGCATTTTGTTCTTTGTAAGCATGTGATACTAAAAGAGACTTTGGACTTTTTTTTTTTAAGCACTTCTGTTCTGAAACTAGAATTAAAAGTTGGGATGTCCAATTAAATTACGTCTGATGCCAGTGTGCAAAACTTTATGTGTGTTTTTGTGACTGTGGTTTATTTCGTGGCTCTATTTTTCATACTCTGTTTAATTATACAGTACAAAGCTCATTAACTGGGTCAAAGTAGAATTATCTTAATATGGAAATCATATATATTCTATAATATGTTAGATAATATGGGTAAAGAAACACAGTTTTATCTTTCAACTACATAGCTGCTCAAACTAGGCTTACTAAATTAAAACAGGCTTATTGACATCTTTAGGGGACCTGTCCTGATGAATGAATATGACCAATTTTTACTCAGTATTACAATTTTGTGCAAATGGGGCTTTTGTACCACTGGAGGGAACTTAATAACAATTTGTTCTCCTAAGTATTATAAATATTTGGCAGAATCCTGTTTATAACTACTCATTAGCCATCATGTAACAAGAGAGAGTATATTCAGTAAGGAGCAACCAGTCTCCAGCCCCATCCTTGTTAATTAGGTTTCACTACACAGTAGAAATTTTATGCAACTGGTGGGGCAAACATTGTTTTTACCCATGGCTCACAGAACCTCTACAGCCCCCCACCCCTTTGCACTTACTCAATACCTAGTACCTACAGTAATGCAGTGGAGATAAATACAGGGTTTTCCACATTTAGTCTTCGTTTCCTATTAAACTTGAGTGACCTTAAGTCTTGATTTGCCCAGGACAGCCTCCATTTATGCCTGTTGTCCTGGCATAATTATTAATAGCACTCTTTGTCACTCTCAAAAGTGTCCCAGTTTGGATGATATGGTTGCCCTATATTTAGCAGAAGTCTGATTTCTTTTAAGGCTAGGCCTAAAAGCCAAGGACGTGTTCTCAAAAGTATTCTTGCAGTTGTGGTGTGGGAGTAAGGAAACAGTAGGGGGGAGACTTAAATAATATCTCTTAAATCCTAAGCAATATGTGAGTGCTTACCAGATGCCAGACATTTTTATACAGGCAGTTGGCAAGAACCATCTTATTCTAGCTTCACAGTTACCATGTGAGCTAGATACTGTTGTCATCCCCATCTTACAGATGAGGGAACTGAGGTGCTGAGCATTTAAGCAAATTGTTCAAAATCAAACAGCTGGTAAGCAGTAGAGCTGGGATTTGAGCCCAAGCAGTCTGGCTCTAAAGTTCCCATTCTTGACAATGACACCCTCCATGGAAAAGACATTAAAAACAAGGGTCAGTCTGTTGAGCACAGTTTAGGCATCTGTGGGCAGATTGTATGGCACAGTGGGCAATGGGCACAAAAAAGGTGACCACAGGAGTACTGCCTTTTCAGTGTGTTTGCTTTCCCTTCTGCTTGCTTCTGTCAGCAAGTGAAGACAGGCAAGATTGCCAAAAGAAGTGGCATAGCCCAACCTGAACTTGCTGGTTCAAAAACTACCTTTAGCAATAATGGTTGAAGAAAGTGGGTCAAGGAATTTATCCAGGGTACACACCAGTACACTTTGGAGCCAAAGTTCAACCTACTTCCTCTGAATTTAGGCCTTCCACCTGCAATTCTAGTGCTTTGGGAAGGGTTTCCTTCCCAAGTTAAGGACCATATGGATATTAAGCATGTGGAAAATTGAGGTTAGGGACCTGTGGCATGGTTTGTGCTCTGTCTTCATCATGAACAAGGGTCCAGCCACCCTGTGAGATTTGCTGCACGAATAGGCTGCCAATTTCAGAACCTCATTGCAACAATTTATCTTACTCCATACTTGAGTCATCTTGCCACATTGTGTGTCAAATGAGGATACTGTTTCACTTTAGAAGTGTGTTGAAGTGTTCAGCTACCCTACCTGCTGCTAGATCTGAAAGAACACAGAGAACGATCCACTTTGGTATCATCTTATTACAGTCCAGATTTTAGGTGCCAGCTGGCCAGCCTGTATTCTGCCCTCTTCCTTCCCCTGCCTATCCATGGCCCAGGACAAATCCCATTTCCTCTTTATATTGCCAACCTGTTACAGTCTCACCTTTCAGTCAACTCCTACATCCACACAGACTTCTTCCCCTCTGTCTCTAAATGTGTGCATTTCTCTCTTATCTTAAAAACAATCATTCATGAACTCTAACATCCCCTGATACACTAACTCCTTCCTTTCACAATCAAATTTCCTCAAAGAGGCTGATAGTGTTGGTTTCACTCCTTAACCCCTTGCAATCTGGCTTCCTCCCCGCCTTGTGTGTGTGTGTGTGTGTTTGTGTGTGTTGTGTGTGTTTTCTCATAGAGCACAAGTGAGCTCCTCCTAATGGCAATGATATTGTTACTACCTCTCCCTTCTTGTGACCCTCTCATCCCTCAATTTCTGTGAAACTGTACTACATTTGTTCTCACTCATTTCTTCTTTTGTCTCCTTTCTGGCATCTTTTTCTCCTCCTAACCTCCACAAAAAGGCATTCCCAAAAGTTACACTCTTCTTCCTAGGTCAAAAGATTCTCACCATGGTGTGGGGTAGGCTTTAAAAAGTGACATGGTCTGATTTACTTTTTGTTTTGTTTTGTTTTGCCCCAACTTCATTCTGGTGTCTGCAAAAAAGACTAGATTGTAGTTCTGCAAAAGCAGAGGTGAGATATTGCAGAAAGTCCAGGTGAGGGATGACAATGCCAGGACTGGGGTAGTGGCATCTCTTTTCCCATTGCCCATACCCTAGTTTAAATCATCATTACTTTTAATGTGGACCACTGCAGCAGTCTCACTACCTCTAGTCTTTCAATAGCTAATCTTTCCTCCATGCCACTCCTGTAGAAATCTTTTGTTTGTTTGTTTGTTTGTTTGTTTGTTTAAGATTGCTGTTTAAATATCTCCTCATTTGCCACAGGATGAATTCTGTTCTCTTTAGCCTGGGATTTACAACCCTTCATGATCCAGCTCTTCAGCTAAACTAGACTAGAAATGTTCTCCTTTGTGCTTTTGCTTATGCTGTTGATTCTAGTCAGCATGCCCCCTAGCCCCCCACCCCCGGCTCACATCCTCACCAAGTAAAATCCTGTCCATACACTAAGACCATCTCAAATGCCACTGAACAGGAATTCTAGTTGCCACTTATTAAGTACTTAATGCTTAGTTATGAAGTAATCTAAGCCTCCTACATTCATTATATGACTCTGCTGCATTGCATACTGGTTTTTGTGTATTTGTGTCATCTCTACAAGAATGCAAATTCTCTGAGAGCAGAAATAAGATTGTAGTCCATCTTGAGAATTAAATCCTTCACTGTTATACATGTAGTTGCCTTCAGATAAATGTTTAATGAATGATTGAATGATTGTAGAACTTTGAACCAGTTCTAAAAGAAGCATAAGGACTTACATTCCAGTTAAAGAACACATCATGGGGGTGGGGTGGATTTTCCAGAATAGTAAGTATTCAGGGAATACTAAGTAGAGGATTGAACAAAGTTAGATTTAACACAAAGTCATCCTGCAGGAATTAAGTTAAAGTAGTAAAGGGAATGTCCAACGGCTTCAGTGTCAGGCAGACCTGGTTTTGAATTCCTGCTTTTCTGCTTAATAGGTGTGTGACATTGAACAGCCATTTGCTCTCTCTCTAAACTGCATCTGTAAAATGGGCATTTTACAACATCCCTCATAGGACTTTTGCAAAGATGAAATGAGATAATATATCCGGGTGCATACCAGAATACTCAATAAGTGTTTATAGAGTTAAAAAAAAAAAAAGGCAAGCTAGTTTTTGAAGGAGGTAAGGATATTGGATTGTCTGAGAGGTGTTAGCAGGTCACTTCAGGTTGATGTGAGAGGTGGAGGAGGGGAAGACTTAGGAACTGGCCAGCTTGCATCATATCATAGGAGCTGCCAGGAGCCTGGAAATACTGATGATAATTCTAAAACTGCTTCAGGATATTATGTAATGTGGAGCCTCACACTAAATCTAAAATATTTCAGTAACCCTTGTATAGCTCCAGAAGCAAAAGAGAGGGAGGGAAGGGAAGCTGAAGTTTGCAAACATCACTGAAAGTATCTGCTCACCTCCTTCCACATGAATTTTCAGAGTAATTTGACATCACTGCTTGATTGGAATCAACAAAGCAATTTCCAGTTTACCAGCCAGCCTCTTAGGAAAGTGCTTTCGGCTTTGCCAGAGTGAATTGTTGAGGTTTTTAACTCTTACATGGACATGGATTGCTAATGATGAAAAGGAATAAACTAAAGTTGTGGTACGAAATTTACTGTGTAAACTTTTCAGTCTTTTGCACCCAGTTATTAATCTCCCACCAAAAAAAAGCCAAAACCAAAACCAAAACCAAACCAAACCAAACAAAAAATAAAAAATAAAAAAAAAAAAAACTAAGGTAGCTGGATGGTGCTGGGCTCTTGGTGGTCACATTGTGTCTATCTTTTAAATGTTTATATGGGTGTATCTGCAGATGGAAACAATTCATGAAAAGCTGAGGCGGCTTTTTTTTTTTTTTTTTTTAGCGTTAAAACTCAAATTCGCGGCTATTTTAGTAATTAGCGCCGGCTCTTCCGCTACTCGAACCCCTCAAAACTACATCTCCCAGCATGCTCTAAAGCTGGTCTGACCTCATTTCAAATGGCCCCGTAGGGCAACAAGGATGGTTAGTTTTGACCGTGTTTATTTGTCCCATAAAATATCGATCCTAATTGGCAGTTACTTGGGCTTTTATATTTGTCTACCTCTCGTTTTTGAACGGTGGTCACTAAATGAAGGGGTTCTGGCCTGGGAGGGCCCATGTATTCCTTCAATTGGTTGGGGAGCTGGGACAGTGTCTCTGGCGATAACGAGAATAGGAGGGAATGTTGACCAGGGAGCACCGCTGCGGCCGTTCAGAAGAGCAGGAACCAGAGCCCGGGCTGAGTCCGAAAAAAGCCGGATCCAGACGGTGGCTCTGGAACGGCTGGAATTGGAAGATGGAGGAGCCGGAGGAACCGGCGGACAGTGGGCAGTCGCTGCCTCCAGTGTACATCTACAGTCCCGAGTATGTCAGTATGTGCGACTCCCTGGCCAAAGTCCCCAAACGGGTAAGAAAGGTAGGGGATAAAAGACCGTGGGCTTTTGGGGTGGGGGTGGGGGCCGTTGGACCGGACGGCATTAGGAAACAGAGGGCATACCGGGCTGGTGGAAATCTTCAGCAGAAATTTGGGCAGCTGTGCCAGGCGATAGAGGAAGTGTTCCCTTACAGTTTCTGAGAGTGCCGCATTTATCGGCGGGGCGTGCAACGCACCGGAGGGGATAGGGGTGCGGGGGAGGGGATGGTACTGAGGGGATGGTGTCTCCACTACAAGGGATCCCTGAAGTGGAGAAGATGCTGCAGGAGAGAAACGTTCCAGGACCTCGGAGAGGCCCGGTCGCTTTCTCCTTAGCGATTTATATACTTTGTATCTATTTTGTCTAAAGTGCATTGCAACTGGTAAGTAAAAAGAAGGGAGGGGAGTTAAAAGTTACTTTCTTTGTTCAGGATGATGAAGTCGATTGTATTTCTCTGAATTAAACATTTAAGAGACGTTTTTCTGCCTTTTTTTCTTTTTTGTTGATGTTTTTAGGCCAGTATGGTACATTCTTTGATTGAAGCATATGCACTGCATAAGCAAATGAGGTAAGTTGTCTTTCTTGAACCGAGCACTGAAGCTAAGTGCTCCTAGCCTTAGTATCCTAATTCACAGTGGAGCTAATTAGGAAGAGAATGGTCCTTTCTTTCAAAGTTTTTTGCAATTCAATGTTTGTAATCTGCCTGTAACCTAGTGAAAGCTCTTGAAGAATTAAGAAAACTTGAAAAATGTGCATAAAGCAGTTAAGACCCATTAGAAATAAGACTATTGCTGTAAGGGAAAGTAACCTAGGGATTAAGTGTTCTGTGGAGATTTTGAGGTGAGTACACAAGGGTAGTAAAACCCATCTGATGGGGAAATTGTTTTTTCACCCGGGACATGTTCTGGAATTTCTATGTGTTTGTTTCTAAGCCAAATCTGAGGGTGTGTGTTCAACTTAAGACTTTCAGACACCCCATCACCACCACCTAACTTTTACAATTAAGCCTGGAGACAAGTCGAGGCCAAAGCAAAACTCCCGCAACCAGGCCAGAATTCAGCATAGACTTAAGTGCGTCTTTAAAAAAAAAAAAAAAAGTGAACTTGCCATTTATCATTATAAGAGTAAATATTATAACCCTGTCACTTGTAGGATTATTTATGACATTGTCTAGCCAAGTAGGTGTGTTTACTCTGACTTATGTGGTATGCTTCATTTATCCTCCAGAAGGTAGTGTAATAGGCTTTCATATTTTATCCTTATTAACAAAATCATTTTTTGAATACTTTTTTTTTAACCCATATGTTTGGTAGATGTAAAAACTACATGCCTTTCATCACAGTTACTTAACTTTTCCAAAAATTACTATTTTTTGGAAAAAGGTGCAGGGGCACCTGCGTGGTTTAAGCATCTGACTCTTGATTTCCACTCAGGTCATGATCTCATGGTTTGTGAGTTCGAGCCCCACATCGGGCTCCAAGTTGGCCACGTGGAGCCTGCTTAGGACTCTCTCTCTCTTTCTGCCCCTCCCATGTGCGCTCACCCCCCCATCTCTCTCTCTCTCTCTCTCTCTCTCAAAATAAATAAACATAAAAAAATTTTCAAGACAAACAGGAAATCAATGCAAAGCAAAACTGCCCTATTTCCTTGCTATTAAGCAGAGAAGCTTTCCGTAAGTATTTGTTAGATAAGAGGCAGGACGCTAGAAAAAGGGTTTATTAGGGCTGGGAAACATGGTCCAAGAAACTGTAATGTTTTTATTTTAATGCACAGATTTGTCCTTTTCTTGAAGGAGAAGCAAAAGTCCTTGTATCTTAGCTATATATATATATATATAAATTTTTTGATGTCTACTTATTTTTGAGAGAGAGCATGTGGGGGAGGAGCAGAGAGAGAGAGAGAGACAAAGAATCTAAAGTGGGCTCTGCTGACAGCTGTGAGCCTGATGCAGGGCTCAAACTCATGAACCACGAGATCATGACCTGGGCCAAAGTCACACTCTTAACCGACTGAGTCATCCAGGTGCCACTATATATATTTAATTGTTGAGACTGAGCTACAGGATTCTTCCAGCCTGCTTGGTGATAGTAGTAGCCTACACAGTCATATTAATTCATGAAAAAGTCATGGCTGAGTTCCCATTCAGCAAATATTAAAAAACCACTACTGCTTCCCTGTGTCCTAGGCCATTGCTCTTCCAACTTTAATGTACATATGGATCATCTTGTCAAATTCTGATTCAGGGCTGGTGGTTTTAGTCGTTGGCTGCCCCCACTCTTCTCGCCTTCAGGTCATGGACCCTCGGCTCATGGCTGGGGCTCATGCTGGCCCAGGCTACTGCCAGCTCAGAGTCAAGAGCCTGCCTGCCCACACCTTCTCTCGATCCTGCCTCTGCCTACGCTGTTCTCTCTCTCTCTCCTGCTGCACAGCTAAAAAAAAAAGAGAGAAGAACAGGAGAGAAAGGGAAATACATCCCATTATTAAAAAAAAAAAATTCTGATTCAGTAGATCGGAGGTGGGGCTGATGGCTGAAGTTCTGCCTGTCTGACAGGTTCCCAGGTGCTGTTGCTGCCGATGGTCCATAGACCACCCTTTAAGGGACGGTGGCAGAGTCTGGAGAAGAAATGTGGAATAGGCAGCTCGAGGTTAAAGGCCATAAGTCCTGTTGTTAACAACACCTTGTATTCTCTGAGTCATTTCTATTTGTCACTTCCTGTGAGGAGTTACTTGAGAGCTTCTCAGCCAAGCCCAGTTCCAACCAGTTTGCCCTTCTCTTCCTCTCACAGGCAGATGTGAGGGACCAAATATAGAAACTTTTATGTTTTGAGTTGCCTATTTCTTATCTGCTAGTATTAACAATAATGATAGTTATCCACAAGCATTTTCATATGTTATCACTTCATTTTCACATTAAGTCCCATAAGATCTCCCTACTCTACAGATGAGGAAACTACAGAACAGTCAACTTGCCTGAGGTTATAGAGTTGATAAGTACTGAGTTAAGAAGAGGTGCCCAGTTCTCTACTCCAAATTCAAAATTCATGATAATAGAGTTGCCTATTAAAGTAAAACTAAGGGCAACTGGATGGCTCAGTCAGTTAAGCGTCTGACTCCTGGCTTTGGCTCAGGTCATGATCTCACAGTTCATGGGATTGGCCCCAAGTCAGGCTCTGTGCTGACAGTGCCGAGCCTGTTTGGGATTCTCTCTCTCCCTCCCTCTCTCTCTGCCCCTCCCCTGCTCTCTTGCTCAGTCTCTCAAAATAAATAAATAAACTTAAAAAAATGTAAAGTAAAACTGTAGATGAAAGGATTATATGTCCCAGTTAGGAACTAATTCAAGCGCAAATATCTCTGCCTACTAGTTTGTCATGGAAGTTGTAACTCACAGAGTGAAGTTTGTCCAATATCTGATTATTTCACTTAAATATAATCACTCACTTTTTTTTTACTACCTATGAACTTAAGGGGAAGATCTATCCTCTCACCCCTTATTAATGGAATCATTACATAGATGTGAGGAAGTGAAGACTACATCAGTAGAGTAAGAGAACATGTTTATTATTTCAGCCCACTGGAACCAGGAGCTGGGAGTTGTATTTTCTGCTCAGATTGCTGGCTCCTGCTTCCAGTTTCTGGCATACTCTGGGTCTGACTCACTCACTTCTCTTTGTTCTCTGTTATTATTAGGATAGTTAAGCCCAAAGTAGCCTCCATGGAGGAGATGGCCACCTTCCATACTGATGCCTATCTGCAGCATCTCCAGAAGGTTAGCCAAGAAGGAGATGATGATCATCCGGACTCTGTAGAATACGGGCTAGGTAAAGTCATTACCGGGCAACAATGGGAGGTAGACAACCTCCACCTATAGATTGTAACTACTTATTTTATAACTTGCATGAGAGTATTTATTTTTTAATTAAGAACTAATGTGTTAACCAGAGTATTAATCTCTTAGCTTAGACACATATATCTCACTTAACAAGCAAACCATATAAGTTGAACAAAGCCAAATGATGGATCAGATGGAGGAAAATCTTTTTTTTATTTTTTTATTTTTTCTTCCTTAAATAGTTTATTGTCAAGTTGGTTTTACATATAATACCCAGTGCTCATCCCATGGCAATTCTCCATGCCCTTCACCCCTCCCCCTCCCCCCCCCACCCCCTCCTCAGCCCTCAGAACATCTCTGCACCTGCAGCCCTCATGGTTTGCCTCCCTCCCTCTTCCCAACTATTTTTCCCCTTCTTCTCCCGCTTAGTCCTCCATTAACTTCCTCCTAATCCACCTATATGTGCAAACATATGGTATTTGTCCTGCTCTGCCTGACTTATTTCGCTCAGCATAACACCCTCAAGTTCCATCCATGTTGCTACAAATGGCCAGATTTCGTTCTTTCTCGTTGCCATGTAGTATTCCATTTTATAAATATACCACAGCACTCAACAATAGCCAAAACATGGAAAGAACCTAAGTGTCCATCAACTGAGGAAAATCTTTTAGTTGTTTGGCCTAATAACAGTGCTCAGATTGGGTCTGGCTATAACCTTATATTTTAACTGGAGTGCATATCTATGTTTCAGATAAGTTTTCAACCCTATTTCACATTAAACGGCTGTATTTTTTTTTAAACTGTAGGTGGCCAACGGGATAGTCTAGAGAAACAGCATGGTTTACTGGAACTCTGGTCTGGGAGATAGGCGAGTCAAAGGACCTGGGTCCCCGGCCTGGCTCTGTATGACCACAGATAAGATATCACCTCTCAGTACTCCATTTCTCCGTCTGTAGGGTGTGACTAGCTAATCTTGAAGGTTTAGCCTTTTTGGTTTCAACACTTTAAACAAATTATTTCCCCAACATTGGAGATGTTTGCCTTCATTTGGAAGCTGATGTTAGCACAGTAGCTTTTTGGTGAAATATGTTGTTGTTACTTCTCAAACTATTCCTCCTAATAGGGTTCTAGACCCACTTCCAATATGTGGAGGTGGGACTTTCCTCCTAAACCCCCAAGCAATGCTCAGTACACCAGCTGGGTGTCCTACAATTCAACTCAACTCTGACACTATCTACCTGGAGATAGCATCAGACCCCACAGGTTAAGGACTCAGTCCCACAAACACTGCTCTACTCTTCAGATACCAGTCTCAAGCCCAGGTTGTAACCTGTGTTTCTGACTGGCCATAAATCAGAAGTCCCCAGAACTCTGGGTTTAATTTGCTAGAGCAGTGCACAGAACTCAGGAAACCCATTTACTCTCTAGATTACTGGTTACTTACAAAAGGGTATATATAACTCAGAATGGTGAGATGGAAGAGATGGATAGGGCAAGGTATGATGAGAAGATGTGGAGCTTCCATGCACTCTCCAGGCATACCACTCTCCCCACGCCTCCATGTGTCCACCAAACCAGAAGCTCTCCCAGCCATCCTGTTGGGTTTTTATGGAGGCTCCATTACATAGGCATGACTGATTGGATCATTAGCCTAATGATGATTGAACTCAATCTCCAGCCCCTTCCTCTCACAGGAGGTCAGGGGGTAGGACTGGTAGTTCCAACCTTCTGATCACCTGGTTTGCTCCGCTGGCAACCAACCTCCATCCTTAGGGGTGATCCACAGGTCACCTCATTAGCATCACAAAGACACCTTTATTGTTCTCATCACTCAGGAAATTCCAACAGTTTTAGGAGCTCTGTGTCAGAAATGGAGGTGAAGATCACAAATAAATATTTCTTGTTATATAAACCACAGTATCACACCTCCTTTCTCCAGTTCATCTTTTAACAAACTCTTTTGATGTTTTCCCAAAGGTTATGACTGCCCAGCCACTGAAGGGATATTTGACTACGCAGCAGCTGTAGGAGGGGCTACAATCACAGCTGCCCAATGCCTGATTGATGGAATGTGCAAAGTAGCAATTAACTGGTCCGGAGGGTGGCATCATGCAAAGAAGTAAGAAAATGACCTTTCTGCTTTTTGCCTCTTTCCTTGAGTCAGTTTTTCAGTTATGTAAACTCTTAGGCTTATTGTATCAGCATTTATTGGGAGACTTGTATATGCATATAGCACTTTACCAGGCATCCTGAAGAGATACAAGTGAAATAGAAGAAGATGGGACAATATAATGGAAAGCACACCATTGAAAGTCAGGATACCTGGGCTCTATGCCTAGTTTTCTGCAAACTTGGCTAACTGACCTGGAAAGATTAACCTCTCTAAGCCTGTTTTTCCATCAGGAAAATGGGCAGGGCAAAGGATATAACTAGACAATCTCTACATTTCTTTCCAGCTTTTTGGAAATTCACCTCACTTCAAGGGACTTATGCTCTAGAAACACTAACAAAACTAGAATAAGTAGGGAGCATCTTCAATTTTTTTTTTTTACCCACTGAATATATGTATGAACTGAAGAGATTTAGCAGTATGGAGAAACTAATCATGGAAGTCTTGGAAGAGGTGAATTTTAGAGCTAGTTCTGAAAGAAGTGGCAAACAGATTTTCAAACAGGTGGAAAATTGACGAGAATAGATTTAAGACAAAAGGCTGAAGAATCAAGAAGGAAACTCATGCTGCCATCTCTAGGGATAGTGGCAACCAACTGAGAGAGTTCAGTGTCACTCTAAGAAAAGGCTTGTGAAACAGCTGTTCTCAGGTGCTACTTGGAGCTAGAGTCGTCCTTTTGGAGTTTCATGTAAACGTTTCACACAGCTCTACTCTGTGTCTGACAAGGACTGCTGAGACAGCATTTGTCCTCTTATATGCTTGCTTGCTATGTGTGTCCTACTTCATACATATTGGAGGGGAAGAATTACAGCTCTGAAGCAATCACTGTGCTGGGTGAGTGAAATGAAGCAGTGATGGTACTAACTGCTGCTGCATCTTTCACACACCAGCTGTGCATATTGTTGGCCATGACTTTGATACTCCTTGGTGCTCTGGAGTCCAGAGAAAATGGCACTTTGGTTTTCAGAATAAAACTTTGAGTACAACCTCAGCCTACGAAGGTTCACATACTATTATCGAATTTGTTTCATCAAATCAGCAGATTTTGTGCGTGACCAAAGAAGTCATTGAGAAAGTTTACTACTAGACTCTACTACTGAGATGATGGTGCTAAGAGACCCAGTGTTTAATAAGGAGTTTTACATGGCCTTAAAAACAAAGAGAAACAGCTTACCTTTTGTTAGCCTTCTCTCTACTATAAGTTTTCAAAATAAAGGCAATGATTCCTAGGACAAAAGAAATGACCCTCTCTCTCCTTTAAACCACACATGAAAGGCAGAGTGGGGATAGGGGGTGGGGAGGGTGGGCAGAGAGGTGGGGAAACCCAGCCTTTTTGAATCAACAACCTCTATTCCCTCTTATGCTTAACAAGTTGGGAAGAAAAAAAATGTTGTTTCATGGAAAACACCTGATCCTGTGAAACAGCTCTAGTTTCTGCACATGGCACTGGAGAATCTTACGTATTTATTTTTTTATGATTTTTTTGAAAAATTTTAATATTTATTTTTGAAGATCAGAAACAGAGCATGAGTGGGTAGGGCCAAAGAGAGAGGGAGACACAGAATCTGAAATAGCCTCCAGGCCCTGAGCTAGCTGTTAGCACAGAGCCTGGCACGGGGCTTGAACCCACAAACTGTGAGATCATGACCTGTGCTGAAGTCGGATGCTCAAATGACTGAGCCACCCAGGTGCCCCAGATCTTATATATCTAAACTCAGGGCCTGGGTCAGTTTCCAGTGGAATACCCAGATGCCTGCCACTTCCCACTGTTTTGCTTTGAAATGAAGCATACTCTATCTAGAACCTATCGTGGCTGCTTCTGGGATGCATGTACGTGGGTATTTTCTTGACTGTTTCAGACAGCTTTCAGCTGATCCTACGTGGAAACAGACACTGTGGTGAATACAAATTACAGAGAGTCTCTAGGGATTGCCCCAATTCTTGTACAAATTCTAGGGGGTTCTTGGCACCTCTGGAACATTCTGCAGATGGACTACAAGCATTTAGTCCACCAATGTACATCTAGCCAGCATTATCCATTATAACCACAATATTTATTTAAACTTTTCCACCCCCCAAATACTTGTATAGATTCATACATGCCATTTATTCATCGAGCATGCACTGATTAAGCACCTACTGTATGTCAAGTGTATGTTTATCATCATTAATAAGCAGAGATATAAAAATTGAGGCATGGTATATTTTTTTCCCTGACCAATTTTGAAAAAAAACATCTTCAAAATATCCTCATGCTGGCATGGCTACAGTGAAATTGATATGCTCTTTTTAAAAACTTTGGAAATAAGGGTTTAAAAGAGTGGGGGAAACGTTCATAACTGTTGACCCAGTAATATTATTCTTAGCAGTCATTGTAAGGAAATAAACCAATCCTGCCCTCTAGAAATTGATATCTTAAGAGGTAAGACAGCAAACACTGCATTCAGAAACTAAAGAACAGTGATTTTTCAAAGAAAATTCTTCAAAAGAAGAATGATGAGGAACTAATGCTATTAGATATTAAACATACAAAAATAGAATAATGAAAACACTGGTACCACTAGTATAAGATTAGACAGATGATATTATGGTATGCTCCCCAAAAAGACTGTCATATATAAGAATTCAGTGTATTATAAAAGATGCTTTGCAAGTGAATAGGAATGGAAAGGATTGTTCACTAAATAATGTTGTGACAGCTGGTAGCATTTATACCCTCATCTCCTGTAATAAGCTAAAAGAAGTGGCAGCTAGATTGAAGAATTAAATATAAAAAAGCAAATTAAAGAAAACTAGAATGAATGGATATTTATCAGGCTTCTGAAGGGGAATAGTTTTTCTAAGCTTAGGAAGTAATAGGAAAAAACTCCCAAAGGAAAAGATCAACAAATTTAGCTGTATAAAATTTTAAAACCAAAATAACTTTTAAATGTTTTGTGGCCATTTAAAAAACAAAATTTAAACACAGACTTAAAGGGTATATTTGCCAAAAATATGACAAAGTATGATAGGTTTGTATTTTCTAAGGCACTTATACAGTATAATGTATAAGAAGTATGGGTAAAGAGCATGAATAGACAATTTATAAAGGTGTTTAAGAACAAGTGGAAAACATGGGGCAATGTTCATCACTACTGATCAAAGAAATGCAAATTTAACCAACTAGGTAGCCTCTTTTTAAGCCAGAATTTTAAAAATCATTTGGCTGATAATAGTGTTTCTCCCCTTAAGAAAGTAATTTGATAGCTAACATGTATTAATGCCCTTTATCTACTTTAGAGATAAGGGTAAGGATTGATGGCCTTTAATCTTACTACTGAGAATACTACCTGAGAAAATAATGCAAAATATAGAAAAAAACATTTGTGTGTGTTTATCAGTGTTATTTATGAAACAAAAAAATAGAAATAACACGAATATGTAATAATAAGGAAATGATGAATCTACTCCAGAAAATATTATGCTATTATTTTAAATGATGATTATGAAGACTATAGGGCACTACAGAAAAATGCTTATGTGTTAATAAAAGACAGGTTTTAAAGTTGTATGCACACAGCAATTACGACTTTATAGAGCACACACATTTAAAAAAAATAGTGGGAATGATAATAGTGGCTATGTTAGGGTGGCAGAATTATTGATGATTTTTAATAATGTGTTTTTCTAGTTTGCAAAATTGCTAGAATAAGATTTTATTACTTTTTCAGATAAAATATTACCAAAATTAAAACAGGCAAAAAAAAAGTTACAGCAAATATTACAGATGGTTAAATTCTTTATTCTAATTGATTTTTTGAGTTTATTTATTTAGTTTTAAAAGAGAGAGAGAGACAGAGACAGAGAGAGAGAGAACGAGAGAACGAGCCGGGGCAGGGCAGAGAGAAAGGAAAGAGAATCCCAAGCAGGCTCCATTCTGTCAGTGCAGAGCCTGACATAGGGCTCAATCTCACCAACTGTGAGATCATGACCTGAGCCAAAAGCAACTGTCAGATGCTTAATCAACTGAGCTACCCAGGCACCGCTATAATTGATTTTTTAAAGCACTAAAATTTAGATAAATGTACAAAAGACATGAACAACTAATTCACAAAAGAGGAAACAAATAGTAAATAAACATGAATAAATATTTACCGTCACTAATAATTATGGGAAGAGAGATTGAAACATAATATATACATATATACATTTTCCTCCCAGATCTGAGCTGAAGGAAGAAAGATTTTTACCTCATGTACCTATTACTCTTGGTAATCTAACCTAAGGAAATAAGCCAATCCAAAATATGGGAAAGCTGTGTGTATGAAGATGGTCATTTCTCTCTTATAGCCAAAAAAGAGGAGGGAGACCCAAATATCCAACAACAGCAGAGTGGTTAAGTTTGATACTGTAACATATCCATTTGGTGGGCTATTATGTAACCATTAAAAAATGGTGGTTAGGATGACTATATAATGAAAAAATGCAAATCGGGGTGCCTGGGTAGCTCAGTCAGTTGAACATCTGACTTCAGCTTTGGTCATGATCTCACGGTGGGGGAGTTCAGGCCTCACTTGGGATTCCCTCTCTCTCCCTTTCTCTCTGCTCCTGCCCCGCTCTCTCACACATGCATACACTCTCTCCCCCTCAAAATACATAAAATAAAACTTTAAAAAAGTGCATATTGTACAATGTTGGCTTTGTTTTTAAAGGGCAGGTGGCTACAACATTGTACATTCACTTTGATTAGCCATGTAAAAAAAGTAGATGCTTATGAAAAAACATTTTTTCTTCTTAGAAGGAAATACAACAAAATGATACTAGTGATTTTGTGAGGATGATGATATTGTGAAAGATACACACACACACACGTATCTTTTTGTTTGTTTCCTATATATTCTCTAATGTGTATTTTATCAGTAGAACTTTTTATAGTAAAAACCATTTGGAACAGGTGGGAAGCAGTTACAGTACAGACACAATATGGCCAGTGTATGCTACAGTGTATGCAAGGTGGTGGAGTGTACAGAAGAAGAAGAAGTTTGTCTTCCCATTGTTGGCAGGGATGGAGAATTCCAAGCAGAGGGAACAATAAAAGCACAGTAGTGGAAAGTATGGGGCATTTGGAGAATTACAAGTAGTTAAATGCAGCCAGGATGTGAGTGCAAATGGAGCAAGATGAAGACTGTAAAAGTTTTGTAAGCTATGCTGAAGAGTTGGACTTTTTCCTGGGGCCAGTGGGGATTTACTAAAGAATTTTAGAGAGGATGGCATTATGCTGATTGGATCCGAGGGAACTGAGACTAGAGAGGAGAAGGCCATTGCAATTATTCATTTAACAAACTTTTATTAGGCTCCTGCTGTACGCCAGGTGATGAGGAAACAATGAGTTATCCAGGAGGTTATTATTATTTGAGGGCACTTGGTACCAGACAGAAGGCCACTTTAGTGAATCCATTTAAAAGGGAGACTAAAGGGGCTCCTGGGTGGCTCGGTCAGTTGAGCGTCCGACTTCGGCTCAGGTCAGGATCTCACCGTTCGTGGGTTCGAGCCCCACGTCGGGCTCTGTGCTGACAGCTCAGAGCCTTCAGCCTGCTTCCGATTCTGTGGGTCTTCTCTCTCTCTCAGAAATAAATAAATAAACATTTTAAAAATTTTATACATAAATAAATAAATAAATAAATAAATGGGAGACTAAAATTTAAAATAGTGGAGGGGGCAGGACTTGATTAGTATACTAATTTGAATAACTAAAAACTATTAAAATATGTTTGTCTCTTTTAATAGAATTGAATGCTATATAATTCTTATAAAAAACAATGAGTGCATCGACGATTGATTGGTTTTGTTTGGGCCTAATTTTTCAAACAAAAGTGCATGACATTTCAAGATGGCACATTTGACTTTCTGTGAGATTTTTGAAGCACGATCATTAAGAGGATTGATTTTGCCAAAAACGTTCAAGGGCTTTTTCAGTTTTTCTGGGGGCTTCTCCTTAATCATTTGGTATTCAAATCACTCTCTTTCAAACAACTTTTAAAATCATTATTCTTAGTTATTTTTTCCTCTTCAATTGTAAACGGGTCTACAGATCCTGGTTGTCAGTGTTGTGTGTTGACTTCATGATATCTTGCATATTTCTATAAGATTTGTAATTTCACGTTGTGATAGATTTACAGTGAATTACTCACTGATATATCTGACAATTCGTAAAAGACAAAGTGATTGAACAGATGGATATGGATAGGTGCTAGTGTTTTACAAGAGTACATTGTTTGAATGGGGACTGACAAAAGTGGTCACTTCATTAGCAAATGCTTTCATGCTATGACAGCTTTTGTATCCCCAGGAAACCTCAAAAAACTTGATACCTCTGGGACTAAGGCCATAAATTCTCAGTAATAAGAACTTCCTATATCAGCAAAGGTCTAGTGCAGTGTTTTTCAAACTGAGAATGGCAACTCATCAACAGAACATTATATCAATTTAGTGGGCTGCAGCCAGCATGTTTTGATATCACGGTGGATTTCATGAAACTTGTTCTAGTG
Organism: Proteles cristata cristata; assembly: GCA_017311185.1. NCBI lineage: Eukaryota > Metazoa > Chordata > Mammalia > Carnivora > Hyaenidae > Proteles > Proteles cristata. The sequence continues at coordinate 53,505 of JAESUZ010000917.1, forward strand.
TATGTGTATGTATTTGTGTGTACTAGGCCACAGTGTAAAATGTCAAGTCACTATGGAGTGAAATGACTGTGAACTTTGAAATAAGACTTAGGTGCAAACCCAGGCTGCACCACATACTGGCCATGTATGTAACTCTGGGGTTTTTCTAGAAACAGCATGTGCAGGGGCAGAGAGACTTGAAAGCTGAGGGGAACTTCTAAGTCTGTAATTAAAGCTGGAACTCCTGTAGGAAAATGACTAGAAGTAAGGTAGGAGAGGTATAAAGGGTCCTTGTGTGCCAAGCTACATAGTTTGAACTTAATTCTTTAGATCAGTTGTTCTTAACCTGTTTTGGTCATGGACCCTCTGAAAATCTGATGAAAGCTGTGTATACTGTCCCTAGAAAAGTGCACACATACACAATTTTTTCCTCATAATTTCAGAAAGATAAGCCTCTCTTAAAGCCCTTTTCTGGATGGGTGGATCCCGGCTTAAAAACCCTGGCTTTGGACAGTGAGAAATCACTGAAGAAAGCTTTAGGCAGGAGGAGGTAACATGATCAGCTTTGCATTTTAGGGATCTGATTCTAACAAGTCCACAGGTTAACTGGTGGGGAGTGGGAAGAGGATGTTGATAGAGAAATTGATTAGAACTTTACTGTAATAATCTACCCAAAAGGAAGTGAAAGCAGTGGTGATGAGCATAAAAGAGCAAATAAATTCAAGGGCCATTTAGTAGCAAGAACAGATAGGAATGGTAACCAATTTAATATAAATGATAAGGAAGGAGTGATCTAGATTTCTTGTGTAGATGACTGAGTAAATTTTGTTACCATTAACAGAGTAAGGGATGAGAGCTAATGTGCTTATGGAACATGTAATCAAAGATGTCTACTAGAGAGCTGGTAACAGGGTCCAGCTCAGGGCTTTTGAGCCTTTAACGTGCATATGAAATACCTGGGGGTCTTGATAAAATGCAGATCTGGTTCAAGAGGTCTGGGATGAAACTTGAGAATCTGCATTTCTAACAAACTCTCAGATGATACTAAATGCTGCCAATCTGTGGGCCATACTTGGAATAACAAGATGCTGGATCTCAGGAGAGCTGTCTTCACTGAAAATACAGATTTGGGCATCAACAGCATGATAGGTGGTAATTAAAACTAAGAAAATAGATTTAAAAATCACCTGAGAAGCATCTATAAGAATAATATGGAAAAACAAAACATATACTGAGCCTTGTGGAATGCCAGTGTTTACAGGACTGGTAGAAGAAGATAGGTCTACAAAGGAATCTGGAGAAGAAATGGTCAAAAAGATAGGAGGAGAATCAGAAAAGACTTATCAGAGAAACCAAAAGTGAAAATTGAGAAGACCAGGTTGGAGAGCAGTGTCTGCCACCAGAACAAAAATTAATTCTTGTGAGTGGGGGGGGAACAAAAAATTTAGATGTTACATGGTTTATGACGCGCAGTATATCTGTGACATTAAAATTTTATAGAGTGGTCAATTAGGACAACATATCTAAGAAGGCTCCTTGGACTAGGATTGAGAAATAGTGCTGTACAGAAGTAAAGTAAGATTTGTCAGTAAGGAAGTTATGGGAAAGAAGACTTCAAAGGATGCAAAGGAGTGTGCTACGGAGACAACAGGTGAATGGCATTTCAGAAAGCTACAACCGCATTCGTGAAAGCAGAGTGATGTAAAATAGCTTGGTGGGTTTGGGAAACTACACACAGCCCCGTAGTGCTATGTTAAAGTACTAAGTGGATAATGGCAGAAAGTGAGGTCGAAAAGTAGGAAATGGGTTATGAAAAGCTTTGTGAATATCTGAATCAGCCAACTGAAAAATGTAGATATCTATTTCTCTCTCAGAGATCTTGATTGGGTAGGTTTGGAGTAGTGTGTCAGAACCTGCAACTTTCAAACTCTAGGAGTGATTCTGATGTGCACATAGAGGAATTCTGTAGTAGGAAATGGAAGGGGCACTGCAAAATTATGTGAGGAAGTAATGTGGTCAGATCTGTGTTTTAGGAAAGTAACTCTGACTGTAGTCATAGAGGACAGATTGGAGGATGTGTTGACTGGAGGTAGGGAGACTGAATAGGGTACTAGGAAGTCCTCCCAATGATAAGTGATGAGGACCTGAACTAAGGCAGAGTAGTGAGATTGCGGGATGGAGAATGGTGAAGGCTGACTTGAGACAGCTTTAAGAGAGAAAATCAAGTATTAATGATTAGTGGATATGAGTGAAGAGTAAAGAGGAGGAAGATAACTCAAGTTTCTGGCTTCCTTGAGTGGAGTCCCAGAGAAAGCAGGATATTAATAACAATAGCCAACGTGTTGAGCTATGTGCAAGATACTACCTTACATGAATTGTTTCTCATATATTCTCATTTTAAGAAGTGTATGTTGTTATTTTCTCTCTTTTACCCATTGGAGTACAGAGAGGTTAAACAACTTGCTCGAGTTCAGTAAGTGATCACATTGCAATTCAAACCCAGGCACTCCGATGTTTCCAACCTATGTACTTAGCCCTTCTATACCTCAATAAACAAGAATAGGTGTTAGTGTGCAGCAGAGGTGGATACTCTGATTTGGAGATGGAGGTGGAAGCTAAATATAGAAACAGATGTGTTGCCAGTATATAAAGTGGTGGTGCAAACCATGAAAATAGATTGGATTACTTAGGGAAAAGGCAGAGAGCTAGGAGAAAAAAAAAATGGAGCCTAGAGCCCCAGGAAACACCAACTTGTAATGGGCCAGTATAAGAAGAGGCCCCAGTGAATTCAGCTGAAAAGCAACAATCAGGGCTAGCAAGATAATCAAAATAGAAGGGGACCATGGAATCCCAAGGTAGCAGAAGAGTTGAAAGAGGAAAAGAGATCTCAGCAGTGTCACATGTTACAGAAGAGTCAATCCAGAGAAGTACTTAAGTGTCAGTCATATTTGGCAAGTAACATAGTCATTAATGATTTGGGTAAGATAACTTCCTGGAGAGTGATGGGAGTACAAACGGTTGAGGGGAGAGTAGGAACTAAGGAAATGGACAGGAAAGGAACATAAACTGTCCAAAGATTTGAATGGGAAAGAAAGGAAAGAGGAGGGCAATGGCCAGGGCAAAGTAAGCCTTGAGGGGTGCTTGTTGGGTTTGCTCTAAAAGATTAAGAGTATTTATGGGCCGAAAGGGAAATATTGAAAATATGAGAAGGATAAGAAATGGAGCAAAGTCTCAGAGAAGGCAGGAGAGGATGGGGTGAGTGGCTGTGGGAGGGGGAGAACCACCACTTGTGAAGACAGAGCAAAAGAAGGGAAGAAGGATGTAACAAACGACTGAGTGAGTTGCCTACTAGTGAACTGAGGAGTGCCTGTCTGATAACCTATACTCTCTGTAAAACAACTCTTGCCCTCTTCTATCCCTTGCTCATAGACTGCTTTGAATCCTTTGATTCTGCTTTTTGTAGTCAGTCTCTTAGGCAGTCATTGTGTTGCATCCAGATTCCCGTAAATGGGACTCACCCTGTCCATGTAAACGTGTGCTAGGAGATATTAAAACCCAACACAGAACCTCCAGAATTTGTCTAGAGATCTCTTATTTGACCATCTTGATTGGCTATTGCTCCTTCTTGCTTCTTCTGGTGTCTCTTAACCTATTTGACTCTGCATCTCGACTCCCAATATTTTCCTTTATCCTGTTCTGATAGTCCATTTAAGACCTACGTCTCTAGCTTAGCGATGTACTTCGTCCTCACACACTCCTGGTATTTGCAAACCCTCTTGCCCCATGACATTTCTGCCTACTACCTGGCAACACAGGATCTTTGCCAGCTGGGCCCCCTCTGTCCTGCTTCCCTGCAAGAAGAGAGAGAGAGAGAGATCCTAGAATTGCTGTTGGTTTCTGGTACTTCCACCTGAGGGACAGTAAATGGTAGAACCATGAAACTGCCTTGTGTCTTGGCAAGCTCTTTAAGAATGTAGAACTAGACCTCTAGCTCTTAGGTACTACCCACCTGGAAGTTAGGATCAAAGGCACTAGAGCTGTATTTTCAAGACCTCCAGTTCCTTATCCATAGAGTGAATGACAGTGAATTGCATTACAGTTCTCCCAAAGGGCTGTATGCAGAGTATAACTTGTTAACTGAGCAGCCAGTCCCGCTCCTGTATCTGCACTTCCTGCCCTCCAGCCTTTACAAACCGATAACTACTTGAAAATGGAGACTTGGATTCTCTTTATATCCATTCAGTGCTGGCACCTGGAGAACAGACACATCACCAGACAAAACAGACATGCTTTTACCGTAGTAGCCCAGATCATTCTTTCAATTCATGTCCAACCTGTAAGGCACCAGCCCTTCCATCAGAAGACTGCCTAGCCAGGCAGCAAAGTAGGAACCAGCTAAGACATGCTTTGTCCCTGTGGAATCACCACCCCTAGCCTCTAGGGGATGAGATGTGTTCCTATACTTCCTTTAGAACTGATATACATCACAGTAGTTCAGTGTTGCCCAGGGAATCCCAGCTCCCTCAATTACAAAACTACTGTGCCTCAGTGTCCTCATTTGTAAATTGGAGATGATAATTTAAGTATCTACCTTATAGGGTTATAAAGATTAAATCTAATAATAATTGCATTAAAGAGCTTAGCAAAGATCCTGGCACATAACATTTGATAAAAGTCACTTATCATATCTAGATTGGGTTATACTCTGGGGGTCCTAGGTAGCATCTCAGAAAAGTCCCTGGTCCAGCAGGTCCCACTACCTATCCAGCTGAAGTCATCCCTGGTACTGTTTGTCCCCCACTGCACTTAAACTTCCCTTTTGCCCATAAGCTGCTCCTGGCTGAGTAGACTGTTCACCCTTGCCTTTAAGACTCTTGTTCTTTGCTTTGTCAGACTTTTACTGCCAAGATTCCCTATACCCCTCCCAAACATCTCATAGAATTCCCTGTTCTACTAACCCTTTACACCGCTATGTCTAACCCACATCCATAAGACAAATGAAGATATTCTCTACTAAGAGACAGGCTGCCCCTGATTGGCAAATTGACTGTACATTAGTGCCAATACCCAGGACTCTTCCTTAGTACCAAAGGAGCAGATGTTCTCCCAGTCTAAAATCAAGGCCTTCTGTAAAATAAAAACTTTGGACAGCAGCTGGCAGCAGGTTTCATCAGATCCTTCAGTTCTTCTACACTGGCCTTGAGACACTTTCTGAAAATAAAAAGCAGAGAATATTTCCTCTCAAGATTATTCCAGCCTGACTGTAGTCACTATTCAAAATCCTTTCTGTTAACCTGGAACCTCCTAATTTAATTCCATAAGGCTCTGTTATCCACAGAGCTGTCTATACCATAGGAGTACCAAGAACCTCATCTAGATCAAGAAAAGTAATGTATGGAAACTTCCTGTGTGGTGCTCCTGCCTTTTTCAAGCAAACGAAATCACACGTGACCTCATAGAATGGATATTTACCTGGGCAATAGTTTGATAAATTTTATTTAATGTGACATCACAGAATCTCTAAGCTACATGGCAATGGGATGGTTAAGTAGCACTGTCTCCAGGCCAAGCCCCAAAGTGTGAATGTTGTGTTTTTGGATAAGATGTAAGCCTTTCTGAAATGAAGTCCCCTAGGATGATGGAAGGTATCAGCAATCCCTTGATACCACCAGTAAGTCATCTACTATCTCTGTATCTTCAATATACCCATATCCTTTCTCCTTAAGAGAAAGGAATTTGGTCCCTAGACACAAAAATGACCTTCCTGTGGCTGAAGCCCTTCTACCCCAGCTTTGGCCTGTACTGTTGACTAATGCCTTCAGCATCCATATACAAGGATGTGGATGGAGTGGGAGATTTATGGATTGGGGTTGTCCTGTTACAGGAGGACCTGAGTACTTTGATCTCTGCCCCTGTGCCCACATCTCCAAGAAGTTGGCCCGAACCAAGGTCAATCACCCCAAGTGCGAATATGAGTGATAATAATAATATAATAATAATGTGATCAAAGTCACTTTCAAGATAAGGGAGATACTTCCTTTTAGCAGGACAGGCAGTTTGTAATCATGAGCTCAAACCATTATAGCCTAGAGCAGCCAGGGCAGACTTGCAAACTCAACCCATACCAGGTGAAAATAGACACTTCCCAAAGTACCCATCCTATTTCAGAATTCAGAATATCAACAGACAGTAAAAATGGGTTCTAGCCTGAGAAAGTCACAGGCATTTACCCCAGCCACAGCATAGGGAGCAGGTAGTTGCATGTGTAGAACATAAAGATTTGGGCCCATTCTGGGGCACCCCAGTGGTTTATGTTGTTTTGAGATGCCCCATGCTATTAGGATCAGGGTTTGCCTGTGCTCATGGGTACGACTCCAACAGGCCAATGCAGCCCATTCAAACTTTGCACATAATCTCATGGATTTTATTTCATACTATGATTTGCAGACCACGTGCATCTTAATCCTAAAATGAAGATTCCTGAATCAGACCCTCTACGGGTGGAGCCCAAGAATACTCATTTTTTGCCACTGCCTTCCTAGGTGATTCTGATGCCCAGCACAGTTTGAGAACTCTTGTTCTAAAGGTGTTTCTAGTTGCCCCATTCTTACCTAATCACTAATAATTACTACAGTTGAGGTAAAAACAGACCAAGGTAACCTTCAGGCTCTTGGGGCATTGTCCCAGTGAACTTCAGTACAGATTTCCCAACCTCCCGCATCTGTAACACCTTCTTACTCGTAGTGGGTCCCTTTTTGCCAGTTACCTCAATTCACACCAGCCATTGCTGCCCATGCATCTTAAAGGTCTTCTACTTTCACAGGTTCCATGGCCATCTGCCCCCCAACCACAGCCCCCACTTCATACACTAGTTTTGGAGAATGCCATGCAAAATCATCCTCCACATTTCCCTCTCCACCATACCACTACCAGCAGACAACCCACCAGGCTGTATGGATTAAACATATCCTGGGAGGGGAGCAGCACTACTACTGTAAATCCAACACATAATGCAATTGGCCCTCTGGCCCAGCCTCCTCAGAATTCACTTCTAACACACTACACTCCTCTATCCAGACCTCTTCCCTTCCAGGCATTTAGCCTACTGTTGCCTTGGAACCACTGACATCTCTGAGCCTGGTCAGTACCTTGGCCAACCAAGTATGGACTACCCAAGTCATACCCATGACACATTCAATTAGCCTTCCCATAAAACGTGGCATAGAGGTTAAGAGCAGAGATTCTGAAGTCACACTGCCTGAGTTGAATCTCAGCACTACCACCTTTTCTATGTGACCTTGAACAACTTACTTAAACTTTCTGTCCCTTGATTTCCTCTATGTCCCTTGATTTCACCTATGAAATGGAGATAATAATAGTACCTAACTCACAAAGAAGCTGTATTACATGAAGTGATGTGTGTAAAGCACAGAGAATAATGTCTGGCACATAGAAAAAGTGTTTGCTGTTGAGTAGTATATGAATTACACTAACTGGATCATTCAGGTATGAGACACCAGTTAGATTTTCTTTTGGCACAGCCCTGTCTTCCCATGCCAAAAATTGAAGGACTCCTACCGAGGAACATCTGAGGTGAAATTTAGTCTTCTGCCCATAGACTTTCTACATCAGCTGAAGGTCTTGATGAAGCTTTACGTCAGCACATAGAATTTTGTGCCCTTCCTACTTCATGATCATTCACCCATTCACTGATGCACTTGTCTATCCTGTACCCTGTAGTTAGTCTCAGCAACCTAGGACTGAGAAACCAGTTTCATTTTACAGGAGACTCTAGCTTTCCGGCAACATGATTGTCCCACTGCCTGATTCACTGGAAAGTTGTTGATCAGGAAATAGTTGGGAGGACCACCCACTGACAGGTTGATCTTATAATCCTATTATAGGCATGCTTTCTCAGCTCAACCTTAGCTTTATCTCTTAAATGTAACTCTGGTGTTTGCTTTCAGGTCCAGGTACTAGGACTGAGAGTAAATTGCACTCTAATGCTCTGCCCTTTGCCTCCACTTCCACCTCCTGACACTTATTAGTGGACCCTTCTACCAAGTCTCATTAATAAAGAAAAAGGTCAGACTGTTATGCTCAGAGACCAGAGAAGAGATCTTAAAAGTATGAATAAAGGTAGTGACAGTAGATGTAAAAAGAAAAGCACTTGAGAGTGATTTTAGAGGCATAACTGACAGAACTTGGTGACCCATTGGCTATTGGGGTTAAGAAGAAAGGACAAAACATTGCATCAGTTCCTTGTTTCACTGAGTAAAAGCTAGAGTCCTTACTATAGCCTACAAAGCCCTGTACCTTCCTGCCTTTCCCCCTCTTCTTCCTGTAGAACTACTGTTTTCTTCCTTTCCTCGCTGTTCTCTGGTCACTGGACTTCTTGTGCCCCTTAAACCTGCCAGTCATATTCCTACTTCTAGGCCTTTTCCCTTACCGTTCCTACTGCCTGAAATACTCTTCTCCCATCTAATGCCCCTTTACCTCCAACTCTTTGCTGAATAATCACTGTCTCAGTAAGACTCCCCAACCATGGTTTAAGATTTGCATTGCAAAAAAGCTTCCCATTGTCCTTTCCTTGTTTGATTGTTGTCCATACTATTAATCATCAAAAAAATTATTTAATTTACTTATTATTTATGTCTTCTCCCACTAGAATATAACATTTTTATTATTTATATTTATATGAAATAAACTTTGTAGGAGGTAGGGATTTTTATCTGTTTTTTTCATTACTATAGCTCACTGCCTACAACTCTACTTGGCACAGAGTAAACCCTCAATAAAATTTTGTTGGATGAATAATCAAGTGTAAAAGTTGGAATGGATGGGCAGGAGAGAGATGAGTGAGAAACATTGATCCCCAGCTGTTTGGAGGAGTGTCTCTCATACTACCACCAGTTGATTTATTGAATGTCAAAATGTTTGGAAAATAAAAAATTACATTATTAAGTTAGATGAGTTAATTCCTTCTCAACATAAGCTCTCAATAAATATTTGTTGAATGAATCAATGATAATATCTTAACACATTTTATGAAATTATCAGAACCAGGAGAGAAAGAGAGTTAGAGAGGAAAGCAGGGAGGGAGAGAGGAGATTCTAAACTGCAGTCAGAAGTTTAAATGCTCACAAAGTCGAATAAGCAGTCAATACGTCAGAGTTCAGCATTATCCAAGACCAAACTGTGGGCTGTTATATAAGCTTTGCATTTTAGCTAAGGGACCACTAGAGGGCGTGCAAGGCTAAATTAAGGATGCTTTCCGCTTGATGAGATCCTCTTTAATGTCATCCATGTTTCTATTTATTGATCTGATGTTCATCTAAACTGTTTCATAAATTCCAGGTGTTCTCCTGAGCTATTTTTGTCATCATTAGAGTATCCGTCACAGAATCGTTCTTCAATAAATATTTATAATTTGAATGAAAGAATGAATATTTAGAATCAAGAGATTTTCACCTTGAAATTTGTGTTTGACTAACTGTGGTCAGTATTTCCATTAAGAAACTATCCTTCAGAGTTCATAACCTGGCTGATAAATATAGCATCCATGATTCTTGGTGCTTAAAGAATCCTGAGACAAGAGAAGGGCAAGAGTCTGACTTGGCGTTTATGTGCCTTATTGTGTAAACAATAGTGTTAGTTAACAGTGCACATTGTAGTCCTTGAACTAAGAGTCACTAACGACCCTGGCTGCCTCAGCTCTGATACTAGCTCCTCCCTCTTTCAAGAGAGGCTGGCAGCTGATGAAGAATGCTGGTTACCTGGGCTGGCTTGCCCACCCTCTATTCTCCAGAGTTGCTAGCTGGAATTCTGCAAATGGAGATTTCACTGCTTTTGAAACATGATGCCCACAGTGTGTTTGAGAGCTATAGGGTTGTTTGGGATGAAGAAAGTTAAACAGGCTTTGCTAATTGTCTTAATTATCCATTGTTCCCATTAAAATTCTCTGAAAGGGCTTTGGGTGCCTGGATTTGTAGCTCTCTGAGCTGGATTACTATGGAGGTGTGGAGATCTTGTCCTGTTATCAGCTTATAGCTGATGGCCCTGAGTGCCCTTGAATCAAGCCCATGAGCTTGGCCCTCAGTATTAGGTATTTTTCGTTGGTGGAGTCATTTCAAATAGCCTGAGAAATATAACCCATGTTTAATAAAGTTTATTTTTTACAATAGTTTTAGACTTACAGAAAAATTGAGCAATGGTATAGTGATGCCATGTACCCCACACCCTATTTCCCCTATTATTAACATCTTACATGAATATGGTATAGTTGTTATAATTAACGAATCACTATTGATGCATTATTGTTAACTACAGTTCCTAATTTACTCAGATTTTCTAGATTTGGCCTAATGTCCTTTTTCTGTCCTAGAATCCCATCTAGTATACCACATTACATTTAGTTGCCTCCTTATGCTCTTCCAGGCTGTGACATTTTCTCAGATTTTCCTTATTTTGATAAACTTGACATTTTGAAAAGAACTGGTCGTAATATTTGGCATTAGGTATTTTTCAGTCTATTTTATGTATTTTAATGTGTTTTCCAGTCTATTTAATGGACTCATCTCAGATAGTCTGAGAAATACAATCCATCTTTATTCCCAGCACCTATTTTTGTAATCTGAACGGTTCCTGAAGCTGGTCCTTGCTAGAGGAGGAGAAGTTGTCTGTAGCACTGGTGAATTTTTCTAATATAGTGTGCACTTAGAGTAAACCATTTTATTTATTGTCCATAGTCCTAAATCCATTCTAACATCATCTCTTCTCAGGAAACTTAAATGGAAATTGAAGATGCAAATTTGCAGTATGTCTCTAGGACTAATTGGTCTTACTTTTTTTTAATATTTCTACTATAGCTAGATATTTCATTTTCAGTTTTACTGTTTAAACACAAGAAGCAAGAGTTCTGTGGAGGAAAAAAGGATGAATGTTGGATAGGGTCACATATTGTTCTACAGCTTTACCTTAATTTAATTTTCTACCCCAACCTGTCTTTAATATAAACTGTATTATCACCAAAATAAAACTCAGCTTTCTTTTTTAGAGCACATTTTCAAATATTTAATCCAACTATCCACACAGATTCTTACACGATGATACCACTTAATTTAGTTGGAATGCTAGTAAGCTACATTTACTTCCTAGCTGGCCTTTGCTAGAATTCAGCGGATTTTTCTTCTGAGAATCTTTATTTTCCATGTGTTTTATGAACTGTCTTTGGAGTTCAGTACAATTGTCTTTAAACTCTTCTGGAGACTGGGGCTAATCAAGGTAAGGTGTAAATCGAGAGGAATGAAAATCACTAATCTTGCCTGATGTACATTAATATAACAGTAATAATAAATCATACAAGGTAGATTGAGTCAAGTGGTAATTATGGGCTTTATGCCAGACAACTAATAAAACCTCTCTAAAAGATTATTACAGTTTCCCTTAGGGAGTATCTTGAAGGTTGTTAAGCTCTTATTAATGTCTTGACCAGGAATCCCTATTTGTGAACTTTCTTTAAGAAATGCATATATCTATTTAAAAAAAAGGTACCTTAATTAACTTTAGAAATTTCTGCTTGCCCTTTAAAACCTATTTTATATAAACAACATCAATATTTGCTAAAAATTTCTCAGAAGTGCATGCTAATTATAAGAAATCTAGTGTAGGGTTGCCTGGGTGGCTCAGTTGGTTGAGCATCTGACTCTTGATTTCAGCTCAGATCATGATCTCACTCCTGGGTTCGAGCCCCAGATCAGGCTCTGAGCTGACAGTGTGGAGCATGCTTAGGATTCTGTCTGTCTGTCTGTCTGTCTCTGTCCTCCCCCTGCTCACTTGTACTCTTTCTCTCTCTAAAAATAAATAAATATACATTAAAAAAAAGAAATATAGTATAAATAGTTGGAATGCAAGCCATTCACATGAAATAGAATTGATCATTGGAGTTAATGGTATAAATTATGGAACTTTTAAAACTGTTCAGGTAAATAAAGGATGTTTCCATCTTATCAGATGGCAACTTTGTAATAGGCTCAATGTTGGATGCAGGTGACAGAGACAATCAATTTATCTGTATTAGTACTCAAGTGCATTTTTGTTTCTGATAAAAGTTGGTTTCCTTGCAGGCAATATCAGTGGCTAGTTAGCTCAAGCAGTTAGAATACAATCTTAATAAGGCCAAAACCTTGATTTTTGTCACTTTTTGCTGATTCCAATGCTATTGGTTGCACCATTTACCTTGGCCAGCCATCTCTTCAAAAGCATATCCTCAGTCACAGGGAAGGCCAAGCTGGAGGGGTACATATTGATAAGTGTAAATCTTTCACACCTTGAAAAAAAACAACCCCAGAACCCTTTCTGTCAGTGAAGGGTCAATTGCATCATGTCCACTGGCTTGTCTGTGTTGTTATGAGCACCCTAAAATGTGAAACTATATCCATTGCCTTCTTTGTTTTATATTCTATTAGCTCAGGAAAGTTCTTCATTCCATTGAGCACCAGACTGTGGGGTATATTTTTGGAAGCAAGTGTAGGTGTACCAGAGCCAAAAAAGGTTGGGAACAACTGTAGACAAACTGATCTCACTGTTCTTAGAACTGCCAGCACTAGGCATTGAGCCCTTAAAGTGGACTATAAATGTAGCGTAGGTGGTTAAAAGAAAATCCATCATGTGGGACTAATTTCTGGTTTCCCATTATCAGGTACATGCATTTTGTGTGCATGTTTTATGTGGAGAGAAGCAGGTGTGCACAAAGCTGATTTATTTAGCTATGTTAAATTAGAATTGGAGTCCTAATGTGAGAAAAAGTTATAAATTGGATAATTGGGATAGTGAGTACTTTGAATTTTTTTATAAATGCCTTTATTTGAACTATTCATGATAAATTCCTGTGATGGAGATGTGTAAGGTAGGAAATTTTTGATAAGTCAAAAAATGGAGGCACAGAGAACCTAGTCTCCTGTTTCCTACCCCTTTCTACCATTGGAACATGTAAGCCTCTAAGAGGACTTGTTGGACCTAACTATGAAATCAAATGACAGAAGGATTTTTGGTTTTTCATTCTCCCTCTTTGATAGAGGAAACAATGGCATTATAAATAAACACAGAAACTCTTGATCTGTAAAAGTTATGGAGTCAATTCTCACAAAAGACAGCAACATAAACTGGCTGCAGGAGTAGTAAATAGGGTGTTAGGAAAGGGAGCCCACAGAAGACATCATGACGAGGTTTTGACATTAGGCATGGAAACATCTGATTATATAATATATTAACCAGTCATAAGCTATAACGGCACAAGCTAGGACCTGTTAGCACATTTTTCCTTCCTTAGATCATCATACCCAGCAGAGAGGAAAAGAACGATAATGTGTTCTAATAGTGGTTTCAGCACTGTCTTAAAGATTAAATACAGGTATGCTCCAATTTAAGAAAACCAGGAAATTTTAAAAATGCACATTACCAAATGAATAGATGCAGGGTTTGAATAGAGTATTCATTTTATAGAAGGAGACTTCATTACGACAGGATTCATCTATGAAGTTCTATTTCCCTGGTGAGTTCAAGATTTGATTTGTGAAGAGTGTGTTATCATATAACGGTTTAGGAATGTGTCTGTTATAAGGTTTGTCTTAGTATTACTATTTGAAATAAAAGTATATAATATACATATTTGTAATACATAGTCTGGGTACCAACATAAAGAGTAAATTTCGAAGAATTTTACTTTCCTTATTTTTTGTAGCACCACATGACCTGTGTAGCTTTGCGTGTAGGCCAAAGCATAAAAACAGTTTAGGAGTGTTGTCTAGAGAGAATAAGAGACATTAGAATGAGATGGATAAGAGATATAAAAGGAAAGAACACAGGGGCGCCTGGGTGGCTTAGCGGGTTAGGCGTCCGACTTTCGCTTAGGTCATGATCTCACGGTTCGTGGGTTCGAGCCCTGCGTCGGGCTCTGTGCTGACTGCCAGCTCAGAGCCTGAGCCTGTTTCAGTCTGTGACTCCCTCTCTCTCTGACCCTCCCCTGCTCACGCTGTCTCTCTCTCTCTCTCCAGATAGATAAAACATTAAAAAAAAAAAAAAGGAAAGAACACTGAAAAATTTGACTGTTACCAATTTCTGGGAAAGCCATCTTGCTTTTCATCTTTGGTATACCTCTCACCTCTGACCACTTAGTTGAAATTTTCTTTCCTGCTGATCTCCTATAATCATTCTATCTTTTAAACATAGAAATTATCCATTAGTGGAGAGTGCCTGGGTGGCTCAGTCATTTGAGCATCCAGCTCTTGATTTTTGTCTCAGGTCATGATCTCACAGTTTGTGAGTTCAATCCCCACATCAGACTCAATGCTGACAACACGTGCAGAGCCTGCTTGGGATTCTCTCTCCTTTCTCTGTCCCTACCCCACTCACACGTGCTCACATGCATGCACTCTCTCTCAAAATAAAGAAATAAACATTTTTTAAAAAGAAGCTATCCATAAGGGTACAAATAGAATCATTTAATGAAGCTACAATAGAAGCAACAATAACACATTCTCCAGAGGGTTAGGAGGTTTAATCAGTTAGTACTGAAAATAAGAGGAAAAGTGCCTCTTTGAAAAGAACTTTCAAAGAAAAGTGCTTTCTTTGAAAGTAAGAGTGTAATTTTGTACAGACAACCCTGGATCATAAAGGCTACAGGCTTGGATGGGGGTGCTCTTCAATGCCAAAGTTACAGCTAGAAAAACTGCCTTTGTCCTAAACTACTAACAACCATGAAAATTCACAGAATTTTCAACTGCAGCTCTATAGAAAATGGTAGACAGAATTATAAAAACACATTTCAAATCTTCTAGTTAATTATAGTTAAACACCCAAAATATATGAAGTAAATAAACATCTAAAGATCATCTTCCCATGTCAGGAAAAGCATCAGCTATTTTCTTTATCCTTTCATGTAATAATGAGTATATATAAAGTTCTGAAGCTACCATCCCTAGCTCTATTAGGGCAGGCCCCTTGAAAATATGCAGTTCAAGAATTGTAACTTCTTTCCATTTCTTTGGATCTTTAATTTCTCTCAACAGTGTTTTGTAGTTTTAAGTATACAGATCTTGTGCTGCTTTTGTTAAATTCATTCCTAGGTATTTAGTCTTGTTGTACTATAATGTATACATAGAATTTTCTTAATTTCATTTTTGAATTGTTCATTGCTATGGTATAGAAATATAATTGATTTTTATATTTTGATCTTCTATCCTACAAACTTGTTAAATTCTTATTGCTTCTAACAGTGTTTTTAGTAAAATCCTTGGGATTTTCTATATAAAAAATAATGTCATACTGGCCTCATAAGATGAATTGAGAAGTGTTCCTTCTGTTTCTATTTTCTGGAAGACATTATAGATAATTGGTATCACTTATTCCTCATATGTTTGGTAGAATTCACCAGTGGCATCATCTGGGCCTGGGCTTTTTCTGCAGAAATTAACATGATTATCCTAAAAATCACAAGGAATTGCAAGGGATCCAAAATAACTAACAGTCCTGAGAAATAAGAACAAAGAGGACTTGCACATCCCAATTTTGAAACTTACTACAAAACTGCTGTAATCAAAACAGTCTGTTACTGGCATAAGGAAAGACATCCAGATCAATGGGATAGAATTGAGAGTTCAGAAATAAGCCCATACATCCATAGTCAATTAATATTTGACAAGGATACTAAGAGCATTTAATGGGGGAAGAATAGTCTTTTCATTGAGTGGTTCTGGGATTACTGGATACCCACATACAAAAGACTGGAGTTGGACCTTTACCTCAAACCATATATAAAAATTAGCTCTAAAAGACCTAAATGTAAGACATAAACCTCTTAGAAGAAAACTTAGTGGTAAATCTTTGTGACCTTCTATCAGGCAGTAGTTTTGTTTTGTTTTGTTTTGCTTTTAGGGGGGCAGAGCAGAGAGGGAGGTAAAGGGAGGGAGAGAATCTTTTTTTTCTTTTTTTTTTTGGTTGACTGCTTTCTATGTGTCAGATTCTGTTCCTTTTTTTTTTTTTTTTACAAATAGTTTATTGTCAAGTTGGTTTCCATATAACACCCAGTGCTCATCCCCACAAGTGTCTTCCCTATGCCCATCTCCCCTCCCCTCCACACCATCAGTCCTCAGTTTGTTCTCAGCATTCAAGAGTCTCTCATGGTTTGCCTCTCTCCCTTTCCCCCACCATTTCCGCCCTTCTTCTCCCCCTTGGTCCTCCGTCAAGTTCCTCCTAATCCTCCTATTCGTGCAAACATATGATATTTGTCCTTCTCTGCCTGACTTATTTCGCTCAGCATAACACCCTCAAGGTCCATCCACATTGCTACAAATGGCCAGATTTCATTCTTTCTCATTGCCATGTAGTATTCCATTGTAGAGATAAACCACATCTTCTTGATCCATTCGTCTGTAGATAGACATTTAGGCTCTTTCCATGTTTTAACTATTTTTGAGAGTGCTGCTATGAACATTGGGGTACATGTGGCCCTATGCATCAGCACTCCTTTATCCCTTGGGTCAATTCCTAGCAGTGCTATTGATGGGTCATAGGGGAGTTCTATTGTTAATTTCCTGAGGAACCTCCACACTGTTTTCCAGAGGGGCTGCACCAGTTTACATTCCCACCAACAGTGTAGGAGGGTGCCCCTTTCTCCACATCCTCGCCAGAATCTAGAGTCCTCTGATTTGCTCATTTTAGCCACTCTGGCTGGTGTGAGGTGGTATCTAAGTGTGATTTTGATTTGTATTTCCCTGATGAGGAGGGATGCTGAACATCGTTTCACGTGTCTATTGGCCATCTTGATGTCCTCTTTGGAGAAGTGTCTGTTCATGTCTTCTGCCCATTTCTTCACTGGGTTGTTTGTTTTTCGGGTGTGGAGTTTGGTGAGTTCCTTATAGATTTTAGATATTAACCTTTTATCTGATATGTCATTTGCAACTATCTTTTCCCATTCCATTGGTTGCCTATTAGTTTTGTGGATTGTTTCCTTTGCCTTGCAGAAGCTTTTAATCTTGATGAGGTCCCAATAGTTTATTTTCGCTCTTGATTCCCTTGCTTTTGGGGATGTGTCAAGTAAGAAGTTGCTGTGGTGGACGTCAAGGAAGTTGCTTCCTGCTTTCTCCTCTAGGGTTTTGATGGTTTCCTGTCTCACGTTCAGGTCCTTTATCCATGTTGAGTTTATTTTTGTGTATTGTGTGAGAAAATGGTCTAGTGTCATTCTTCTACACGTTGCTGTCCAGTTCTCCCAGCACCATCTGTTAAAGAGGCTGTCTTTTTTCCATTGGATGCTCTTTCCAGCTTTGTCAAAAATTAATTGGCTGTATATTTTTGGGTCCAATTCTGAGTTCTCTATCCTATTCCATTGGTCTATGTGTCTGTTTCTGTGCCAATACCATACTGTCTTGATGATGACAGCTTTGTAGTAGAGGCTAAAGTCTGGGTTGGTGATACTTCCCATTATGGTAAGGATCTTGTATCCAGAATATATATATAGGAAAACTTTTACAACTTAGCAATAAAAAGAATAATAACCCAATTGAAAAATATACAAAGGATTTGAGTAGACATTTCTTGAAAGAAGATATAAATGGCCAATAAAGACATTAAAAGATATTCAACGCCATTAGTTATTAGGGAAATGTAAATCAAATCTACAGTTAGATACCACTTCATACCCACTAGGATGGTCATTGAAAAGGTGTACAATAGCAAATACTCAAGAAGATATGGAGAAATTGGGACCCTTATACATTGGTGATGGGAATATAAAATGGTACAGTCACTTCACAAAAACAGGTTGACAGTTCTATATATTAAACATAGAGTTAAAGAATATGACCCAGAACTTCTAGATATATACCTGAGACAATCAAAAATATATGTCCACACAAAAATTTGTATGCTAATGCTCGTTGCAGCATTATTCACTATAGCCAAAAGATAGGGGGAAAAATAAATGTCCATTAACTGATGTATGCAAAGTGTGGTATATCCATACAATAAAAAGGAAGAAAGATACTGAGATTGGCTATAACATGGATGAACCTTGAAAACAGTATGCTAAGTTAAAGAAGCTAGTCACAAATACCACATATTATACATTCCATTGGTATGAAATGTCCAGAGTAGGTATATCTATAGAGACAGAACGTAGATTAGTGGTTGCCAGGGCCCAGGAGCTCTCAGGAAAAATGAGGTATGTAGTGACTGCTAATGAGCACAGAGCTTCTTTTAAAGATGATAAAAATGTTCTACAATTGATTGCGGTGATGGATACACACAACTGTGAACATTATTAAAAGCCATTGAATTGTACCCCTTAAATAGGTGAATTGTATGGCATGTGAGTTATTATAACTCATTAAAGCTGTTTTTAAGAGAAGGAGGAGGAGAAAATAATAACAATTCTGGGTGAAATAAGTCATACTGAGGTAGACATATACCATGTGATTTCACCCATGTGGAATCTAAAACACAAAACAATCAAACAAAAACCAGAATCAGGGGCGCCTGGGTGACACAGTTGGTTAAGCATCTGACTTCGGCTCAGGTCATGATCTCACTGTCCGTGGGTTGGAGCCCCGCGTCTGTGCTGTCAGCACAGCCTGGAGCCTGCTTCAGATTCTGTGTCTCCCTCTCTCTCTGCTCCTCCCCCACTCACTCTCTGTCTCTGTCTCTCAAAATAAAATAAAGACATAAAAAATTTAAAAAAAAAGAAAAACAGAATCAGCCGTATAAATACAGAGAACAAACTGATGGTTGTCAGAGGAGAGGGGGTAGAGTGATGGGCAAAATGGGTGAAGAGCAGTGGGAGGCACAGGTTTCCAGTTATGGAATGAATAAATCACAGGAATAAAAGGTACAGCATAGGCAATACAGTCAGTGATAATTATAACAATGTTGTATGGTAGTTACACTTGTGGTGAGCATAGTATAATGTATAGAGATGTTAAATCACTGTGTTGTGAATCACCTGAAACTAATGTAACATTGTATAGATAGCTATACTAAAATTAAAAAATGTAATAAAAATTTAAAAGATAAAACAAAAGAAACTCTGGGTCTTATAGTACGTTAGTGGTGTATTTTAGTGATCAGAAAAGAATTTTTCCCTGAATAATTGACATTCTGTTTTTCTATAAGGGAAGGATAGGGAAACAGGAATTAGCTCAGGGATGCCTCCAAACTTAAACTTTTCAGAAAGATTCTGATTATTGTTTTATGTCTTTAAATAATATAGATTTTTATGTAGTAATTTCACAGTTAAAACATTCTCTTTACAGTGCAGGTTTTCTATAGGGAGATGCTTTTCACATGAAGTAGAAATCAGATCCTTTGGTTACCCTTCACATATAAAATACAAACCCAGACACTCCCCAGGATGACTTTAAAGGCTGGAATTAGCATATCTTTCTAGACTCATCACTTGTCATTCCCTGCTCTAGCCAATTTTTCATTTCACAACTTTTCTGTGACTTCCCATATGCTCCCTCTGTCTAGAATGCCCTATACACCTCTTCTCTTCCTGGAAAGCTACTTTTCCTTCAAGGCACAGCTTAATTTTCACCTTCCTAGAACTCTTCCTGACTCTCATAGACAGAATTAATTCCCCTCCTTTTGTTTTAATAGCATTTATTTTTGCCTCTAGCATATTGTAATATGTTAGTTTAGCAGTCTTTGTCAGCCAAAGCTTCAATAACAAAAACCAGGTGTTTACTTCTGTATCCACTGAATATAGCAAGTATATGCCTGGCCCATTGTAAAATAACAATCAGTGTTTGATGGCTGGCTGCCTGGCTGGCTGGGTAGGTCGGTAGATAGATAAATAAGATATATAGATATAGATAGATAGATAGATAGATAAATAAGATATATAGATATAGACAGATAGATAGATAGATAGATACATACATACATACATACATACATATCTGACATCTAATTGAGTCAGCTTGCTGGTTGTGGTCTGGAAAAGGAAGCATAAAGTAACACTTCTCCCCCTACCCAGCTTCTAGATTGTCCGCAATAAGTATTTCCTGAGTCCCTGTGGAATGTCTGGTATCATGGAAAATCCAAAAACATATTGTATATAAACCATGGTCCCTGCCCTTACAGTCTTCTGTAATTGAAGAGGTAAGACTCAGATGTTTGATGTAACTGGAACATAAAATAACATATAGTTGAGAGCTCAACAATTTAAAGCAGATTATAATTTCTATCAGAGTTCAGTGTAAAAGAAACTTGTTCCTACTTTCAAGTGTTAGGGCTACATAGCATACATAGCATTTCAGGCAATGTGAGGTCCCTAGAAGTGACCCCCCAAGTAGATTTGCATAGTGGCTCAGGAGGCTAACAGCTACCAGCACCATGGTGGGCAGGCAATAAGCTGCACAAATAATCCTCAAGCAAGCCTAGCCAAGAGAAAAGTGAGTTGTGGCTCCTTAGAGCATTTTTAAAACTTTTTAGGCTCCCTTCCACCCAAGAGAATCCTTATATGTTTACCTCTTTTATAGAACCTTTTTTTAAGTCCATTTATTAACAAATATTTATTGAGTGCTGTATTAGTTTCCTATTGCTACTATAACATGACCACAAATTTAGTGAGTTAAAATATAAGAATTTATTCTCTTACAGTTCTGGAGGCCAGAAGTCTGAAATGAATCTTATGGAGGCTAAAATCAAGGTGTCTACAAGGGCTATACTCTTTCTAGAGACTCTAAGGGAAAATCTGTTTCCTTGCCTTTTCCAGCATAAACTGGAGTTGATTTCTTTGCTCATGGCTCCTTCCTCCTACTTCAAAGCCAGCAGCATAGCTTTTCTCTGTAACTCTGCTTCCATTATGGAACCTTCTCTTCCGTGTCAAATCCTCCTCTGCTTCTAAGGACACATATGATCACAATAAGGGTACACCCAGGTAATTCAGGGTAATCTCTACATCTCAAGATCCTTAATTTAATCACATCTGCAAAGTCTCTTTTGCTATAAAATGTAGCATTCAGAGATTCAGAGGATTAAGACATGGACATCTTTGGGGGCCACTATTAAGCCTTCCATGAGTATCTACTATATAGCAGGCAGCGTGCTAGGTACTTTATATCTCTACTACACTTACTGTATTCATAGCTTCTCTTTCCTACTGCGCTATAATCTCATAAAAGAGAAAGTCCATTCTGCTTTCTCTTTCACAGTGCTTAGCATGTGGCTTTGCCATTGTATAATAGATAACCAATAAATAATTAATGAATAAAGAGGCCAAAACATGGAAAGAGCCTAAGTGCCTATCAACGGACGAATGGATCAAGAAGATGTGGTTTATCTATACAATGGAATACTATATGGCAATGAGAAAGAATGAAATCTGGCCATGTGTAGCAACATGGATGGAACTTGAGGGTGTTATGCTGAGTGAAATAAGTCAGGCAGAGAAGGACAGATACCATATCTTTGCACATATAGGAGGATTAGGAGGAACTTAATGGAGGACCATGGAGGAGGATAAGGGGCAAAATAGTTGGGGAGAGGGAGGGAGGCAAACCATGAGAGACTCTTGAATGCTGAGAACAAAATGAGGCTGGTAGGGGTGGGGGAGAGGGGAAGGGGGTTGATGAGCATGGAGGAGGGCACTTTATGGAAACCAGCTTGACAATAAACTATTCAAGAAAAAATAAATAAGTAAAACATTAAAGAATTTTTTAAAAGAAAAAATATATATAGGCTACACCCTGTCACTAGTAGAAGTTAAATTAACTTCGTTCAAAAATTTTATATTCAGTCAGAGGGGAAGGGTCTTTGATATCTGAATAGTCAGATACAATCCAGGAAGCAGTTGTTGATCTCCTACTATGTGCCAAACACCTTTCTAGCTACTAAAGATAAGGACAGAAGTAAAGTAGTCCAGCCCCTAAGGAGAAATAATGAGCTGCTGTGTGCCTGGGTTGGCTAAGAAAGGTCTGATTGGTGGAGAAGCCAGGTCGAATCTGTGGGCACCTCTAAGGGGTGCAGGTTAATGGATGAGCCATCTAGAAGGAACCCCAAAGATCACCTAGTATGACAACTACCATCACCTCCAACCATCACTCCACCTACACTTTCTTACCTGCTGTTGATATTCCCTCTTCAGCATCACAGCCCAGCATTCTCCAACTTCTGATGGTACACCTCTTGTCACAGGGAGTTCACTTTCCCTAGTGGCAGCCCATTTGATCTTCAAGCCATTCTAAAAGTTAACAAAATTCTTTCTCCTGTTGACCTGAAATAATGTCATTGCTCTTCCTAGCCATTCTGCCTTCTGCAGCCACACAAAACAATCTACTTCAGTCTAGAAGAGTCATTCAGATATTTCTAGAGGTTCCCCTAAGTCCTGTCTTCTTCTTAATTTTCTTACTTATTCAACAAATGGTCCCTGAGCATCTGTTATGTGCTATATGTCCTATATATGTCTTAAATTCTGTCTTAAATTCAAGGAATTCCCACTCTAGCAAGGAAGCAGTCATGAGAATAGTGCAATGTGACAAGTATTCCAGAAGAAGGAGCTGAGAGTGGAGACCAATCAGCTATACCTAGGGCTGTTAAGAGGTCAGGAAGGTGGTCTTTGAGTGTGGTCTCATTCAGTAAGTCAGTATTAATTGAGTACCTACTGCATGTCAGACATTTTGCTTGGTGCTAGGAATAGAACTGTGACCTAGGAATTTACCAGGCAGAATATGCCAGGTAAAGGAATCAGCATTTGTAAAGACAAGAAGATATTCACTTATTTAAACATTTGTTTTGGTGGTTGGATTTTTACTGTGTTTGAAAGCAAAGATGGTAGGCACTATAGATACAGAGATAAATCACACTGACACTTCCCTGACTTCAAGAAGCTTGTGGTCAACTGGGATATATTGACAAGTAAACTAGGATTCTGGAATAATGTGATTAATGGCTATTACAGGCACAGAGTACTAGGGAAGCACACAAAGACACTAAGCTCAATAGGGATATGGAGAGATGCTGTGTTCAGAGCAGGATTTTTTTTAAGTACTGAGGGTGTTGTGATGCTTTAGCTGAGCCTTCAGGGACAAAAAATTAGAAGCTTAGGCAGATGCAGGGCAAAAGAATAAGGAAAAGGGAGCTGAACATGTGAAGGTAGAGAACAAGAGTTAAGTATAGCTGAGGCAGAAAGTTTGTATGGGCCAGTGGCACGAGATGAGGCTGGAAACTTAGATGAGGCCAGGTCCTTAAGTGTACTAAAATGTTTGGACTTTATCTTGAAGGCAGTAGGGAGCCAGAAAAGATCATTAAGCAGGGAAGTGAAACAGTCAGATTTTTCTTTGACAAAAATAACTCTTGCCACAGTGTTTTTAGTGTTTTTAGTCCAAGGGGTGAGACTAGAGGCAGGAAGACTGGCTAGAAGGCTGGTGTAGCCAGTCAGGGTGGTGATAATGAGGGCAGTGGCAGAGGCAACAGGAAGGAGGGGCCAAAAGGGAGGATTTATGAAGTAAAATTATCAAGGAGAAGACGACAGAATAATCAAAACTGACACTAAGGTTGCTAGTTTGAAAAAATGATGATAGGAATACAGGAGGAAGAGTAGGTTTCAAGAGTGATGATGAGTTCATTGTCAGTCATGGGATTTTGGAGTACCTGAGAGGTAGAAAGATGTATGGTAAGCAGTTAATTAGAAAAGTCTGGAATGCAGCAGGGTGTCTAGGTATAAACTAGAATGCACGCCAAAGTAACAGTCCTTAATTCAACAGATATTTATTGAGTGCCAATATATGTTATACAAGAGAAGATTCCTGGAGTTACAAAGATGAATAAGACAGTATATACCCTCCAAGAGTCCCACCTCATCAGGAAAACAAATAAGGCAATGTGGAAACACAGCAGTAGAGGTTTGCACAGGATGTTTTTATAGGTACATCGACACGAAGCACTTAAACTTAACCTCAGGGAGAAGAGAAGAGGCCTTCTAAATTAAGTGCTATCTCAGCTAAATCTTGAATAAATAGAATTTAATATTTAAAAAAAAATGGAAGGGCATTCCAGGCAAAGGGGACAACAATAGCAAATCCAAGGAGGCAGGGGGAATAACATGGTATATGCATTTCAGTATTGGTAGAGTACAGAATACAAAGATGAAATGAGAGTGTGTAAGCATTGGGTCATGGAAGGCTTTATGTGCCATCTTCAGAAACTTTGGACTATAAACAGTGAAGAGCCACTGAAAGTTTTAAGGGAAATGATATGGTCAGAGCAGCATACAGGTGGATCATTCTGATGGTTGTGTTTTTCTGTCCTAGAATACAAGCTCCACGAGGACAAGGATTTTTGTCTCAGTGCCTAGAACAAAGATAATCTAGTAGACACTCATAGATATTTGTTGAATGAAGGAATTAATGTAGGGGAAATCAATGTGAGAGGCCAAGACTAAATGCAGGGAGATTGTGGCAATACTCTGGAGAGTAATAATGAAGGCTTGACCTAAGATTGGCAGTGGGAGGTGCAGAGAAAGTGCTGGAGTCAAGAACTACGTACCAAGCATTGGTCTGGCTAGATGGTAATAGCTGCATGATTTTATCTTCCTTTCAGTTTAATGTACTGACATTCTGCTATGTCCTGGATACTACTAGATCTCAGGGACACAAAGAAAGTTAAGATCTGTGCTATGCCTTTAGGAAACTCAGTTTAGTGGGATAGACAGACTGATCTATGAAAGATAGATACGGTATAATGTATATATTAGGTATCAGTTCTACAATAGAGTTCTGAACTGGTGGGGGGACCACATAGAAATGACTAATCCACATGGGGAAAAGCTTCATGGTAGTGGCTTTTAAGCTGGTTATCCAACATGGAAAAAGGAGTTGCCAGGCAGAGCAAGAGAGTGGCATTCTGGGGTGAAGAATCATGTGTACGTATATGGAATTGTGAAAGGGCAAGGTCAGATTCCAGGACCAGTGAGAAGCTGGGTGTGGCTCTTCTACAGGGATGGCAAATAGGTTTTATGTCATGTGCCAATTCCATTTGATTGATAATGGCTACCAGTCAGAGATACCACCATCTACCAATACAAGCACTAGAAACACTGGCCTCCATTATCTCCACATCCTACTGATTCTACCTCCTAGTTTCTTACTCCAACCCCTTCTTTGTACCTGCCACTGCCAATCTTATGTCAAGCCTTCATAAAGGGCTACGTTAAGAAAGATTCTGAAGCCCTTTCTGGGCTTAATGGGAAAGAGTAATGTGATCAATTAGCAATATCTGCTGTGGGTATCAAGTGGATATCAAGAAAGGAAAGGCAGTATGCAGTCATATCTCTGGGCATAGACTTTGAGATAAAGAATGACAGAACCTAATGCATTAGGTTTTGACAATGTTGAAATTGAAGTACTTAATGTACTGGAGGTATCCAGTGGATAAGTAGATAGAGAGCTCAGAAGATAGGTCAGTGATGAAGATGTATGTTTTTGGAATTATCCATGTATAGATCAGAAGTAGATAAAATTTTTCTGCAATGGTCCAGATAGTAAATATTTTAGACTTTGTGGGCCATACGGTCTCTATCATACCTATTTAACTTTGCTCATGTTGCTTCAGAGCTGCCATAGACAGTATTTAGGTGGATCTGGGTGTGGCTGTGTTCCAATAAAACTTTATTAACAGAAACACATCAGGCTGGTTTTGGCCTGTGGGCAATAGATTGACAAACTCTAATGTGGACAGTACATAACATACAGTCATGGGATGTAATAAAGTATAGTTGGCACCAGGCAAGACTTGAGTTCAGTCTCAGCTCTATATTTACTAACTTTGTGACTGGACAAGCCAGTTAAACTTTCCTGACTCTGTTTTCTCCTCTGTAAAATGGAGCTTCATGTTAGTGCCTGTCTTACATGCTTCCTGTGAGGAATAACTGAGCTATTCCATGTAAGCACTAATTATAGTACCTAACACTCAATAAATGTTTGCAATTATTAATAGCATTATTAGTATTGGGCTTGTTCACGTTGTTAGAGATTTTAATTATGATTGTAAGAGTGGATGAGATCACTGGGGAAAAGTAGGTAGAGCAGAAGAGAATAGGGCATCAACATTTAAGGAGCAAACAGAGGGGGAGAAACAAGAGAAAAAACTGGTGACATTGTAGGAGAGGACCCAGAATTATAGTTGACCTTTAAACACCATGGAGGTTGGGGGAACTCACCCCCTGTGCTGTCAAATATCTGCATATAACTTTCTTTTCTTTCTTTCTTTCTTTCTTTCTTTCTTTCTTTTTTTTTTTTTTTAGTATATTTGACACACAATGTTACATTAGTTTCAGGTGTTGTATATAACTTTTGGCTCCCCCAAAACTTAACTACTAGTAGCCAACTGTTGACCAGAAGCCTCACTAATAGTGTAGCCAGTTAACACATATTTTGTGTATTATTGACATTATATTCTGTATCCTTACAATAAAGTAAGCTAGAGAAAATAAAATGCAATTAAGAAAATCATAAGGAAGAGAAATATATTTATAATACTATACTGTATTTATTTTAAAAATATGTGTATAACTGGACCCACACAGTTTAAACTCATGCTGTTCAAGGGCCAACTAGTATATGGGAATCTAAGGAAGGAAACTGTTTTAAGAAAAGGGCAAGAAGCAAAAGGCTTCCACATTAGAAAAATGGGGAAAGGACATGAAAAGGCAGTTATCAAAAGACATACAAATGGACAATAAACATTTATTATAAAAAGATGTTCATTTGACTGATTATCAAAGACATGAACATAAAATCATGTGTCTTTGTTTTTTGTCTGTGAGATTGGCAAAGATTTAAAAGACTAACACAGTGTTACCAAGACTGGGGAAACAGGCACTCTCCTGTACTTACTGGTGGAAACATAAGTCTTTTCTTGGCTTTACAGAAAATAGTTAAGCAATATTTATCAAAATGAAAAATAAGCATATTCTGAGAGACAGCAATCTTCTGAGAATTTACCCTAAAGGAGATAGAAAACTGTATAAATGCATTTAAAAAATACATGTAACGGGGCACCTGGGTGGCTCAGTTGGTTGAGTGTCCAACTTCGGCTCAGGTCATGATCTCGCAGTTTCTGGGTTCAAGCCCCGCGTCGGGCTCTGTGCTGACAGCCAGCTCAGAGCCTGGAGCCTGCTTCTGATTCTGTGTCTCCCTCTCCCTCTGCCTCTCCCCCGCTTATGCTCTGTTTCTCTCTGTCTCAATAATAAATAAACATAAAAAAATTTAAAAAATACATGTAACAATGTTGCTCTCAGCATCGCAATAACAAAAACAGCCTAAAATAATTAACAATAAAATAGTTATGGTAGATGCACACAATGGAATAGTGTATAGCTATTTAAACTATGACAGAGTTCTATGCTTATTGATAGAATGATGTCCATGGCATAATGTGGAAGGCTATAGAGCAGTGGTGTAATATGTTCTCCATTAAATAAAACTGCTTCCTAGCAAGCATGGTTTTTGGCTTTTTTCTCAGTAGTAAGATTACAGGTCATTGCACTTTTTGTTCAAGTTTGAAGAGTTGAATATATTTTACTGTACATATGTCATTTTATAGAAACAATAACAAATAGTATGCTGGTAGCCCAGATCTCTGAAAAAATAAAGCTCTAAATTTATATCATTTGCTAGTTTTGATGATATAAATACTCTCTAGGGCTTACAAAATTCCTGAATAATTTAATAACCAGCACTTACTAACTGGCTTGACATACCAATGACAATAATTGTTTAAAACAGAAGAAAAAATTGAGGTATGTTTACCAGTATCAAATGCTAGTCAAGTAGGATGCAGATTAAAAATACTGGTCTCTGGTGAACCAGGTAAAAGGAGTTTCAGTGGAACAGGCAGTTGAAGAGTGAATGGGAAAGAAAGAAATGGAGAGAGTGAGCAATTTTGTGAACCGGGAAATAAAGAAATAGTAGCTTGAGGGAGATATGGTCAAGGGAAGTTTAATTTAGGGAGGGTGGAAAGAAATACCAGAGATAACATTATAAACTTTTTAATTTCTTATGTATATTTCTTTAATTTCATTTAATAATTAATTAATTAATTAATTTTAGGATTCTTTTTTTCTTATACTTTCTTGTTAAGTTGGTATCCATATAACACCCAGTGCTCATCCCAACACATGCCCCCCTCCATGCCCATCAAACCACTCCCCTCTCCCCCACCCC